>JAVJIF010004766.1:0-294554 GCA_038442645.1 Agave tequilana
TGAGGCAAAACCTGCACAAAGAATACGAAATTTTAGAAATTAAGAATATAAATGTGCAAGTGCTCAATTCTTCCGCTATAGCAAGTGGCTATGCGGGTCGTGATCCACAAGGAGGGTTTGCGATGGAAGCGTTACAGTTCTTTGTATTGAAATCTTTAAGAAAATCAAACGAAAGTTCTTCTCTGTTTTTAGTTATGAAAATGAAAAAGAAAGTTATATTAAAGTTAGAAGAAAATGGAAGATGAAGAAGGTAGAAAAATCAGAAAATAATGAAGCGAATATGTACAATGAAGTGGAGGAAAAGAGTTGGAAGAGGTATTGTTGGTGATTTAATTTACAGAAATGAAAAGAAAAGAAAACAAATAGTTACCTTCTTTTCACCAAAAGCTTACCTTGAGTTCTTAGCTTCAATGTTACCTTGAATTGGAGGCAATTAGCGCATAGCCCATAAGAGTCGAGTGTTGGTCTCTTCCACATTACATCATCAAGATACGCAAGCATGAAATGATACGGAGAGACTCACAATTCCATCGTCATGAGCTATCAGTGGCACTCGCAAAGGCAAGGCTCTTTCGATGCTTTAGACTCACTTGGAAGACAGTTGTACCAAAAGAAAGGTAAAATAGAAAAGAAGAAGAGAACTAAAAAGAACATACAAGGAAATAGCATCGATTTGATCTCATAACAATTGAAGAAAAGAAATAAAATCTTACACCAATTGTCACTTTTAGCTCAAGCCTCAGTCTTGTTCTTCGATGAAAGTTGATCTCCTCAGAATTACATAATGAAAACTAAATTACATGAAAAAGAAAAACAAAAACCTAAACTAAGATAAGGAAAAACTAGTCTAAAATCCTAATCTGCATGGTCGTCCCTTTTGCCTTTGAGTGAAGGTATTTATAGGAGAAATGGAGAGGGTAGAGGAGTGTGAAGATAAGTAAATCTAGCAATTTTTGAACTCCCCTTATCTTCAAACTTGATTTGAGGTGGATATTCAGTTCTGATCTGCAGTTTGTTGGCATATTGATTGCTGAATATCACTTATCAAATAACAGAATTAGAGATAATGATCAACATAAGAGTTGTAGCTCCGTAAGTCTGCTTTCTGGATCATATTGAATCATCAGAATTGAGATTCTGTAGCAAAAGTTATGATTTGAATACTAAAATGTATCCAGTCAGAATCTGAATCAAACTTGCTTCATCTCATCCCTTGATCTTTGCTTTAACCGATCGATTCTGAGAGGACTCTTCTCAACTAGTTTTCAACCTCTTGATTTTTCCCTGATTTAGTGAGTGTGAATTAATTCTGATTTAATTCAGAATTTTGGTGGCTTTGGGCTCATTTCTCTTCATCTCCTTAAAGAATGGGCCTGCAAATAAATTAAGCAATTAATTAAGACAATGCAAAGTTTTATTCTAAAATAGGTATGGAAATATGATATTAAATATGCAACATTAGCGACCAATCACACCCCCATACCTATCTTTTGCTCATCCTCGAGCAAAATAACTAAACTATACTAAGGATTATTACACCACTTTCGCAGGTCACGCGATTGCACTGAGCATGTGCAACAAGCCGTTAAACCTCTAGGTTTCCCCTAGAGGACGATTTTTGTCTCGTGAGGGTTTTCAGCGGATTGCACCCACAAAATCCATAAAGAAAGAGAAATAAAGAGTTAGTATTTTCGAAAAGCATTTTGAAAGAGAAAAATATTTGAAATATAATTGTAAGATCTAAGCAATCTATAAGTTATAGGAAAATCAAATTTTTCATTCCTAAACTTAGTCTCTATTCAAAATTTGTTATCAATCAAAGTAAGGAGTCAAATTGTACTTCTCATCTAGTCTATTACTTTACCCTAATTCATATGCACTTGTGACTGTGAAAATTTTGACTAAGGGTTCATTAACTCTAGCTCTTATGTCTTATTTATTTATCTATATATATATTTTTTGGTGGTATTATTCCTTAGTTTAGGCTTTCTAATCTGCCCATGTAACGAGCCTTTAATCGATGACTCCCAAACCAGACGGTCTTAGGGCACCGGGTGAGAAAACACCCCTCGGACTTAAGGACTCGAGCAAACAAGGCACAAAACTAAGGATTTTATTATATGAACCTCTTTTTAGGCGTGAATACTTATGCTTTATTAGGCACAAATACCCAGCTTAATCAGAGGATTTTCTTTTCAAACTTATCTAATCATCTTTCGCATAAATACTAAGGCTTGCTTAGGCCAAGGCACTTAGCTAATCAATAATTAGACTTGTGTGTATATATATTTTTTATAACTTATCTAATCATCTTTCGCATAAATACTAAGGCTTTCTTAGGCCAAAGCACCTAGCTAATCAATAATTAGACTTGTTTTTTTTTTAATAAGGCATAAGAATCTTTGTTTTTGAACCCTAAGTGTGTAAGTGTATAAAGTGTGCATATTTCATTAAGGTAAAGATCAAGACTAAATTACTTTGACAAATTATCTTCCTAACTCTATAAATCAAACAAATAATCTTATTTTGACTAAGTATAAGAAATCCTAATTTGGATTTTCCTATTCCTTAAATTAACTTAATTTCTTACAAAATAAGTCAAAATATTGTTTCTATTTTTCAAAAGTTTTTAATAAAGAGAAAAATGTTAATTTCTTTTTTAAAGAAAAAGAAAAGTTATGTTAGACCCTCCCCCACACCTATCTCATGCATTGTCCTCAATGTATGAATTAATGCATAGATGAATGAAAAAGACGACAGGGAAGGAAATGTTACCTTAAGGTGGTGGTTCCGGTGGTGGTCTGATTGGTCCACGAAACGCGGCCCAATCAATTTTTCTTGGGTCTCGGAGGAACCCACCAAAAGTATCTTTAATATAACCCATTAAAAAGATGAATCCATAAAGGATCTTTATTAAATATTTAACCCCATCTAATGTCCATATTCCATAACTAATTTCGGAGTCAAATTTGTCAACCACCTCGTCCCAGAATGGAGTATGAAATGATAGAACAGTTGACTTGGACTCAGGAAGGACAGGAACTAATACCGACTCAGGAAGGTGACGTAAATCAAGTAAAGGTTCAAGAGTCGAAATTGGTTCAGGAATTGGGTCCAAGTCAAGAAGTTGAAACTCAAGCCCACATGTATTTTCCAACAATGGAATGTGACCTAATGGGTGATTTCAGTTCAGGAATGATAGGTGGGGGAATCAAAACTGACTCTAGAATATTATTCAAGTTTGGTAATAAAACAGGAGTCAATATTGATTCAGAAAGTTGAACTGGATCACATATGTGAGAATCTAGGTCACATATCTCATTGAGTTCAATATCAAAAAATGGAGAACTTGCCAATTTATCCATGGGATTTTTAAATTGTAAAGTTGGTCAAGTTCAACATGATCCTCAAAGATGGGTGATTCAATTTCTTTATGATTGGTACAGATCCAATGTTAACTCCGGGAAAAGATTGAAGTCAGGTGAAGATACCGGAGTCATAATCGAATTAGGAAATAGAATTGAATCATTAAGTTGGGGTTCAGGATCATAATCATTTTCAAGTTCTATTTCAGGAAAAGGAAACTAGCCAACTATCAATATCATTTGGAGTTTGGGTAAGTTCACATGGTTGTTCTGAAATGGAATCTTGATTTCCAAAACTACATGACTCTTCGGCTCTAACAGAATAGCTAGTGACATCAGGACGGTGGGAACGTAGAGATTCGACCATCATATCTATGTCACGATTACAAGTGTTTAGAGCCTGAGTCATGGCTTCAAGCATCTTTTCATAGTTGATAGTTCATTGTTTTGATGAAAAGATGAAGAATTATCTTGGAAATGGTAGTGAAATTGTGAGTCCATCAGATTTTGGGATTTGTGTTTGGACTCACGCATACTCATTTCCATAATTGATGGTTTCCTATTTTGGACGGGTGGAACTGAGTATGAATCTTGAACATAATGTGGACTGGGTGGAGAAGGAGGGCAAGGTGGTTGGAAATTATGCTCGGAGGAGGTGAATCCCCACTGACTCGGTGAAGAGTTGAAATCATTATGGAAGTTATAGTTATTAGATGGGGGTATGGGTCATATTGATTCGGATAAGACAAATCTGGCACACTAGGTTGGTCAAAGTTATATGCCGGGTTGGTAATATCCGAAAATGAAGTCGGTGTGTAATATGGATTATTATTGTAGTTGAAAAAATTATTATTGTAATCCATATCACACAATAGAATACAAACAAAGAAAAACAAACAAATAAACAGACAAAAAAGAAAAAATTCTAGCCTAAGTTAGGGTAGACTTAGGACCTAGACGACTCCTAACTGGTTAGACTGTCCACGGGAGGTCTAATGTAGACTTTAACCACAAGCTAATCAGCCAGGTCAGGGCAAGGTTGGTGGGAGGTTTTCCGTCAAAGACGTTCCTTAATTAAATAACCACCACCCTTCAGGCTTTCGGCCCTCAATCCCTTTCCTAGACACTGATTTTGCAGGAGTTAGATTCCAACATTTTTCCCCTTAGGATAACTCCTAATTGAGTCTGAGATGTCCCTAGGGCCAACGTCTACTCAATTTTAGTTAGGCTTGGGTTAGTGAGTGCTTGAAATGTGATTTTTGGGCTAAGGAAGGGTGATTAAATCCCCACCTTATCTTGTTAATGGGTTAGTGCCCTTAAGATCAATTTGTGCAAGTGTACAAGATATGTAAGTCACTCAAAGCGATATAAATCAACCAAGAAGTGAGTCCTATGCTACATGCAATGCAGACGTACCTTGCTCCAGCACTCTTCAACAGTAAAAATAAAGGACTTAAAAAGACACGTGCCTAAAATGCAAATGTCTAATCATTTTTTATCTTTTCAAACAAATATTTTACTGTTGATTATTAGTAGGCTTATGTTATGGCATATAAGAAAAATTAAAGTTACAGCAAACTAGAATTTTTTTAAACTAAGCAGCCCTGCAAAAAGCTGTTAGTAGTCAGCTCTTCCTTGCTGCGGATCCGCGGCTTTTACCGTGGAAACGCGGCAATTCAGAGGGCCCTTGGTCTCTGCTTTCTAGAGTAGAGGCCCAAGGCCACTTGTATGTCACTGCAATATTAATTTCCTGCTTTGATTGCCCTGTAACCTGCAACAGAGAAGAAAATCGTTTAGTTCTAAAAAAAATTTCAAAAAAAATTCAGATTTCAATAAAAAACATGTTACCCTCCCCAGCAACGGCGCCAAAATTTTGATTGAGGCAAAACCTGCACAAAGATACGAAATTTTAGAACTTAAGAATATAAATGTGCAAGTGCTCAATTCTTCCGCTATAGCAAGTAGCTATGCGGGTCGTGATCCACAAGGAGGGTTTGCGATGGAAGCGTTACAGTTCTTTGTATTGAAATCTTTAAGAAATCAAACGAAGGTTCTTCTCTGTTTTTAGTTATGAAAATGAAAAAAAAGTTATATTAAAGTTAGAAGAAAATGGAAGATGAAGAGGTGGAAAAATCAGAAAACCATGAAGCGAATATGTACAAATGAAGTGGAGGAAAAAGAGTTGGAAGAGGTATTGTTGGTGATTTAATTTACAGAAATGAAAAAGAAAAGAAACAAATAGTTACCTTCTTTTCACCAAAAGCTTATCTTGAGTTCTTAGCTTCAATGTTACCTTGAATTGGAGGCAATTAGCGCATAGCCCATAAGAGTCGAGTGTTGGTCTCTTCCACATTACATCATCAAGATACGCAAGCATGAAATGATACGGAGAGACTCACAATTCCATCGTCATGAGCTATCAGTGGCACTCGCAAAGGCAAGGCTCTTTCGATGCTTTAGACTCACTTGGAAGACAGTTGTACCAAAAAGAAAGGTAAAATAGAAAAGAAGAAGAGAACTAAAAAGAACATACAAGGAAATAGCATCGATTTGATCTCATAACAATTGAAGAAAAGAAATAAAACTTACACCAATTGTCACTTTTAGCTCAAGCTTCAGTCTTGTTTTTCGATGAAAGTTGATCTCCTCAGAATTACATAAATGAAAACTAAATTACATGAAAAAGAAAAACAAAACCTAAACTAAGAAATGGAAAAACTAGTCTAAAATCCTAATCTGCATGGTCGTCCCTTTTGCCTTTGAGTGAAGGTATTTATAGGAGAAATGGAGAGGGTAGAGGAGTGTGAAGATAAGTAAATCTAGCAATTTTTGAACTCCCCTTATCTTCAAACTTGATTTGAGGTGGATATTCAGTTCTGATCTGCAGTTTGTTGGCATATTGATTGCTGAATATCACTTATTAAATAATAGAATTAGAGATAATGATCAACATAAGAGTTGTAGCTCTGTAAGTCTGCTTTCTGGATCATCTTGAATCATCAGAATTGAGATTCTGTAGCAAAAGTTATGATTTGAATAGTAAAATGTATCCAGTCAGAATCTGAATCAAACTTGCTTCATCTCATCCCTTGATCTTTGCTTTAACCGATCGATTCTGAGAGGATTCTTCTCAACTAGTTTTCAACCTCTTGATTTTTTCCTGATTTAGTGAGTGTGAATAAATTCTGATTTAATTCAGAATTTGGTGGGCTTTGGGCTCATTTCTCTTCATCTCCTTAAAGAATGGGCCTGCAAATAAATTAAGCATTAATTAAGACAATGCAAAGTTTTATTCTAAAATAGGTATGGAAATATGATATTAAATATGCAACATTAGCGACCAATCATCTATCCTTTACATTTTATCTAAAAACAAAATCTTATAAAAACAACCTAGACACAAGTCTTCATCTTCTTGAAGTCTTCACTTGAAGTCTTCTCCTCTTCTTGACTTGGTCCAAACTCGATCCAAATTGAACACTAGCTCTTTGGATCAAACCGTGTTAACTCCAAAACTTAACTTTAAATCCTTTGTTGAAGCTACACACCTACTAAGATCTTGATCATGAATCTGTCGCTAATTGAACACAAGATCATTAGTTCTATAACTACATGAGTTGATCATTATCAAAACTAGAGTGATAGGCCTTTGGGCCAACAACCTTGACATAGATTGGTATTTGATATTTACGATGACCGTATCGAGAATCATGGGTTGATAGATTCATTATAAGTTATGTACAGTATGAGTTGATGAGAACTTGATCAATTTTTATGAGATTGTGCATCGACTAGATGGTACAGGTTATATTACTGTAATTAATCATGTTACTGAAAGTTACTGAGAAAATATCGTTGATCGTAATACTCGGCATAGCTCTATTCATCGTATACACGGTTACTGATACTGTCTACTGTTATTGTTACTATTCACTGTGTATACGATTATCGTACTATTACTGAATAGTTATTGTTATTGTCACTGTATCGTCCCAGTACTCTATGTAACATGATCTTGATAGTTTTAAAAAAATTAAATAATAATGTAAAAGACAACTTACACTGGGATTGATCTTAAGTTAGAGTTGATCTAGAATTTATATTCTTTATATCGGATCTTGAACTCATTAAGATAGGATTGACGTAGCTGGATTTATAGTTGTGAGTATCAGGATTTATTTAGATGATATTTTGTTGAGGTTGAGCATCAGAAGCAGATATTCTAGACCATATGTTGTTTGAGGATGATTCCTTTACTTCGTTATGATTTCAGTATCACTTGACTTAGTTGGTCTCGAGGACATACCATGTGCTTCATGTTAGTTATTGATTACTTCAGTTAATAGAGATTAAGTTATTATGATAGTGATCTATTCTATATCGGTGATCTTGTACTTCAGAGTTATCAGATAGCAGTTATTAGTTTATCATTATTGGTGAGACTATTTGTTGGTGATCATATTATGTATTTCAAAAGTTTATAGGAGTTGGTAGATATCTGTATCAGTTACCAGTTGTTAGTGACACCATTGTGTTAGTAACTATATCTCCAGTATCCTATTTCAGATGTGAGACAGTAGTTGTCAGCTACTCAGTTGTCAGATATCAGTTGTCAGTTGTCAGATTTTCAGCTAGTACTGACATCAGGAGTTGTTGGAGATATCAGTTACTATTACATAATACTCACATTGATTGTTTATTAATAAAAGACACCATAACTCAGAGAACAGGGGTAATTGCCTGATGATGCATATCGTGTATTTTGGAAGGACTTATTATAGTACCGAGTTGTGGGTTCCAACCATGGGGAACCAAGGTAGTACTGGCTACCTATTCAGTTGTCAGTTGTCAGGGCTATGGCCGGATTACGGTGCCACACTAGTTGTCTTTTCGTGTGGGGCTATGGTCTTCAGTTGTCAGAGCGTTGCGGCTTGTCCTGGTTCAGCGCCAAAGGTGTTAGACCGTGGTATCGGGCATGCACGGTACTCTTTCAAAACACATGCACTACATTGGCAGGCAGTTACATTAACGATAACTTTATTTGATATGTGAGAAATCGGCTGTGGTATGGGACACAGCTAAGTACTACATTAGTTAGGTTAATAATAATCAACCAGACTAGTGACTTATACCTAGGTTACAGACTCAGATATCAATTGCTTATTTACAGTTGTGATAGTTAACTTTAATCTTCATTCATGTTGTTATGCAGTATCCTTTAGTTATCTGTTGGTCATGTTATTTAGTTATCTTCTGCCTACATTTTATTTTATTATTATTTTGTACACATTGTTTATATGCACGAGCTTTTCCCTTTACACACATACTCACCAGGTCGCTTTCTGACGACCCTGGATTTGCACGTTCAGATATTAGACGCTTTGTTTCTATTGTGCAGGTGTTCGATGAGACTGTATGCTTCGCGAAGAGCTGGAGCTTCTCCCTATTCGATTCCGGTATCTTATCCTTCTTGCCTTCATATTATTTCATGATTCTCGTTATATCATATTCAGTTGTTATTCCAATCTTTATTCATATGATATCATGCGTGGATGCCTATATGTAATGTTGCAGTAATCATGATTTATTACAATTGGGATTTATAGTTTGTTTCAAGTTATTTAAGGCTTAGCGCGTATACGTGAGGGATTTTCCTTACTTATATGCGCGCCGACTCGTGTCGCGTCTCCGCTCCAGCGTATTTTGGGAAGCGGGGCGTGACAGGGTTTTCTTGGTATCACTGCCTAGGTTTTCGACTTGCGATCTTGATCTTTGACTTTTATTTCGGAAGATAGACCTAGTTCTTACCGGTAACTTGAGAAATAAGCTATAATTACACTGCAATATGATGTACTATCCATTATGATATTCAGTCCATTTGGAATTGTTTGTCCTTTTATGGAAATCCTTATCTTTCATCTTTTAATAATCTTGATTTCTACTCTCCTTTTAAAGTGATCCGGATTTTCATCTTGCTTCTCTTCTTCCTTCTCGATTCTATTCCTTGACTTTATCTCTTGAGATTGTTACTCCTTATTGAAGCCGATAACAGAATAAGAGTAGCGCAGCGAAAGCGTGGTAGATTTATGATGTGCAGAGAAGTGACGTGAAGCTTGATTGTTTTCTCCTTTATTTTGAATTCTTTTTACCATTCCCTGCCCTATTGAATTTCGGGGACGAAATTTTTATAAGGTGGGTAGAATGTAATATCCCTAGTTAGAATACTGTATTTTTATTTTTTATATTTTTTCTAAGTATTTATTTTTATTTGCTAATTAATTTATTATGATTTTTAATCAACTTAATTTATTATTTTCTTTCTTGTGATTATTATTATTAAATATGAAATTTTATTTTTAAGATAGTAAATGACACTTTGGCTTTATATACAATTGCCATTATTTCTTATCAGTATTTTTTTATTACTTATTATTATTAGTATTATTATTATTAATATTTTCAGTGTTTATTAATTATTAATAGTGTTACTAATATTATTATTTATTATTATTGTATGTTTAATTATTAAGATTATTATTATTAGTGTTTATTAATATTACTATTCATTATTATGATCATTATTTATTATTATTAATAGTATTATTGTTACTGCTAAGTGTGATTATTATCATTTGTTAATATTATTATTTAGTTAATGTTATTATTATTTGGTTAACTATTATTATTACTAATTATTTCTTATTGCTAATATTATTTATTATTATTAGTTTTAGTAGTAGTAGTATTCCTTTTCCTTCCCCTTGATTCTATACCCATTAACCCGTATCTTTTATCTATGGACCTACCCATTATCTAATCCATATCGACTTCTATTTCATTGATTCCAAATCCTACCCGTTAACCCAATAAGCCTAAACCCATCCTATATAAATTATCTCTTCCTAAATCTATACCAATACCCAATATCAAACCTATCAACCATGCCCATTATAAACCCTGCTATATAAACTTAACTAAATCCCTAAACCCTAATTAATCCATCTTCTCCCTGCCATCAACATCTGCCGCCACCACCATCTTAAGCCTAGCTGCCATCCTCCATCTCCCAACAATCGTGGCCTCCCCCTTCCAGCAGATCCGAATCCCACCATTTCCTTGTTGGCTGCTTTCTCCAGCAGCGTGTGCCGCTATCCCTCCTTGCCGCCGACCCACAGCAAGAGCACAATTCCCCTTATCTAGGCCGCAGCCATTGCATCCACCCTCGTCGAGCGCCCAAGCACCCAGACACCTCTCTCCGCCCCAGAACACAGCCATCCATGGCCACAGCTCCACAGCAGCCGAGCACCCCCACCTGCCCTGCCGCACCTGTCCACCCAACAGCTGCAACAGTAGCGTTCCACTCACCATGGTGTGCCACAGCTGCAGGCCCCTGATCTACTGAGCCCAGAACCAGCACCTGCCTCCTCCCTCGGCGCACGACAGCCCCGCGCATCTCCCCAGGACACCCCCTGTGCGAAGCCCAGCGTCTTCTAGCGCTAGCAGCAGCACAGGACAGCGCCCCTCTCTCCGACGAGCCGTCGACTCCTCCGGTAGCTCGGTTTCTCTCCGCGGAATTCCGGTGATTCCCGTGAGCCTCCGCGGCATCCGTCTCCGTCATCGCCGCAGCCGTGAACCTCTTTGCTGTGAGACTCCTCCTCCCTCTCATTCTCTGTTTGTTGCAAGTAGTTGTAATATTTTGTGTGTATGTATGTAAAAATGTATGGTTTAATTAATGTTGTGTGAGTGATTGCATTATTATCCTGTGTGTGTTGTGTACGTGACTGGATTTGTGCGTGTGTGAGTTTGTGTGCGTGTTAAGTGGATGGGTATGTATATATAATGCATTATGTAAGTATATGTGTAATTATGTAGTGATATGTATGTTAATAGTATGTGTGTATGTATGTATAAGCATATTTATATATATGTATTGTTGTGTATGCTTGTATGTGTACGTGAGTGGGTGTACACGTATGTGTCCGTGTACATGTGTGGGTGTTAATCGTGTATTTATGTTTATATGCATGTGTTGGTTACGTGCTACAGTATTTCGGACCCGTTCGGTGAGCTCCGAACCCAGCTACAGGAGACCCAGACCCGATCTGGATTCGTGCTCGTTGTGGACCTGATGCATAGGCGATTCGAAGACTGGTCCATGGGTTGATCCATAGATCAGTATCTGTTCATGCAGTGAAGACCAGACGGCGATTTGATTCTGAAATCGCGTCATTTCATGTGAGCGTTCGTTCTTGTGCATTTCTCTATTTACCGTTGTCAGTATGTATTTACATGTTACACTTATCATTTTATGTGACTTTCTGTTATATTTTACCAGTTTGATTACTTGTACCACTTCATGAGACATCTATAATTGTTCACTTTAGTTACATAGTTGATAGGAGCTTGTATCAATGTCAATTCATGTGTTGGTAGTTTGGCGTTGTTGTCTTAGGCTTAGTTTTGATGTACCTTAGATTGTGACTTGATTCGGCTCGATCTTGAGATTGATATAGTTTGTGTTTGAGGATAATAGTAGATTTTATGTGTAGTAATTATCATATTTGACATTCATCTATTTGGTGATTATTTCCGACCGGAATACTTTTGGATATTGTAGACAAGTAGATATGACGTTTCTATATCGATATGAGATGGTTTAGATATACCACAAATAATGGATCTGATGTGATTTGATGTTAGATATTTTTGGACTTGATGTTTTATCACCAGGATATTAGTATTCTTGTTAGTTCTTACTAGTTGTTTATTATTCTAGATTCGGAGTTAGTTGCGAGGAAAGTTGGACCGTGATTTGGATTGATCTTAAGTTAGAGTTGATCTAGAATTTACATTCTTTATATCGGATATTGAACTCATTAAGATAGGATTGATGTACCTGGATTTATAGTTGTGAGTATCGGAATTTATTTAGATGATATTTTGTTGAGGTTGAGCATCAGAAGCAGATATTCTAAACCATATGTTGTTTGAGGATGATTCCTTTACTTCGCTATGATTCAGTATCACTTGACTTAGTTGGTATCGAGGACATACCATGTGCTTCATGTTAGTTATTGATTACTTCAGTTAATAGAGATTGAGTTATTATGATAGTGATCTATTCTATATCGGTGATCTTGTACTTCAGAGTTATCAGATAGCAGTTATTAGTTTATCAGTTATTGGTGAGACTATTTATTGGTGATCATATTATGTATTTCAAAGTTTATAGGAGTTGGTAGATATCTGTATCAGTTACCAGTTGTTAGTGACACCATTGTGTTAGTAACTATATCTCCAGTATCCTATTTCAAATGTGAGACAGTAGTTGTCAGATATCAGTTGTCAGTTGTCAGATTTTCAGCTAGTACTGACATCAAGAGTTGTTAGAGATATCAGTTACTATTACATAATAACTCACATTGATTGCTTATTAATAAAAGACACCATAACCAGGGGAACAGGGGTAATTGCCTGATGATACATGTCGTGTATTTTGGAAGGACTTATTATGGTACCGAGTTGTGGGTTCAACCATGGGAAACCAAGGTAGTACTGGCTACCTATTCAGTTGTCAGTTTTCAGGGCTATGGCCGGATTACGACGCCACACTAGTTGTCTTTTCGTGTGGGGCTGTGGTCTTCAGTTGTCAGAGCCTTGCGGCTTGTCCTGGTTCAGCTCCAGGGGTGTTAGACCGTGGTACCGGGCGTGTACGGTACTCTTCCAAACACATGTACTACATTGGCAGGCAGTTACATTAATGATAACTTTGTTTGATATGTGGGAAAACGGCTGTATTATGGGACATAGCTAAGTACTACATTAGTTAGGTTAATAATACCAATCAGACTAGTGACATATACAAGGTTACGATTCAGATATCAGTTACTTATTTACAGTTGTGATGGTTGACTTTTATCTTCATTCATGTTGTTATGCAGTTATACTTTAGTTATCTATTGATCATGTTATTTAGTTATCTTCTACCTACAGTTTATCTTGTTATTATTCTGTGCACATTGTTTATATGCATGAGCTTTTCCCTTTACACACACACTCACCAGGTCGCTTTCTGACGACCCTGGATTTGCACGTCCAGATATTGGACGCTTTATTTCTATTGTGCAGGTGTTCGATGAGACTGTACGATTCGCGAAAAGCTGGAGCTTCTCCCTATTCGATTCTGGTATTCTTATCCTTCTTGCCTTCATATTATTTCATGATTCTCGTTATATCAGATTCAGTTATTATTCCAGTCTTTATTCATATGATATCATGCGTGGATGCCTATATGTGATGTTGCAGTAATCATGATTTATTACAATTGGGATTTATAGTTTGTTTCAGGTTACTTAAGGCTTAGCGCATATACGTGAGGGATTTTTCTTGCTTATATGCGTCGCCGACTCGTGTCGCGTCTCCGCTCCAGCGTATTTTGGGAAGCGGGGCGTGACAGAGACCTAGGTAAAAACTTGAACTCCGCAATTTTATATAGAAGAGTTGAACTCTTTGTAAAGCTAATCTTTCTTGGCTGAAAATTCTGACCCCTCTTCAATAGCTGTTTTCCATTGAAATTGGTTTTCGTGGGAAAACTTACAAAAGAGATCGAGGAGCGAAATTACAAGTAATATAAATTGAAATTACAAGTAGATCTCCTCTGAGATTTCTGAGAAAATATGCCGGTAGGACTCTGATCAGCGCGCGATCACTTTATCCCTTTGACAATGCGACCTGTCAAATGATCGGACTGCCTCCTAATAAGACTCCCTTCTTGCTTGGTTCAGGGAATCAGAGAACAGAAGATCAGTAGAGCCCTTTTGCTAGGAATTCTGCTCTTTTCGAGTCGATTTTTCTCTCTCTATTCGTCCTCCGTCTCGATCTCTTCTCTCCATGTCTTCTCCTCCTCTTTTTTTTGTCCCTGTGTCATAGTGGTACCCTATCACGATAATTGATGTTTTGTAATAGACTCATCACAATGACTAATGTGGTGCACCAACCAGACTCCCACTGGGCGAGAGCCTGAGCACCATTACTTCCATATCATTTTCCTCTCTCTCCCTTTTCTTCCTCCATCTGACGAAGAGGAAAGAAGAAAAGATGGAAACCTAGCAAAGCAAAGAAGAGGAATTTTAAAGCAAGAGTTCCTTAGAAAAGATAGAAGTGATCTCCATCCAAGGGTTTCACCCTATTTATAAATGGTAGAGAAGTTGAACCGCCTCCATTTCAAATTTTCAATCTCCAAAAAGTTGGTCCATATCCCAATATTTTCAGTCAACCACATCAGTAAAAGGTCAACTTTCACTGCCAAAATACGAAACCCTACCTCTCAATCTTAATGACACTAGGATTTAAAGAGACACTAGTGACAAATTTTAAGGAATCTAACCGATTGATAAGCCAGCTATCAGCCAACTACGTGATCTCTAAGTAAATCTAGAATCGTTTATGATCCAGATCCTCTTTTTCCACAAAACATCGGGAAGAATTTAAGGCATTGAAAGGTCTCCTACCAAATCTGCTCTTCTGACTTCCCTTCTGCAAGCTCTGACAAGTGAAAGAGCGGGGGTCAGTGTAGTGGTCTAAACCTAACCCCATCTAAGATGGCGACATGTTTCTCTCACCTTCCAACTCTTTTAGAAACATCATAGCCTCTCTCCTATGTCTATGATATACCCAACCTCCTTAAGATCTTCTTCGCTCTGAGACTTCCTCCGTTCTGAAGATTTTAACTCCGAACCAAGCATCTCCAACAACAGATCACCCCAGATATCTGCTGACAGTTGCGCAGTCTTACCTTCCTCTATGTTCATAACGTGTAACTCCCCTCAACACTGGCAATTATGGATAGTAGAGGATTTTCTTGTATGCAATCCCAACAAACCAGCACTAATGATCATGACCGTTACAACAAATGACATGTAGAAATCGTGTGGTTACAAGGATCTCGCTCGTACCCATCTGCTCCATACCAACAACTCAGTCAAGCATAAATACATCTTCTTCTCCAACAAAGAAGGAACTTTTTGATTCCAATCTGTACACATCCTCTAAATTCCTGTAATTCCAGTAGTCTGAGAATTATAGTGAACCTCCTCCTCGTGATTTTTTTCGATTAAGAGTTTTCATGTAAATCCTTTGTGTCCATCTTTTTTGTGTTATGTTTTATCTACGCGGACTCCCCATTTTCATTCTCACTTGTGATGAGGATCGACCGTCCAAGCACTTGTGGCAGAAAATCACCACCACACTACCTTTTAACAATCTAAACCAATAAATTATACAATAAAGGTCTCTTTAATTGTCTTTTTTATTTGAGACTGATCAAGTTCGATTCAGATAAAAGAAGAACTTTTATTTCTATATCAATTAAATTTTGTTTTATTGTTTGGAGTTTGGAACTAGAGGACTAAGCAATAGAGCTTAGTCGGCCATTGATGGTGGAGGAGGAGGCTGTAGGAAGAGCGAGGAAGTCGAGGAAGTCGACGACGACAAGGAAGCGAAGGCACGGAATCAGCAGCAGCAGATTCCGGTCGACCGGACCGGTCGACCGGTGTGCACCAACGTGCACAGGCTGTTGCAGTCAACCGCCCGGTCGACCGTAGAAGGAGAGCGGTCGACCGCCTGGTCGACCGACTGATATTGCCTAACTCTCGGTTAGGCACGGTCGACCGTACGGTCGACCGGTGCTTGGGTCGGTCGACCGACTGGTCGACAGACAGACGTATTCGGCTGATTCGGAAAGTTTTCTGAATTGGAAATTAGCCCAATAAGGAATCTGATTCTCCTAGGGTTTCCTTGGGTATATAAGAGAGGCAGAGTTCTCTTCATATGTGATGGCTTGCAATTTGCATTGATTATCAAATCAATAAAGAAATCTCTCTTCCTTGCCCCGAGGACGTAGGCGAAATTGGCCGAACCTCGTTAAGACCTTGTGTTTTTGTTCTTCTCATTGTTCAATTGTTCTTTACTATTGGTAGTACTTCTATATTGCATCTTGGCTTAAGGGTTCCTCTAAGTGATTGTTGATCTGCGCACAACAAGTGGTATCAGAGCATCCCAGGTTTGTCGTGGGATCATCTGGTGATTCGAAAGGCATCTGTTGCTGATTGGCGAAGATCGTGTGTCGATCTCAGATCAGCATTGGGACTATTTGTGGGATCGTGTGTCGATCTTAGAACAGCGCGTGAAGTGCTCAAGGAATCAATTTGAGTAGTAGATCTATTCAGAAACTCATCTAGGATTTCGTGAGGAGGTAAAGATCTGATCTTTATCAAATTTGTTTATCTAACTCCGTTGGTTTTTTGCATTACATAGAGGATCTAGTCAAAGAGATGGCTAAAGGAAGTACATCTGTGAGAATCATGAATCCTCATCCGAGGATTGATATGGTGAAATTCACTGGCATAAACAATTTTGGTATGTGGAGGTGCGAGGTGATGGATGCGCTGAATGCATCAAACCTTGAAGACACTCTACTCTTGGAGAAGAAGCGAAGACAACCACTGAAGAAGAGTGGGATAAGATGAACCAATCAGCGTGTGGCTTAATCAGATCGTATCTAACACAAGACATCAAATATCTTGTGTTACACGAAACATCTGCGAGGCAGTTGTGGGAGATCCTAGAAAGAAAGTATCTGACCAAAAGTATTGAATCCAGACTACAGCTGAAGAGCAAGCTGTATGGGTTTCAGATGAAGAAAGGATGCTCCGTAAATGAACATCTAAATCGCTACACAAAGTTTCTTACGGATTTGATTAATGTGGATGTCGAGGTAAATGAAGAAGACAAAGCGGTAATTCTCTTGAACTCTCTTCCTGCAGAGGAGTATGAGACTTTTACTTTAACCTTCATAAATGGTAGACAGTCTCTTAACTATCATGAAGTGTTATCTGCTTTGGTTAATTAAGAGACGGGAGAAAGGAAAAACATTCTTCTCAGGCAAGCACACCAGCAGAGGCACTAGCAGTAAGAGGCAGAGGTTCACATAGGAAGGGCAAAATGATCGAGGGAGATCGAAGTCCAGGCCAGATTATAGAGATCTGAAGAAGAATCAGTGTGCCTTCTGCAAGGAATTTAGGCACTGGAAAGTTGACTATCCAAAGGCCAAAGGAAAGAAGAAGGAGTCTAAGACTGAAACAAATCTTGCAAAGGTGGTCAGTACTCAAGGCAGTACCTCACAGGCAGGTGGATCAGACTCGGACTCGTCGGTATTCTCGTTCTCTGTCAATACTTCTATCATTGGCTACTCAGGAGATAATGAGTGGATATTGGATACTGGTCTACATACCATGTGTGCCCGAATAGGGATTAGTTTTTTAGCTTTGAGAAGTTGGAGGGATGTTCAGTCGTTATGGGCGATGATTATCCATGTATCATGGAAGGTGTAGGAACAATCCAGATCAAGATGTTCGATGGGATGATACGAGAACTGAAGGAAGTGAGGTATGTACCTCAACTGAAGAGAAACCTTATCTCTGTTGGAGCTTTGGAGACATTGGGTCTTGTGGTGTCAATAAAGGAAGGAGTCCTTAAGATGACCAACGGCTCGATGGTGGTATTAAAGGTCGTTCGTCGGAATAATCTTTACTACTTGAAGGGTAGTACTGTTACAGGGCAAGTGGCGGCTTCTACTGTTCAGATGAAAACTCAACCAGGCTATGGCATATGAGGCTGGGACACACAAGAGAAAAGTCTTTGCAAGCTCTTGCAAGACAAGGATTATTGAAAGGTGTCAGAACCTGCAAGTTAGAATTTTGTGAACATTGTGTCATCAGAAAGAAGACCAAGGTGAAATTCGGCACAGCAACTCATTGTACCAAGGGGATTCTGGATTATGTTCACACTGACGTTTGGGGACCTACCAAGACTGCATCAATTGGAGGTAACCACTACTTTGTATCTTTTATTAATGATTATTCTAGGCGTTATTGGGTATATACCATGAAGCACAAAGGGGAAGTCCTAGAATTATTTGTGAAGTGGAAGAAGAATTTGGAGAGAAGTACGAGAAGGAAAATCAAGGTCCTCTGTTCAGATAATGGAGAATACAAGTCAGATCCTTTCCTTCACCTATGTCTTGATGAGGGCATAGAAAGGCACTTCACAGTGAGGGAAACACCGCAACAGAATGGGGTAGCAGAAAGGATGAACAGGACTTTGCTAGAGAAGGTCCGTTGTATGTTATTTAATGCAAGTTTAGCGAAGAATTTCTGGGTTGAGGCTTTGGCATACGCTTGCTATCTTATTAACAGGTTGCCTTCATCTGCGATAGGAGGGAAAACTCCTCTCAAGGTTTGGTCGGAAAAAACTGCTGCTGATTATGATTTGCTAAGGGTGTTTGGTTGTCTAGCCTATTATCATGTTAAAGAAGATAAGCTACACCTAAGAGCGAAGAAGGGCTTGTTTGTCGATTTCAAGAAGGGAATCAAAGGATTCAAGATCTGGGATCCTACGGACAGGAAGTTTATTTTTAGCAGAGATGTCCCATTTGATGAGGCTTCGATGTTGAAGCCTAAGATCTCTCAGCAAGTGGAGATTATCAAGACCAAAGATGTATCACAGCAGGTGGAGAATGATGCTAATCTACTATCTCTAGAAAGTTTAACATCGATGAGGATCATACCTAAGGTGACACAAGGTAATGGTCAAGCAGATGAGGAAGATGCTGATGATGAAGAGGATCAAGAACAGATCATGGGTGATATTTCTGATTCTACTGCAGTTAGAAGACCAAGGAGAAACACACGGAAACCAGGTTTGCTCACTACAGATATGGTCATTGCTTATGTACTTTCGGTCATTGAGGAGGCTATCCCGTCCACCTACAGAGAGCTAAAATCAGTTCAGAGTCAAAGATGTGGAAAGCTGCCATGGAAGAAGAGATGAAGTCTCTTTACAAGAACGACACTTGGGAACTCACAAGGTTGCCTAAAGGAAAGAAGGTTATAGGCTGTAAGTGGGTGTACGCAAAGAAGCAAGGATCTCTTAAAGAAGACATGGTGCGCTACAAGGCCAGATTGGTAGCAAAAGGCTATGCACAAAGAGAAGGAATTGACTACAATGAGGTATTTTCTCCTGTTGTAAAGCATTCGTCAATTCGTATCTTATTGGCTCTGGTGGCATAGTACGAGTTGGACCTTGATCAACTCGATGTAAAGACCGCCTTTCTCCATGGCGATCTAGATGAAGAGATCTACATGTCTCAGCCGACTGGGTTCAAGACTGCAGGGAAAGAAAATATGGTGTGCAAGCTGAAGAAATCACTGTATGAGTTAAAACAGTCTCTTGGACAGTGGTACAAGCGGCTCTACAGCTTCATTAGAAGAAAGAGGTACACACGTAGCCACTATGACCCATGTGTGTATTACAACAAGCTACCGACATGAGAGTATATCTATTTACTATTGTATGTAGATGATATGCTTATTACTTCAAAGTCTAGATCTGCAATTGATATACTGAAAAAAGACTTATCTTCTGAGTTTGAGATGAAGGATCTTGGTGAAGTAAAGAAGGTTCTAGGCATGGAAATCACACGAGACCGAAAGAGTGGCAAGATGAGCTTGACACAGAAGGGGTATTTGCAAAAGGTACTTCAGAGATTCAACATCGGTAAGGATACGAAATCATTAAGTACACTACTGGCTCCTCATTTCAAGTTATCTACTACTATGTCTCTAAAGACTGTTGAAGAACGTGAGTACATGACTCACGTCTCATATACTAGTGCAGTTGGTAGTCTTATGTATGCTATGGTGTGTACACGACCAGATCTGTCACAAACTGTCTCTATAATCAGTAGGTATATCCATGATCTAGGACAGGGTCATTGGGAGGTAGTGAAGTGGATTCTGCGGTACATTAAAGGTACCATAGATGTTAGTCCGGTATTCGAGAAGGATTCCACAGGGAAGCAGGATTGTATCGGGTATGTTGATCCGATTATGCTGGTGACCTCGACAAACGCCGGTCCACAACGGGGTATGTCTTTACATTATCTCAAGCACCAGTTAGTTGACGCTCTATTCTACAGTCTACCGTCGCATTGTCTACTACAGAGGCCGAATACATGGCCATGACGGAGGCTATGAAGGAGGCAATTTGGCTTCAAGGCTTGCTTGATGACTTGGGGATTGATCAGGATTTACTGAAGATCAACTGTGACAGTATGAGTGCTATTTATTTAGCCAAGAACCAGGTGTATCATGCACGGACGAAGCACATCGATGTCAGGTTCTATTTTGTTTGGGAGATTCTCGATGAGGGTGATATTGAGTTACTGAAGATTCACACAACGGAGAATCCCGCCGACATGCTTACCAAGGTGGTGTCAGGAGTAAAGTTTGCACATTGTAAAGTTTTGCTCCATATCCTTTATGTTGCATGAGCTTGTTGAAGCTCTTTTGGATGAACTACGGATGGCTTGATCCCTTGGGCAGGGTACGTAGGCAACCACACTGGTGCATCCACTTTCGAGTCGACGGTTCGTATGTTTCAGTTCGGATCAGATTTGAGAAATCTTTACCAAGGTGGAGAATTGTAGGAAGAGAGAGGAAGTCGAGGAAGTCGACGACAAGGAAGTAAGGCACGGAATCAGCAGCAATAGATTTCGGTCGACCGGACCAGTCGACCGGTGTGCACCAACGTGCACAGGCTGTTACGGTCAACCGCCCGGTCGATCGCAGAAGGAGAGTGGTCGACCGCCCGGTCGATCGACTGACATTGCCTAACTCTCGGTTAGGCACGGTCGACCGGCACGGTCGACCAGTGCTTGGTTCGGTCGACCGATCGGTCGACCGATCGGTCGACCGACAGACGTATTCGGGCTGATTCGGGAAGTTTTCTGAATTGAAAATCAGCCCAATAAGGAATCTGATTCTCCTAGGGTTTCTTTGGGTATATAAGAGAGGCAGAGTTCTCTTCATATGTGATGGCTTACAATTTGTATTGATTATCAAATCAATAAGAAATCTCTCTTCCTTGCCCCGAGGACGTAGGCGAAATTGGCCGAACCTCGTTAAGACCTTGTGTTTGTGTTCTTCTCATTGTTCAATTGTTCTTTACTGTTGGTAGTACTTCTATATTGCATCTTGGCTTAAGGGTTCCTCTAAGTGGTTGTTGATCTGCGCACAACAGAGGCGCCAAAGGAAAACACTGACACTTCTTTTTTATACCTTTTTATTTTTGTTGTTGTTGTTAGAATTCAATTTGTTGTGTTATGGGTTTTCAATGGAATTTTTGGTAGAATTTGATGAGTGACTTTTGGATCAATTAATGGATTTAATTGCTAAAAAAAAATACATCTTTTGTAAGCATCAATGTAGTACAGTTGGCAAAATATCCTTGTTGTGACCAAATCTTGCTCGCACCAGATTACGACCCATTTCTTCAATAAGAAGAAGAAAATAGAACACAAATTACCTAATAATGAAACCTTTTACTAGACCCAAACATAAATGTTTTTTTTTTTTTTTTTAAAATTGAAATGCTGACCTCAACTAGAATAGCTAGCTGTGTATAGATACACTGGCATAAAAGACAAGTATTTAGTACTGTTATCTCTATCAGGGCTGATTCAATACTATTTAGGGAAATAATATTTCTCACATCATAATTGATTTTTCCCTCTTAATAGTGGAAATTTTCTAAATTATCTGCTTGAATATTTGTCTAATTTAGTGAAGGCAATTTGCTTATTTTAGTATTGTGTCTGTATTATTTGAATCCCTTGATATGTTTCCTTTTTCCCAATCAAAATATATACCTCACTATGCAAAGTCACATATTGTGTTCTTGATTTTTCCGTATCTTCTTCAAACCTTTGAGACAATCAATAGGAGTCGGATTTTTGGGTCGGTTAATTCTAAGATCTGAATAATCTTTAACCTCACTCCTCAGTTACACACACATCTTGGTTGTTTGAAGGAGTATTAAAGATTAACTATTTCTGAAACATTATTGCAAAATGCTATTCTATAAACTGATTTTTTTTTTTTTAACATTTAATATATTGATCTTACGTAAAACTCTCATAATAAAGAAGTCAACCCTTGGGTGTACTACACTGTTTTAAAAATGCAGATAATCCACTAACATAACTACTTTCCACATAAAACTCTTGCCAAAATTTGAATTGAAAATTCATGCACAAAAGAAATTGAATGTCAAGATATGCAATAAATTGACACTCAATTTCAGGGTTATATTCAAAGAATCTGCAATCTTCACATAAAAGTCTAATTAGTGTAATATTATGTAATATACATATCCATATATGTAAATATTGATCTATCAGAAACTAAACTAATTATGCATTCTTTTTAATTTAATAAAAAATCAAACAGGAAAATGTCTAAATTGTTTGCAAAGAGCCATGAAAGAGAAACTGAATCCTTCAAAATAGGAAACTGAGCATTAAGCTCCCCCCATTTTAGCCTTTTAAAACATACCACAAATTACCCCAAAAAATCCTCAACACACCCAACAGACCCGGATCACAGCAGTGACACAGATCCATTCCAAAACCAATCACCCCAATCTTCTTCTTAAATTCCCCCTCCGAAGCAAAAGCACTAGCATATATCAAGAGAAGAAGATCAAGCAGAAGAACAAAGAGAGAGCATCAAATGAGGCAGCACTACAGCGGTGACGACAACGCGTGGGCCGGAAGATCAAGAACACATCGACAGGGTGGCAAACTATGTGGCGAACAAAGGAGGGGATGTCGCGGAGAGGCTGCTGCTGAGGCTGCTGAGGATCACCAAGAACTACAAGAGGTGGGGGTTCTTGTCGCCGGAGCACCCCTACCACCCATACTATCTCCGCAAGAAGGTGTCGGAGCAGTGCCGCACCAGGAGGCCGCCCGCCGCCTCGTAGTAGCGTCACATTTCTATCTTGTATCCATATTTCAGTACCCAGTATTTCCATTTTTTTTTTTTAAAAATGTTATTTTGAGATCTACTAATTTATTACAAAACAGAGATTTCATATATTGATTTCATTATTTACTTTTAGTTAACAATTAACAGTAGATGATTGAAATCAATGTAAAATATTCGCATGAGATAATGACAATAATTGAATTTTATAGAACCACAAAAAAAAAATTTATTTTCTTTGTATTTCTTTGTGTAATGAAGTCTTGTGTTTATCAGAACTCCATGCAAAAATTTTGAGGGAAGTTTTTATTTTTAATTATTATTATTTAAGATTAACAGAGCAACAATTACATAAATACATTCTGGATGAAGTGTTTCCCTGAAAAACAAATATTCTGGACAAATGTAATGTTATAGTTATGAAGTTCTAAAATTTTAATGGAAATGGGGCAAAGATATTATTTGTGGTCAAAATTATAATATGTAGTAAATAACAAATAAGAGTCATAAATTACTTCTTTTCTGCTTCTATTTGTTTTTCTTCTTTCTGGGTGAACGTGAGAAATGTTTTTTCCTTATTGAGAAGTTTTTTTCCTTTATCTTTTCTAGTATCACTACATTTTCTTTTCTTTTTTTCCTTTTCCTTCTTATTTTCCTTCTAAATAGGTATATAATAAGTTACATTGCGCGACCACAAACTAGCAATTTCCGTGCAATTTGTGAAATTACAATTAAATAAAAATTGATTGAAATCTCATCCAAATAATTATTTCATATGTAATTTTTTTTTTTTAATGTTTGAAGGAATCTAATTATCTTGTTGGAATATTTTGGAGCAGAAAGACGGCGGGCTGATTTTGTGCTAATTTCAAAGATTTTGATGACGTATTTGTTTCACTTTTAGCATGGTAAAAACAAAAACATTAATATATTGATAACTAACTACCTTCTGGGCTTTACTTCTGTCCAATATGAAAATCCAGGTTTTGGTCTTGGTCAACATACTTAGTTCCGAATGTGATTTGTTTTTTAGATCTATTTTCATTCTCCATAACGTTAATACTACGGTCATTCTTGGCTCAATATAAATTTAATTTTGCTCCACATTTCACCAAGTTTATTACCGTCTGGGTCACTAAAATTACTCGATTCAGATAGTAATAAAAGCATCGCGAAGAAAAACCCATTAAGGCAGTCAAACTGGGAGCAAACTCAAGATTTAACCAGTTGAGCACCCTACATAGATCCCCCCCCACCTCAAAAAAAAAGAAAAAAAACATCCCTTCAATATATATATATATATATATTTAGGTTACTGTACCTCAACCGCCGGCTGACAGAGTTTCTCAGCCGGCGGGACGTGGCAACATAATAGCCACGAACTTCTCATTAATTTTGGCGTACAAAAACCTGAAATATCCCGCCTAAATTACTCTCAGTCACCTCAACTTTGTATTTGACGAAAATACCCTCCTTCACAACTTTTTACCTTATGTAAAACATTTCCTTTTAAAAAAATTTACAGATCTAAAATTTCACCTGATCATTCTGAAGAGATTAGTTCTATTGTTTCACAAATTTGTTCCGTTTTTTAAAAATATATTTGCTACACATGGCATCAAAGAAATCATCCGCCGAAAAAGGTAATGGTGAAACAAAAGAAATTTTTTTTTAGGGTTTGTGAATTTAATAGTTATAATTTTTTTCCAGATTTATTTCCGTTTCTGTCACTTTTTTTTTGAAAACTTGGGACCATGGTCGCAAATAAGGGAGAGATTCTGAAACTTGAAATCATGAATAAATTTTTAAATTTATAAATTTTAAAACACAGCGACAAAGGTCCAATTTTTTCAAGTTTTTTCATTTCCTTCTATTTCTACCATGGTCGCAGTTGTTTGGAAAAGTGATGTAGATGTATGCGACCTTGCTCATAGTGTTTTAACAAAAAAAAAAAATTTCATACACTTTATGTCGACCTGGGTCGCAGTTGTTAAAATTACAGTTGCCGATATTTGCGACTTAGATTGTAGCGTTTTAATTTTTTTTTTTGACTTTACGTTGTAGATGAATGCGACCTTAGTCGCAGTATATGAAACAACCTAGGTCGCAGTTATTTAAATTTGTGGTTTATGTTGGCCCAAGGTTACAATCACCCTTGTTTAGTGTATTTTGATGATTACAAAACATATTAGTTATTTGTACTAATAACATTTGTTGTTTAAGTGTATTTTCAGATTTCTATTCATTCTAGAAGTCTTCTCTCACAATTACAAGGTTTTGGACTCAAGTTAACTCCAATTGGGCTCAAGTTGCAATATTGAAGATCAAGTGAAGATAGCCCACCTTGAAGAATAGCTTTGAAGTCCTTTAGAAGTTTGTAAGTTTAGAATGTTAAAGTTTGAATATAGGAAATTTGGCTCTAGGATTTGCACACACACTTGTTTCATGTATTTCCTATGTTTTGAAAATAGTTATTGAAAATGGTTATTTCTAAGTTTTATGCCTTAGTTTATATATACATGTACCAAAGCTTTATATCCTGAAAAACTTGTTTAAAACATGTGTATAAACTATTTTCTGCATAATACTTAGCTATATGTATTTTTAAAATATTTATCAAAATTTTTCTAACTCAAAACAGCCCAGTTTTTCAGTGTCAGGCAACATCGGTCGACCGGCCCGGTCGACCGGCGATGTGCCTGGACATGCACTGTTTGTGCATGTCCGTCGGTCGACCGGACCGGTCGACCGACGGAGAGCATTCTGCTCTCGGGAATTTTCGGTCGACCGGATCGGTCGACCGGAAGAAGGAAACTGTGTTTCCTCCTTTTGGGTCGGTCGACCGAACCGGTCGACCGGGAGCCAACGGCTACTTCCAGCTGGCCTGGCGGTCGACCGGACCGGTCGACCGCCAAGCCTGCAACTTAGCAACGGCTCTTTCCTCTTTGGGATTTTCTGAAAATCTGTTTTCTTTTTCTGTTTTAACAGACTTTTGGAGAGTTGTTGGGGTGCTTTTGCAGGTTGAATTAGGTGAAAAGAAAATGTTTTTAACTTATTTTCAACCCTATAAATAGAGGAGAAGTCTCTCCTTCATGTCACTTAGAAAAATCCTCAAGTTTTGTTGTTTTGAAAAGAGAAAAGAAAAATTGTTTGAAGCTTTCAATTCCTACTCTTTCAAGATTGTTTTTCAGTTGTGTTTGATTCTCTATATCACTCTACAACTGAAAGTTTTCTCACCACACTTCATAGAGCCAAAAATCCTATAATCATTCTATAGTGAAGTTGTAATTGAAGTGAGAGTGTTTGTAAAAGAGATTGAGAAAAAGTGTAGTGATCAAGTTGTGATCACTTTGTTCTTGTAATTCCTTCTTGTGGAGCAACCTCTTCGGTAGAGGTCCTTTGTACTTGGTGGAGCTCGGTGCTCGGTCTTCGGTAGACCAATTGTAAAGGCATCCTCGGTGGATAGTGGAAACCCTTCACGGAGGTGAAGGCGGGGACTAGAGCAAGTGTGCTCGAACCTCGAAACAGATCATCTTGTTTGCGATTGCCTTTGCGTTATTCTTGCTTTCAATTTCTCTTGCTTTATATTGTCTTGAATTATTTGCTTGAGAACTAACCCTCTACTTGTGCAATCTTGTCTTGTTTACTTTACTTGTTATACTTGTTGGGTTACATTGTGTGCATCTCATTTCTCATCATCATACTTGGCATTGATCGATCACACCTCAATACAACACGGTTGCATTGCGCACCTCTAACCCATATCTAGGGGAATTGGGAGGAAGGAGTTCAGAACCTCGCAAGGGGTATTCGGCTCTTAGTCGTGTTTTGAGAGATCGTTGCATCACTCATTTAATTAAAAGTTCAAAAAGATCATTAGATTAGCATTCACACCTATTCACCCCCCCTCTAGGTGTTTTTCAATTGGTATCAGAGCTTGGACTCTAGGATTTGGTTTAACCACCTTAGAGAAGATCCTAATTTGCTAATCATTTCATTCATATTCATATAGTAAATATGGCCGATGGAATTAAACCCCTCCTAAGTTTGATGGACTTAACTTTCCCATATGGAAAGTTAAGATGACCGTGTTTTTGCAATCTCTAGGTAGCCGAGTTGCAAAGGCCGTGACTAAGTCCTTTAGTGTACCCCCCGGTGACGAATCCACTTGGTCCGAAATAGAGACTAAGGAATTCGATGCCAATGCCAAAGCTCACTATGCACTTCTTCAAGCCCTAAATGATGATGACATAGCTAGGGTTATTCATTGCAAATCCGCATTTGAGATTTGGTCACACTTGATAGTCACTCATGAGGGGACCTCACAAGTAAAGAAGGCTAAGATTGACCTTCTTCGGTCTCAATATGAAACATTTAGCATGCAAGAAAATGAAACCATAGATGATATGGTTACAAGATTTACCAAGATTACTAATGGACTCTCTTCTTTAGGTGAAGATATCAACAATGATCAAAGAGTAAGGAAGATCATCCGGGCTCTTCCTCCTTCATGGGAAGTTAAAGCTACAACCTTGAAGGAACTCAATGACAATAAAGAGATGGAGCTCATAGGTCTCATTGGGAACCTCAAAACCCATGAGATGGAAAGGAAAGTAAGGGAGGATATGGCTCCCTCCAAAAAGAAGACTATCGCCTTCAAGAGTCAAGCTACACACTCCGATGAAGATGATGAAGAAGAAGATGATGAGGAGCTCTCACTCCTTGTTAAGAATGTCCGGAGGATGTACAACAAGGCGAAGTACCAAGGTAGAAGGAGATGGCAAGGAGGCAAAGAAGAAAGAAAGATCATATGCTTCAATTGCCAAAAACCGGGACACATTGTGGCGGAGTGTCCAGAAAAAGCAAAGCCTTCCACTTCAAAGAAGCCTTACAAGAAGAAGGCTATGAAGGCAACTTGGGATTCGGAGACCGAATCCGAGGAAGAAATAGACACCGCCAACATGTGCTTCATGGCTAATGAAGGCACAAGCAAGGTAACCTCTTCCCCTTCTCATGATAATGAACTTTCTATGGATGTGTTAGAAGAGGCTTTTGTTGAGTTGTCACAAAACTATGATTTCTTAAAGAAAAAGTATATTAAAATGAAAAAGGAAAATGAATCTTTAAGTCTTCAAGTTTTTACTCTTACAAAAGAAAAGGATGAGTTGGTTTCCATTTTGGCCACTACCAAAAATGATTTTGAAAAATATAAGATCTCTTGCAAAGGTAAGGCACCACTAATTGATTCAAATGAAGTTTCTATGCTTAAGGAAAGATTAGACTCATTAAGTGTTGTTTTGAAAGATTGTGAGTTTAACAAGAAGAAAATTGAGGCTATGTTTCCTAAGAAACAAGCCCCAAAGAAAAATGCTCATGCTCATGTTCATGTTCATGCTACACAACCTAAACAACATGGCAAAACCCCAAAACATGCTCACACTACACATCATGCTTTCATGTATAGAAAAGTGTACTCATGTTCACATTGTGGGCGGAAAGGACACTTAGCTAATTTTTGTTATGATAGACTAAGTGCATCACATCATAATGTTTGGGTTCGTAACACTAACTTTTAAGGACCCAAGAAAGTTTGGGTACCAAAGTCAACAATTGTTTTAAATGATGTAGGTACTTTCCAAAGCCCAACGACGTAGAGGTTTGTGGTATCTTGATAGCGGTTGCTCAAGGCACATGACTTGGGACATCAACAACTTTGCAACCCTATCAAGATATCATGAAGGTGGCACGTCACCTTCGGAGATGACGCCAAGGGTAAAATCATCGGTATTGGTAATGTAAAACTTGGCACCTCTCCTTTAATTGAAAATGTAGTTTTGGTTGATGGCCTCAAGTATAATCTCTTGAGTGTTAGTCAACTTTGTGATAAAGGTTTTGATGTTATTTTTGATAATGTTGCTTGTAAAGTTATTGATAGAATTTCTAATGTTTGTGTATTTTCCGGTTTTCGTGAAAGTAATGTTTATATGATTGATATGTTAAATATGTCTTGTAATATTACTTGTTTGAAAGCCCTCGATGATGACTCTTGGTTGTGGCATAGGAGATTAGGGCATATTTCTTTTGATCACATTTCTAGGTTAAACACAAAGGAAATGGTGAAAGGTATTCCTTGTTTGAATTTTGAAAAGGACCGAGTTTGTGACGCATGTCAATTTGGGAAACAAACTAAGTCTTCTTTCAAGTCAATTAAGGATATCATGACATCACGTCCTTTGGAATTAATCCATATGGATCTTTTTGGCCCTACACAAACCAAAAGTTTAAGTGGGAATAGATTTGCTTATGTTTTGGTTGATGATTTTTCAAGATTTACTTGGGTTTTCTTTCTTGAACATAAAAGCCAAGCATTTTCGTATTTCCAAATTTTTAAGAAAAGAGTTGAAAAAGAAAAAGATGTTTCGATTTTGAGAATAAGAAGTGATAGAGGAGGTGAATTCATTAACCAACCCTTTACCACTTTTTGTGATGAACATGGAATAAAGCATGAACTTTCTTGTCCTAGAACTCCACAACAAAATGGAGTAGTTGAACGGAAAAATAGAACATTACAAGAGATGGCTAGGACAATGCTAAGTGAATATGGTCTACCACATTATTTGTGGGCCGAGGCCGTAAATACATCATGCTACATATCTAATCGTGTTTTCTTGTGTAAAAATACAACTAAAACTTCTTTTGAAATGTATTTTTCTAGAAAACCTAATGTTTCCTATTTTAAAGTTTTTGGTTGCAAATGCTTTGTTTTAAACACAAAAGAGTTTTTAGGAAAATTTGATCCTAAGTCTTATGAGGCTATTTTTGTAGGTTACTCAAACACTAGTAAAGCTTATAGAGTTTTCATTAGATCATCTTTGACTATTGAAGAGTCTATTCATGTTAAGTTTGAGGAATCTAATAAGTTTGTTAAGAATGTTGTAGAAATAGATGCTTTGCATGAAGGCTTGGAGAAAGTCACCTTGGAGGATGCTTCTACCATGGGAGACAAGCCAAAGGATGATGATGGAAATGAAGCCAAAGTGGAAGAGGCCCAAGGAAATGAACATCAAACAAATGAGGTGGAGCCTACTCAACCACTACCTAAGGATTGGAGATTCAATCCTCATCATCCCAAGGACCTCGTCATAGGTGAAGTATCAAAAGGGGTAACTACTCGCTCTAAAATTCAAGATTATTGTGGCCACTTTGCATTTATTTCACACATAGAACCCAAAAATGTGCTCGAAGCCGAGGCCGATTCATATTGGTTGCTAGCCATGCAAGAGGAGCTCAATCAATTTGAGCGCAACCAAGTTTGGCACCTTGTTCCTAGGCCCCACGATAGACCAACAATTGGTACTAAGTGGATCTTTAAGAATAAGTTGGATGAATCGGGTAATGTAGTTAGAAACAAGGCTAGGTTAGTTGCCCAAGGTTACACTCAAATCGAAGGGATCGATTTTGAAGAAACCTTTGCACCCGTAGCACGGCTTGAAGCCATACGGATGACACTAGCATTTGCCTCATATAAAGATTTCAAATTATTTCAAATGGATGTTAAAAGTGCTTTTCTAAATGGATTTATTGAAGAGGAGGTGTATGTTGAACAACCCCCCGGGTTTGTTGATCCTACACATCCGGATTTTGTTTTTAAATTAGATAAAGCTCTTTATGGTTTAAAACAAGCCCCTAGGGCTTGGTATGAAAGACTTTCTTCATTTTTGATTTCAAATGGTTTTAAGAAAGGTAAAATTGATACAACTTTGTTTACAAAACATGTAGAAAATGACATTCTTATTGTGCAAATTTATGTAGATGATATTATTTTTAGTTCTACTAATGAATCTCTTTGCAAAGCTTTTGAGTCATGCATGAAGGACGAATTTGAAATGTCTATGATGGGGGAGCTCAACTATTTCCTTGGACTCCAAATCAAGCAAAGGAAGGATGGGATCTTCATCAATCAAGCCAAGTACACAAAGGAACTAATCAAAAGGTTTGGGCTTGAAGGATCAAGAGTAAGCAAAACTCCCATGGCAACAACTACAAAGCTTGATAAGGATGAACAAGGTAAAAGTGTAGACATTAAATTATACCGTAGCATGATTGGTAGCTTGCTTTATTTGACGGCTAGTAGGCCGGATATTATGTTTTCCGTTTGTCTTTGTGCACGTTTTCAATCTTGTCCTAAAGAATCTCACATAATAGCGGTTAAACGCATAATTAGATACCTTAAGGGCACTATTGAAATGGGTTTATGGTATCCTAAAACCGGATTATTTAAAATGAAGAGTTTTTCGGATGCCGACTATGCGGGTTGTAGGGTAGATAGGAAGAGCACAAGTGGAACATGTCAATTCTTAGGTAATTGTCTTGTATCTTGGTCTTCCAAAAAGCAAAATTCGGTAGCCCTATCAACCGCCGAGGCGGAGTATGTTGCGGCCGGAGCTTGTTGTGCACAAGTTCTTTGGATGAAACATACTCTCCTTGACTATGATTTACACTTTGATCATGTTAAAATATTTTGTGATAATACTAGTACTATTCACATGACAAAGAATGCAAATCAACATAGTAAAACCAAACACATTGACATTAGGTATCACTTTCTTAGAGATCATTATGAGAAAGGTGATATTGTTATTGAATATGTTTCTACCGATTTTCAACTTGCCGATATTTTCACTAAACCTTTAGATTATGCTAGATTTTCGTTTATTTGTGGTGAGTTGAATGTTTGTATTATAGATTCTTAAAATTAAAATTTTGTTTTAACCCTTTTTGATGTATGACAAAAAGGGGGAGAATAAGTTTGTTGATATTTGGAGTTCGTTGATATTTGGAAAATAAGTGTTTAAGTTTGAACTTTCTAAGTTTGTTGATATTTGGAGTTTGTTGATATTTGAAAATAAGTGTTTAAGTTTAAACTTTCTAAATTTGATACTATTTGAGTTTCATTTCATGAAGAAAAAGAAGTTTGTGTTTATTTGAGTTTTTGGACAAAAACTATTGTGTTTGTTAAATGCTTTATGTATGCTTACATAGCTTTTTCATATTCATGATAAATACATAGCATTGTTTGAGGGGGAGCTTTCCAAGCTTTTCCTCCTTTACTTGTTTCAATAACCTATATGTTTTGTCATCATCAAAAAGGGGGAGATTGTTGGCCCAAGGTTACAATCACCCTTGTTTAGTGTATTTTGATGATTACAAAACATATTAGTTATTTGTACTAATAACATTTGTTGTTTAAGTGTGTTTTCAGATTTCTATTCATTCTAGAAGTCTTCTCTCACAATTACAAGGTTTTGGACTCAAGTCAACTCCAAATTGGGCTCAAGTTGCAATATTGAAGATCAAGTGAAGATAGCCCACCTTGAAGAATAGCTTTGAAGTCCTTTAGAAGTTTGTAAGTTTAGAATGTTAAAGTTTGAATATAGGAAATTTGGCTCTAGGATTTGCACACACACTTGTTTCATGTATTTCCTATGTTTTGAAAATAGTTATTGAAAATGGTTATTTCTAAGTTTTATGCCTTAGTTTATATATACATGTACCAAAGCTTTATATCCTGAAAAACTTGTTTAAAACATGTGTATAAACTATTTTCTGCATAATACTTAGCTATATGTATTTTTAAAATATTTATCAAAATTTTTCTAACTCAAAACAGCCCAGTTTTTCAGTGTCAGGCAACATCGGTCGACCGGCCCGGTCGACCGGCGATGTGCCTGGACATGCACTGTTTGTGCATGTCCGTCGGTCGACCGGACCGGTCGACCGACGGAGAGCATTCTGCTCTCGGGAATTTTCGGTCGACCGGATCGGTCGACCGGAAGAAGGAAACTGTGTTTCCTCCTTTTGGGTCGGTCGACCGAACCGGTCGACCGGGAGCCAACGGCTACTTCCAGCTGGCCTGGCGGTCGACCGGACCGGTCGACCGCCAAGCCTGCAACTTAGCAACGGCTCTTTCCTCTTTGGGATTTTCTGAAAATCTGTTTTCTTTTTCTGTTTTAACAGACTTTTGGAGAGTTGTTGGGGTGCTTTTGCAGGTTGAATTAGGTGAAAAGAAAATGTTTTTAACTTATTTTCAACCCTATAAATAGAGGAGAAGTCTCTCCTTCATATCACTTAGAAAAATCCTCAAGTTTTGTTGTTTTGAAAAGAGAAAAGAAAAATTGTTTGAAGCTTTCAATTCCTACTCTTTCAAGATTGTTTTTCAGTTGTGTTTGATTCTCTATATCACTCTACAACTGAAAGTTTTCTCACCACACTTCATAGAGCCAAAAATCCTATAATCATTCTATAGTGAAGTTGTAATTGAAGTGAGAGTGTTTGTAAAAGAGATTGAGAAAAGTGTAGTGATCAAGTTGTGATCACTTTGTTCTTGTAATTCCTTCTTGTGGAGCAACCTCTTCGGTAGAGGTCCTTTGTACTTGGTGGAGCTCGGTGCTCGGTCTTCGGTAGACCAATTGTAAAGGCATCCTCGGTGGATAGTGGAAACCCTTCACGGAGGTGAAGGCGGGGACTAGAGCAAGTGTGCTCGAACCTCGAAACAAATCATCTTGTTTGCGATTGCCTTTGCGTTATTCTTGCTTTCAATTTCTCTTGCTTTATATTGTCTTGAATTATTTGCTTGAGAACTAACCCTCTACTTGTGCAATCTTGTCTTGTTTACTTTACTTGCTATACTTGTTGGGTTACATTGTGTGCATCTCATTTCTCATCAACATACTTGGCATTGATCGATCACACCTCAATACAACACGGTTGCATTGCGCACCTCTAACCCATATCTAGGGGAATTGGGAGGAAGGAGTTCAGAACCTCGCAAGGGGTATTCGGCTCTTAGTCGTGTTTTGAGAGATCGTTGCATCACTCATTTAATTAAAAGTTCAAAAAGATCATTAGATTAGCATTCACACCTATTCACCCCCCCTCTAGGTGTTTTTCAGTTTAGATATTTGAGACTTCGGTCGAAGTTTTTTTACAAATCATTTGTTTTTCTTTCCCCTTTTTTTGACGACATGGGTCTGTTGGCCCAAGAGGTTACACTCTCCAATTGTTTTGTGTTTGATGATGACAAACCAAATATGAGCTATTTGGTACTAACAAGTTTGTTAAGATGAGTTTCAGGTTTTGTACCATGTTTAGAGACCATTCGCTTAGCTATTGCAAGAACTTCTAAGCTCCACAAAGCAAGGAAGGCATATTGCACATCAAGGAAGGATCATAGAAGAGAAGGCACTAGCAAGGCATTGGATGGCTCAAAGACTTGAAGATAGCACAAGAAGTCTTCATGTAATTTGTTTTTCAGTTTATAGTATGTTAAAGAATAGTGGATAGGTTTGAAGCTCTATCACACATGTTTTTGCGCACATGCTTGTTCCAAAATAATTTCTTATAAATTATACAAAAATATTTTGCATACAAGTTTTTGCCTACAGATACATCTTTATATTTTATACTATTCCCTGTTCAAAAGTATTTTTGTTAAAATCAAAATCCTCTTTGTTTTCTTTCTTAAAATTGATTTTTGACCTGATCCGGTCGACCGGGACAGTCGACCGAGTCTGTGTCAGTCTGGTCCGGTCGACCGGACCAGTCGACCGCAGTTCTGGCAGAGGCACGTATCAGTGTGCATGTCTGCCAGTCGACCGGGGCGGTCGACCGAGATATTGTTTTTGCTCACAGGTTTTCTCAGTCGACCGGGTCGGTCGACCGCTATCCTATAACGGTCAAATTTTTGATCTACCGGTCGACCGGCCCAGTCGACCGATGTGTCCGTTGAACAGTAACGGGCAGATTTTTAGTGAGCTGTTTATTTTTGTCTTTTGTGTTTAAAAATTCGTTTAAGGATATATTTTGATCTAATTACCTCCTAAACATCAGTAATTATGTTTTATCCCTAAACCCTAGCCCTCTCCTATAAATAGGGGTGTTTGGGGAGAGATTTGTTACAACAATTCATTGCTACAAAATTCAAAAGTTTAAGACTTTCAAAAGAGACTTCTTTCTTGGTTTTTGTGCTGAATTTCTCACTGATTTTCTGAAGGGTTTTCAAATACTCTCTGATTTAATTTTCTTTCTTCACTTACAACAAGAGCTTCATTCCTACTCAATATTCTCTAAGGACCTTTGTAAGGGAAGAGATATTTGAAAGAGAGAGTTTGTGGTCTTTTGACTACCAAGGAAATTACTTGTTCTTTAGATTGTAGGAGTTGGGTACTCTATTGTATTTGAGATCTTTGTGACAGTGGAAGTGGTCGGAATCCTTCTGGGGAAGGCGGGGAGTAGAGCTGGGTGCTCGAACCTCGATAACATATCCTTGTGTTTGCGATTGGTTTACATTCTTGCAATTCTTACTCTACTTTGCTTGCACTTATTACTTGCTCATCATATTCATTGTCATACTTACTTGCTTGCATTCATCTTGTGATTCTTGATTGTGATTGTTGTACCTTTAAATTTTTATTTGCCCCTTGATTAGCATTGTCACCTATTCACCCCCCCTCTAGGTGACTTTTCAATTGGTATCAGAGCTTGGACTCTAGGTTTGGCTTAACATCCATAGAGAGATCCTTAAAACTTGCTAATCAACATTTTCATTTCATTCATTCATCACTAGTAAACATGGCCGACAACATTAAATCCCCACCTAAATTTGATGGCCTCAATTTTCCAATTTGGAAGGTTAGGATGACTATATTTTTGCAATATTTGGGTAGCTTAGTAGCCAAGTCCTTGACCAAACCCTATGAAGCACCCGATGGTGATGAGAGCACTTGGACCAACCTTGACTTTAAACTTTATGAGGCTAACTCCAAGGCCCAAATTCCCTATTAACCGCCTTGAATGAGGATGACCTTACACGGGTAATTCATTGCCAATCCGCCTATGAGATTTGGCAACACTTATTGGTCACACACGAGGGGACTTCACAAGTCAAGAGAGCTAAGATAGATCTCTTGAGGTCCCAATATGAGTCATTTAAAATGCTTGATGATGAGTCTATTGATAGTATGGCTACAAGGTTTACTAAAATCACTAATGGTCTTTCTTCCTTAGGTGATGACATCTCCAATGATCAAAAGGTGCGGAAAGTAATTCGGGCTCTTCCTTCATCATGGGAGATCAAGGCCACCACCTTGAAGGAGTTGAACGACAAGGACGAGATGGACCTCATTAGTCTCATTGGGAACCTAAAGACCCATGAGATGGAGAAGAAGGCAAGAGAAGAGGCCACTACTTCAAAGAAGAAATCCATAACCTTCAAGACTTCATCCACCAATGATGACGATGAAGATGACGAAGAAGAAGATGAGGAGCTAACTCTACTTGTGCGGAATGTCAAGAGGTTGTACCGAAAGAACAAGTTCAACTTCTGGAGAAAATTCGAAGGCAAAGAGGAGCGGAAGATCATATGCTACAATTGCCGCAAACCCGGACATATCATGGCGGATTGTCCGGAGTTCAAGAAGAAAATGACTTCCTCCTTCAAGCCAAAGAAGCCGGAGGAAAAGAAAGCTTACAAAGCTACGTGGGATTCGGAAAGCGAGTCCGAAGAGGAGGTGGATCAAGCTAATATGTGTTTCATGGCAAACACACCCAAGGTAACCCCTCAATCCCTTGATGATGAAGATGATGATGTAAGTAAGGAAGTTCTAGTGCATGCTTTTGTAGAACTTTCTGAAACTTATGATAACAAGAAACTTGAATGCATAAAATTACAAAAAGAAGTTGCTTTTCTTAAGAATCAACTTGCCATTGTTTCTAAAGAAAAAGATGATATTTCTTCTAATTTCATTTCCATGCAAAAAGAATTTTGTGCCTACAAGAGTACTTGTAAGGCAAAATCTCCTATTATTGATGAAAAAGAAATTTCTTCTTTTAAATCCAAAATGAATGATTTTGAAAAAGTTTTAAATGATTGTGCTTTCAATACTAAGAAACTTGAGAACATGTTTTCTAAAAAGCACACTTCACATGCTCACAATGCTCATGCTCACAAATCACACACCCATTATGCTTTTAAATATGGTAGAGTATATAGATGCACATATTGTGGTAAAAATGGACATTTAGCTAAGTTTTGCTATGATCAACTAAATAGAACAAATAATCTTGTTTGGGTTCATGACACTAACCCTAGAGGACCCAAGAAAATGTGGGTACCAAAATCAAGTCTTAAATTGTTTGATGTAGGTACACACCAAAGCTCCAAGACGTAGGGAGCGGTGGTACCTTGATAGTGGTTGTTCAAGACACATGACATGGGACATCAACAACTTCACAACCCTAACAAGGTACATGGAAGGTGGCACCGTCACCTTCGGGGATGACTCCAAAGGAACTATCATCGGTATAGGTAACATTCAAATTGGTGCATCTCCTATTATTGAGAATGTTGTTTTAGTAGATGGTTTAAAACATAATTTGCTTAGCATTAGTCAACTTTGTGATCGTGGACTTAAAGTTATTTTTGATGATACTTCTTGTAAGATTTTTGATGTTAAATCCGATATTTGTATTCTCACCGGTTTTCGTGATAATAATGTTTATATTATTGACATGCTTAATTTAGATTGTTCTACTAAATGCTTAAATGCTTTTGATGAAAATTCTTGGCTTTGGCATAGAAAATTAGGACATGCATCTTTTGACCATATCTCTAGGATTAATTCAAAGGAATTGGTGAAGGGTATACCTTGCTTGAATTTTGAGAAAGACCGCATTTGTAGTGCGTGCCAACTTGGGAAACAAACCAAGTCTTCCTTTAAACCAATCAAGGATATCATGTCAACTAGGCCTTTAGAATTAATTCATATGGATCTTTTTGGACCAACTAAAACTAAGAGTTTAAATGGAAGTAGATTTGCATTTGTTTTGGTTGATGATTTTTCCCGTTTTACTTGGGTTTTCTTTTTGCAAAATAAAGATCAAACTTTTTCTCATTTTAAGATTTTTCGAAAAAGAGTTGAAAAAGAAAAGGGTTTTCCGATTTTGAGAATAAGGAGTGATAGAGGTGGTGAGTTTGTTAACCAACTCTTCATGACTTATTGTGATGAAAAGGGAATTAAGCATGAAATGTCTTGTCCTAGAACTCCACAACAAAATGGAGTAGTAGAAAGGAAAAATAGAACACTTCAAGAGATGGCTAGGACAATGATAAGTGAATATAACCTCCCTCAATATTTATGGGCCGAGGCCGTAAACACCGCATGCTATATATCGAATCGTATTTATTTGTGCAAAAATTCTTCAAAAACATCATTTGAAATGTATCATTCTAGAAAACCAAATGTTGCATATTTTAAAGTTTTTGGATGCAAGTGTTTTGTTTTGAATACTAAGGATAATTTGGGTAAATTTGATGCTAAGGCTTATGAGGCTATCTTTGTTGGATATTCCTCTACTAGCAAAGCATATAGAGTTTTCATTAGATCTTCTCAAACCATTGAAGAATCCATGCATGTTAAGTTTGAAGAATCTAATGTGGTTGTTGAGAATGTTGTAGAGATTGAACCATTAGGTGAAGACATGGAGAGACTATCCTTGAAGGACTCACCCGCTCAAGAAGAAAAGCTAGATCCTATTGGTGAAGTTCAAGAGGATAAGGAGGAAAGCACTCAACCGCTTCCTAAAGCTTGGAGATACGCTACAAATCATCCTAAGGAGCTCATCTTGGGTGATGCATCTAAAGGAGTCACAACGCGCTCCAAACCCCATGACCTATGTGGTAACTTTGCTTTCATTTCTCATTTTGAACCAAAAGGCATTCTCGAAGCCGAGACGGACCCATATTGGTTGCTTGCCATGCAAGAGGAACTCAATCAATTTGAGCGCAACCAAGTTTGGCATCTTGTTCCTAAGCCCCACGATAGACCAATAATTGGTACTAGGTGGATCTTTAGAAACAAGATGGATGAGTCCGGAAATGTCATTAGGAATAAAGCTAGGTTAGTGGCCCAAGGTTACACTCAAGTTGAGGGAATTGACTTTGAGGAGACCTTTGCACCCGTAGCACGGCTTGAAGCCATACGGATGACACTAGCTTTTGCATGTTTTAAAAATTTTAAATTTTTTCAAATGGATGTGAAAAGTGCATTTTTGAATGGTTTTATTAATGAAGAAGTTTATGTTTCTCAACCTCCCGGTTTTATTGACCATGTTCATCCCGATTTTGTTTTTAAACTTGATAAAGCTTTGTATGGATTGAAACAAGCTCCAAGAGCTTGGTATGAAAGGCTTTCTAGTTTTCTCATTTCAAATGATTTTATTAAAGGCAAAGTAGACACAACTCTTTTTACTAAGCATGTTGATAATGATATTTTAATTGTGCAAATTTATGTTGATGATATAATTTTTGGATCTACTAATGAGTTTTTATGCAAGGATTTTGAGAAGGTAATGCAACTAGAATTTGAAATGTCTTCAATGGGTGAGCTAAATTTCTTCCTTGGACTCCAAATCAAGCAATTGCAAGACGGAACCTTCATCAACCAAGCCAAGTACGCAAAGGAGCTAGTAAAGAAGTTTGGGCTTGAAGGATCAAAGGCTTGCAACACTCCAATGGCAACTACAACCAAGCTTGATAAGGACGAACAAGGTAAAAATGTTGATATTAAATTATATAGAAGCATGATAGGAAGTCTTTTATATTTGACGGCAAGTAGGCCGGATATCATGTTTAGTGTGTGTCTTTGTGCTAGATTTCAATCGTGTCCTAAAGAGTCTCATCTTATTGCGGTAAAACGCATTATTCGTTATATTAAGGGTACTATTGGAATGGGTCTTTGGTATCCGAAAACTATAGATTTTTCTATGATTAGTTATTCGGATGCCGACTATGCGGGTTGTAGAGTAGATAGAAAGAGTACTAGTGGGACATGTCAATTTCTTGGTAATTGTCTTGTTTCATGGTCCTCTAGGAAACAAAATTCCGTAGCTCTCTCAACCGCCGAGGCGGAGTATGTTGCCGCGGGGGCTTCTTGTGCACAAGTCCTTTGGATGAAACATACTCTCCTTGATTTTGATTTGCACTTTGATCATATAAAAATATTTTGTGATAATACTAGTACTATACACATGACCAAAAATGCAAATCAACATAGTAAGACCAAGCACATTGAGATTAGATATCACTTTCTTAGAGATCATTTTGAGAAAGGTGATATAGATATTGATTATGTTTCCACGGATTTACAACTAGCCGATATTTTCACTAAACCTCTTGATTTTGCTAGATTTTCGTTTATTTGTGGAGAACTTAATGTTTGTATTATTGAATAGACATGTTTTTCATAACCCTTTTTGATGTATGACAAAAAGGGGGAGAATAAGTTTACATGACAAAAATAAGTTCATTTGGTCTTGGTTCCATATGAATTTATATGCTTTAATTTTAAAGATTTGTTTTATGAGTTTTATGTTTATGTATGTATGAGTTTTTGAATTCATGTATTTTGAGAATTCTTGTGTTTTTAGTTGTTTTGGTATTTTTGGTATCAAGAGCAATTTTTGTGTTTTATATTAGTTTCAATAATTGGTGCATCATTTCAATTATTGGTATCTAGAGCATATTCTTGTGTTTTATGTATAGCATAATTTGAGGGGGAGTTTTCTCCTCCCGATATTTTTTTTGTTAATAGCCTATTTGTTTTGTCATCATCAAAAAGAGGGAGATTGTTGGCCCAAGAGGTTACACTCTCCAATTGTTTTGTGTTTTGATGATGACAAACCAAATATGAGCTATTTGGTACTAACAAGTTTGTTAAGATGAGTTTCAGGTTTTGTACCATGTTTAGAGACCATTCGCTTAGCTATTGCAAGAACTTCTAAGCTCCACAAAGCAAGGAAGGCATATTGCACATCAAGGAAGGATCATAGAAGAGAAGGCACTAGCAAGGCATTGGATGGCTCAAAGACTTGAAGATAGCACAAGAAGTCTTCATGTAATTTGTTTTTCAGTTTATAGTATGTTAAAGAATAGTGGATAGGTTTGAAGCTCTATCACACATGTTTTTGCGCACATGCTTGTTCCAAAATAATTTCTTATAAATTATACAAAAATATTTTGCATACAAGTTTTTGCCTACAGATACATCTTTATATTTTATACTATTCCCTGTTCAAAAGTATTTTTGTTAAAATCAAAATCCTCTTTGTTTTCTTTCTTAAAATTGATTTTTGACCTGATCCGGTCGACCGGGACAGTCGACCGAGTCTGTGTCAGTCTGGTCCGGTCGACCGGACCAGTCGACCGCAGTTCTGGCAGAGGCACGTATCAGTGTGCATGTCTGCCAGTCGACCGGGGCGGTCGACCGAGATATTGTTTTTGCTCACAGGTTTTCTCAGTCGACCGGGTCGGTCGACCGCTATCCTATAACGGTCAAATTTTGATCTACCGGTCGACCGGCCCAGTCGACCGATGTGTCCGTTGAACAGTAACGGGCAGATTTTTAGTGAGCTGTTTATTTTTGTCTTTTGTGTTTAAAAATTCGTTTAAGGATATATTTTGATCTAATTACCTCCTAAACATCAGTAATTATGTTTTATCCCTAAACCCTAGCCCTCTCCTATAAATAGGGGTGTTTGGGGAGAGATTTGTTACAACAATTCATTGCTACAAAATTCAAAAGTTTAAGGCTTTCAAAAGAGACTTCTTTCTTGGTTTTTGTGCTGAATTTCTCACTGATTTTCTGAAGGGTTTTCAAATACTCTCTGATTTAATTTTCTTTCTTCACTTACAACAAGAGCTTCATTCCTACTCAATATTCTCTAAGGACCTTTGTAAGGGAAGAGATATTTGAAAGAGAGAGTTTGTGGTCTTTTGACTACCAAGGAAATTACTTGTTCTTGAGATTGTAGGAGTTGGGTACTCCATTGTATTTGAGATCTTTGTGATAGTGGAAGTGGTCGGAATCCTTCTGGGAAAGGCGGGGAGTAGAGCTGGGTGCTCGAACCTCGATAACATATCCTTGTGTTTGCGATTGGTTTACATTCTTGCAATTCTTACTCTACTTTGCTTGCACTTATTACTTGCTCATCATATTCATTGTCATACTTACTTGCTTGCATTCATCTTGTGATTCTTGATTGTGATTGTTGTAGCTTTAAATTTTTATTTGCCCCTTGATTAGCATTGTCACCTATTCACCCCCCCCCCCTCTAGGTGACTTTTCAGGGTCGCAGTTGTTTCAACCTGCGTTGTAGAGTTATGCGACCTTGGTCGCAGTATATTAACGTCATTTATTTTTCATTCCCTTCTCTGTCGACCCGGTCGCAATTGTTTATATTTGCACTGTAGATGTATGCGACCTTGGTCGCAGTGTTTTAAAAATAATTAGTTTTTTATTCCCTTTTAATTTTTAAATAATCATTAAACTAAAGTTTTTAATGTTTCTTCATCTATAGTTAAACAACAACTGAAGGTTCGTCCTCTGAGATCGAGCCTGAAACCTATGTGCGAGTTCATTAAGAAATTCAAAAAGTACATTCAGGGCGATTTCGTAGATGCCATCAAGAACACCCATTTGGCCCAATCTTCATGGCCTTCTACAATGAGGAATTTGGGGTGAAAGGGTCTAAAATCAAACATTGTTGTACTGAGAATTTTAGATCAGTATGATAGAGATACAAGGACTTTTAGAATTGGGGGCAAACAAATTGAGTTAAGGTGGAGGATGTTGCCCTAACTTTTGGTCTACCTATCATTGGGGCGGATTTTATTATGAATAAGACCTGTACAATAAAGGATAGAGGGGTTATAAAACATTATTTTCCTAATATAAAGAAGATCACGAAAGTATCTATTGAAGAAGCATCTTCTGGTCAAGAAAAGAAGGAGTGAATTAGATGTGACTAAGGATGAACAGCTTGAGCAGCAAATGACTTTAAATGAAATTATAAGAGACATGCAAAGACTTGCAGCTCAAGATTTTACTACAATAATCATCCTATACATGTCGGCCACTCTATTCTTTTCTGACAGTAAATCCACGGTGCCGTGGTATATTGTGGAACAGATTGCCAATATGTAGCTGATGAGGACAATATGCTGGGCTAAAGCTGTTTGGCAATTCCTGATTCAGTCAATGGACATCTTCAGGCACACCACATACGAGCTGCAAGGATGCTCCGTGCAAATTATTGTAAGTATGAATATCAATTATGGCCAACATTGTATGAATTTTCCGATATCTTGTGAATATTTATGCAAACTAATTTGATTATGCATTTTGCAGTATTGGCTATGTGAGAGGGCTCTTATTTTTGAGCCGAGGTCAGGTATGGAGGACAAAACCCCACGCGCAGTAAGATGGGACCTCCAGAACATTAGCAGATCTCTACTTGAAGTTGATCTAAATGAGCTTGACACAAATATCGTAAGTTTTAAAATATTAAATACCATATAGTGTTGATTAAAATTTTATATATTTAAATGGGGCCTCGGTTGCAGTTCTTTTTATTTGCAGTACAAATAGACTGCGACCATGGTCGCATTCTCTTGATAAATATCATATACATAAACTGTGACCATGGTCGCAGTCTTCAGCTGCAAGTCTCCGCAGTTCATTTTATGTGCAGGACAAATACACTGCGACCATGGTCGCAGTCTCTTCATAAATAGTTAATAAATAAACTGCGACCATGGTCGTAGTTAAATTATTTTATTATTTTGGTTTTAACTTAATTTTTTTTTAGATTTTGTGTCGAATGGCCAACATCTTTAATGATGAAAAAAATATGGTTGGCCTTCCTGTTGAAGGAGAAGAGGAGGAGGAAGAAGAAGAACAAGAACAAGAAAATAAATATAATGAAGCAAACATCCCGGCGGAAACGGAGCCAGAAGCGGCCGAAATAATTGAGCAAGAACAAACGAGTAAGCAAGAACCAACTTTTATAGGTTATTTGCCACCATCACGGGATGAACAAGCTGAAGAAATTAAAGTTTTGAGGAATCAAAATCAGTACTTGAGAGAATATGTTTCTCAACTTGAAAGAAAATTTGAAAAAATGGAGACTGAGAACAGACTCAAGGTTGACTTAAAGAAAAAAAGAAGAGAAAGAAGTGAGTAGAAAAAATTAAAAAAGTAGCAGAAGAAATTAAAAGTGAAAAAAGAAGAAGAAGAGCTGCTGAGAGCAGCCGCTGCTGCGGAGGAGAAGGAGAAGGAGAAGAGAAGGAGGGAAGTGGAGGAGCATGAGAGGAGAAGGATGGAAGAAGAGGAGAAGGAGGAGAGGAAGAGAGAAGAGGAGCAGGAAAAGGAGAAGAGAATGAGGGAAGAGGAGGAGCATGAGAGGAGAAGGAGAGAAAAAGAGGAGAAGGAGAAGAGGAGGAGGGAAGAAGAGAAGCAGGAAAAGGAGGAGAGGAGGAGGGAAGAGGAGGAGAAGCAGAAGAGAAGGACAAGGAAAAGGAGGAGAAGAGAAGGGAAGAGGTGGAGCAGCAGAAGAGGAGGAGGGAAGAGGAGGACAAGGAGAAGGAGGAGAAGAGAAGGGAAGAGGAGGATAAGCAGAAGAGGAGGGAAGAGGAGAAGAAGGAGAAGAAGAAGAGGAGGAAGTTAGAAGAGGAGAAGAAGAGGCAAGAGAAAAAGAAGAAAGAGGGGGAAGAGAGGAAGGAGAGGATGAAAGAAGAGGAGAGGAGAAGTAAGGGAGAAGAGGAGAAGAAGCAGAAAAGGATGATGGAGCAAATGGAAAAGCAGGCTGAAGAGAAGAAGAAAAAAAAATTGGAAGAGGATGAAATCAAGGGTTCTAAATTTATTGTAAATATTTCTGGGAAGATATCCCCAGTTTTTCTTTAAATATAACTCAACAGATTCAAGAACTCCAAAAAGATAGAGCTTCTGAAGAAAAAATTCAAGAACAGACTCCGGCTCAAAAGCAATCCTTAAAAAGAAAAGTTTTGGATTACTCTAAAGGAACGATAGAAAGGGGAGTCAAAGAACACAAGCGTGCTAAAAGAGATCACGATGACTCCGACTTCGTTTATCCAAAACAGAAGAAAATTAATGAACATCCTCTTCCACAGCCTGCGGCTCAGACTTCTGCCACTGGTTTCGACAACAAACAGATTTGCCACACTCAGCCAGAAACCAGGGGATTGACTGAAACCACAGCATACAGAATTCTGCAGCCACATCAACAAGCTCTTATAAAAAATTTCTTGGACAAGGCCTTCTCTGAGTAAGTTAATTAATTTCATTATAAATTATATCAAAAACTATTAGATATTTATATAAGAATAATATAATTATTAACTTTGTTTTGAATATCTTGCAGTTGTACTGCATATCAGGATACCGACAACGGAATTATTGTTGTCAAAAATGACATTGAGGACCTGATGTTCAGTAAAGAGTTAGATGCGAATATAATTCATTTCTACATGCAACATCTAGAGAAAAGAGGAGGATTAAAAAGTATATTCTTTCTGAGCGAAGCTTGGGTAAACATCTATTTTCTCCTTTACGCTTAAATGAAATATCAATTTCCTAATTAATTTAGTGAATTAAATTTTTGAACGTTAAATATTCTACCAGTAGTCTTTACTGCTGTTTAGGCATAACGAATGTACTGCGACCAAGGTCGCAGTTCATAATTAAAATAATTCACCCAATATCAATTTAAATTGAAGTTTATGACTTTGGTCGCAGTTGCTGGCAGCAGTCTTAATCAACAACACTGCGACCTTGGTCGCTATGCATGTTAATACAAAAGAAGAGTAGTTACCAAATGTACTGCGACCTAGGTCACAGTCCATGATAAAATTAATCACCACGAATATCATTTTAGTAATGAAAGTATGCGACCTAGATCGCAATTCTTGGCGGTCTTTATCAATGATAACACTGCGACCTTGGTCACTGCATATATTAATATAAAAGTCAGGGTTCATAAGAAATACTTAAAAATTAAACATGAATACAGGAAATGGCGATGAAGGTCGCAGCGTAAAAGTAGTTTAATCAAAAAACACTGCGACCATGATCGCAGTCTGTTGTCTTGGTGTAATAACATCTAATTTACATAATATTTTTTTATACTTTGAATTCATTTTGAAATTTATTTTTTTTGTTATTCGCAGCACGGTGTTGTATCTAAAAGTAAAGATCTGGAAGATCATTTCATCAAACAGTTGTTGAAAAACTGGACAGTTGATGTGCAGTACATGTTCTTCTCGATCAATCACAAACACAGTGCCAACGATCCCGGATTTCACCGCACCTTATTGGTATTTGATTGCCATACAGAAGAGTGAATTTTTTATAACTCTTTGGTCCCAGCTGAAAAAATAAGTAGTACATTAAAGGTTTATCAAAGAGATGCAAGAATAATGGTGAGTTGACATTTAATATTTCGATATTTTGATTACTGAAAACTTGCATTTAATTTGATTAATACTGATATTTTTTTTCTATTGACATTGCAGAAAGAAAGATTATTACTGATTTTTGAAATTGATTTCAAAAAATTAATGAAAAACAAATATAAAATACACAAGATGCCCCGAACAAGCAAACAGGTATATAATTTTTTGACAACTACCTATCAAATTTTCTACTTTTATTTAGTACAGAAATCTAATTTCATTTAATTATTACTCTGTATAATTTTCAGTGTTGATTGCGCTGTATATGTATGCAAGTACATGGAAAGTATAGTATTTGGTAGTACATCAGCTATTGATACTGTTACGGCTACCGATGTACAGAGATTAAGAAGTGAGCTTGCATACATGATACTTGCAGATAGATAAAAGAGTTGGGATGAAGAAACAGAAATTATAAGAAGGATGGTATTTGAAACTGACAGCTGACAATTCATTGATGTACCTCAATTTGTATTTATAAATGTAAAAATAAATGCAATTCATTGATTTTTTTGTTTTATTGATTTAATTTATAAACATTTTTATACATTATTTATTATAAAATCCATTGATTATTTCCAATCTACATCTGTTACAGCGTGTATTTTACTAATTCGTATTGATATTAGAAACAAACATGAGTTCAGAAGTTGTACTGCGACCAAAGTCGCAGTAATGACCTGTGTGAGTTACAACGTTTCCTTATATTACGATACTGTAATCGAGAAGCGATCATGGTCGCAGTTACGTAATCATTTATCAGTTCACAATGCGACTGTGGTCGCACTTCCATAATCGTAGAGATCAAAGTTTTTGTACACATAGCACTTTATATATGTTTTAATTTAATTAACTTCATTAATTTATGCTATCGTAAACATAATCCTCCCTTCATTTTTCTACCATAAGATATTAAAACAATTTAAATGTTCACTTGTTCAAAGTACAAAGTAACTTGATGTAATACTGTATTAACTTTTTAACTGTTTTCGAGAACTGAACAGTCACCTGAAAAGTATACAATTTTTGGGAAAAGGCAGAAAATAAATTTGTGACATGTTCACGTCGTTTGAGAGCTTAAACCTTTTGGAATTTTGGGATTAAAAATATATAAAGGGTCATCAGGACAGGATTATAAACATACTAAATAGGTTTTGCTCAAATTCGTTACTTTCAATATTCAGAAACAGATTCAAAAATGTCTTCTCCACCGTCTTCACCGGAAAGAAGCCAATCATCTAATGTAATTGGATGTATAGTTCTGAAGCGATCCCACGCTACGGATCAGAGGATGAGCTTGATACAGACGACCCATTCTGGGAGTTCATTGATGAACCAAAATACTGCTATGAAGAGGAAGAAAGCGAAGAGGAGATTGTTGATAGAGAGGTGGAAGAGACAGAAAGCGATACGGAAGACGAACACAGTCATAATCTTGAGGACGAATCTGATTATGATGGTGATGACGAGAAGGAATAGATTAGAACTTTAAATTTGTATTTCGATTTGTTATAAATATATAAGCCTATTTTCTAATGTTAATTGCGTGAATTATAATTTTTACTACTTAGTCTTGGTTGAAATGCTGTACATTTGTCATAAATTTTATTCATGTTGTAGGTCGAAATGGATGTTACATTAAAAAGATATATATATATATACATATATATATATATATATATATATATATATATATATATATATATATATATATATATATATATATATATATATATATATATATATATATATATATATATATATATAGACAGACAACTGCGACTCTGGTCGCAGTCATGAAACTGGTGTAGACATCCAGGCAGAACGTTCAAATGGGCAAAATGAACATGTGATCACGGTCGCAGTGTTAATTTATCTTCAGTGGACTAAAGTACAAAATAGGGCGAAAATGTCTAAATGGAAGTTAAAATTAAATGAAAAAGGGAACACTGCGACTGTTGTCGAAAACAGAAAAAAATACCGTCAGGCAACTGCGACTCTGGTCGAGTGATGGAACTGTTGTAGATAACGAGAAAGTCAATATTCAAATGTGCAAATATCGATGCGACCACGGTCGCAGTGTTACTTTATGTTAAGTAGGAAAAAAAAGAACATAGCGCAAAATTATCGAAATTATATTTGTGCCTCCATATTTCAACTATATTCAGATGTTATAATCATATACCAAGAGACGGGGGCAATTTTAAAAGCAACAAATCAATTTTCCTGGCATAGAAACACTGCGACCACGGTCGCAATTATCCACGTACACTACTTATCTTTGAGACCAAAGTCGCTGTCTACGTTAAAGTAAATAAAAATTAAACTATATAGGATAAGTTTGTAACAGTAAAACTCTAAAGTACAACTACTTATAAAAATAGTACAGTAGAAGTCAAAGTGGCAGCATGCGACATGAATCTCTCTGCATTGTGCGACCCTGGTCGCAGTTCATGACTGAAACAGTCAAAATGAACACTTTATTCCTTCTAGGTGGACGCAACCCAAACCTACTTCTTCTGCCAATAAAAAGGAAAAGTAAGAATTTTAAACATAAATCATTAGAAAGAAGTGTATAACAGGTTTAATTTAATACCAGTAATGGACAACCAGTCCTGTAATGGCCCAGCTCTTGACAGTTACCACATCTTTGATGCTTTACTTCCTTCTGATATAGAGAATCTTCAAAATCAGACTTAAGCCTGAATGCAGCTCTAGGCCTCCCTTGGTTGGTACAGGACCAATTGGATCACGTATATTCAATTCTTCACCATCTCGCAGAACGACGACGGATCCACTGGAACCAACTGTAGTTTTAGGCTGTGATGACTGATAATTTCCTGACATGGCTTTGTATTTACTAGTGTTTTCTTCAGCAAATCTTTCTAAAACTGCGTCCAACTTTGAAAGATGGATATCAGAATCGGCGACCATCTCAAGAATTGCATTAAAATTTGAACGAACTGTCCACAATCTAGCCGTCCGTGGAGTGCCTTGACTGGGAAAAGGCCTGATGTTATTTTCAATTGCAACATTTTTCTAACGATCATCCAACTTTCATCTCTGAAGTATATATAATTCCGGTATATGTATAACGTGATTGCGCTACAAAATATACAGAATATGTCTACAAAGGATACCCTCTGTTTCAAATAATGAGCTACTAAAAGAAACATAGAGTTCCTCAGGCTTCTCATAACTGACCTTTTCCCAGCTGTCTTTTGATTCTGAAAAATCACCAACCAGATATTTTGATCTAGGTCCGTCATGTTCCAACTCTTCTGAAAACAGTGTCGTTACAACTGCTCATTTATTTGGAACAACTGAAAAATCTTCGGTGTATACAACTTCGAAACCTGTATCTCATATGGATTCGATGTACAGTTGGGCACAGAATTCAAACCCCGAAAATCTTATTGATGTAAATCACCTAGAGGGAGGGTGAATAGGTGATAATGCTAATCTAGAAACTAAATGCGGAAGCTAAAACAATTTTGCAATCACACTTAATACAACCAACAAGTGTAGCCGAATTTCCCGTGAAGGGCTCTGGACTAACTCCTCTTGATTCCCCTAGATAAGGGTTGAGGTGTTATATGAAGCTCTTGTGGTTAAGTATAAGTGAGGCACACAAACACAACCAAGCATATAATATGAATAGGCAATATGAATATATGCAAGACACAAATGCAAGCAAATAAGATATGGCAATATGAATGATGCAATACACAAAAATAAAGAGAGAGAGAGAGTTGAGAGGCAATGGATCAAACGCAAACACAAAGATATGTTTCGAGGTTCGAGCCCCTAGCTCTACGTCCCCGCCTTCACCGAGAAGGATTTTCAATCCACTAACTTGTCCACCGAGGACTCCCACCGAGGGAACCTTCACCGAGAAGGATTTTTACAATAGGGGAGTACCGAACTCCTCTCTCAAACACCGCCTCACAACCGAAGGGTAGGCCCTAGCCAAACAACAACCAATCCACCTCACACTTGAGGGATACAAACCAACTCCAACTCCACCTCACCAAGAGGGAGTAAACCACAATCCTCAACCTCTACCAAAGAGGGAGCAACCCAATCAAAGTAAGGGTTTTTACAACAAGTGGTTATAAAGACCACAAACCAATTTCTTTTCCACAAACAAAAGATCCTAAATATATTAGGATAGAAGATATAGCTCAAGTGGATATCAAGGTGTTTTTGGAAATCAAGTAACAAAGAAAAACTACTTGGGAAATCTCTTGTAGATGATAGAAATGAAAATCCAAAACAATATCCCAAAAACCTAGTTTTCTTTGATTTTTCAAAACCCTTAAAAAACAATAAAGATGAAATCTTTTAAGCTCTAAAACACTTTTTAAAACCTGTAAAAACTCTTCAGAAAAGTAGGAATTTTTGCTCTTGAAAATCTTATCAAAATCCCCAAAGAGATGGGGTATTTATAGCCCAAACAGAAAACTAGTCGTTAGGCTGATCTGGCAGCCTAACAGGCTGGCGGTCGACCGCCAACGGTCATAAATATGACCGTTGGGCAATCCCAGTCGACCGCCCGGTCGACCGCCCAGATACAGAGAGCAAAGCTCTCTATATCCGGTCGACCGCCCGGTCGACCGGCCCATGTGTCTGCCAGACGTGCACAAGGCTGTGCACGTCGGTTGACCGCCGGCCCTTGGTTCGGTCGACCGGTGGTCGACCGACCTGACCTGTCAGCCACTATCCTGGGTCAGAAACTGAGATTAAAAATAATTTTAAAATTCTTTTATCTCTTCTAAAAATTCCCAAAAATAGTTTTATCATTTTGCATTGATATATAAACATGTGATAAAATTTTCAACTCAAATATCAAGCAATTTGAACTATTTTTGTGTCTTATCATTTTTACCAAAAACCAAAACTTGTATTTTATCAAACTTGTATTTTTCAATAGGAAATCTGATTTTTCCTAAAACTCATAGAAATACAAAAACATGATATTTAAACACATTGAAGCATGTTGCATATGGACATAAGTCCAATATACATGAAACATATATATATCATAGTTTTTGTCTTTAAATCCAAAAATATGTTTTGTTAAAAATATCAAAACATAAAACTACATGAATAGGTATGTCAAACTAAGTTTGTATAAGTCATGAAGCATGTATGTATATCAAACACATCTAATATACATAAAAACCATTTAAACTTGTTTTGATCAACTATTCATGAAAACACGTATGGTTAAACTAAAACCGAAAAACCAATATCTAAAACATAAAACTTGTGTGTTGTGCACTTGAGCATATCAACTATACTAAGCTTTACAAACGGATCTAAACAGACTAATCTAAAACTAGGATACCTAAGTCTTCTTGACGATCTTCATCTTCAAGTCGACTCGGTCCAAACTCCGTGATCCAACGAGCTAGGCAAGGTATGATCTTGATGCTCGGGCCCTAGAATCACCATGTGAAGGCTTCCAAACTCCTCTTTTTGAAGCAATCACCAACTAATATCTTGCTAAATGATCTGAAACTAAAATCACAAGATTATTAGTAAATATAACAACATGAGTTAATCATCATCAAAACTAGAGTGGAAGGCCTCTGGGCCGACAATCTCCCCCTTTTTGATGATGACAAAACTCATGGAGTTATATATGCATGAATTAAAGCTAAGCTTCAAAGAAGCTCCCTCTTAACTCATGCATAAACAAATAAACATAAATATGCAATGAATATAAAACATGAAACATGCATAGATATGCATAAACAAGAAATGCTCTTGATACCAATGAAATTTTCAAAAACAAAACATGCTCTTGATACCAATTAAACTTAATATATGCAAAACATTAAATATGCATATAAAACTCTCAAATAATTCTCCCCCTTTCTGTCAATCATCAACAAAGGGGTAAAAACCAAAACAAAAAAAATTTTATTTTGTTCGAAACAAAAAATCAACAAAACAATGTTCTCCCCCTTTTTGTCTAAAACAAAAACAAAGTCAATAAGGGGTGACATTAAACATGATATCAATTAAAAAATATGTCAATGAAGTGCCTCTTGATACCAATTAAAAAATGATAACAACATCTTGATACTAATTGAAATAATTGTTCATTTTAAACATATGATATCAATTGAAATTAATATTTTCTATCATAAAGTAAGAAAACAAAATACCAATTGAAAAACTAAAATATGAGTTTTCTCCCCCTTTATGAAAAACCAACTAAAAACATGCATAAGCTTATTTAAGGATACGAATTGAAAACTAATCAATTGAAACAAAATTGAAACTCAAGCTTAGCATAAACACAAACATATATATATGTATGAAAAATAGATACCAATTGAAATTGATATTCTTTGAATTGAAAGCATACATATATACAAACATATATGAGTATACAAGAAAGGTCAAAATTGATACCAATTGAAAGAATTCAATGATACCAATTGAAACAACAATAATATCAAAGTATATCTCATATTTCCTAACCTCCCAATCATGTTCAAGTTTAAAATGATTTTCACTATAAGGCATACATGAGCATAATCTCCCATCCAACCACCCTTTAAGGTAGGGGTTTTCAAAAATGGATTTGAAAATATTGTATGTTTGAAAATCACTACCATAATGAAGAATACGAATTAGTTTAAATGAAAAACTTGTAAACTAGTACGAAATCCTTCAAGAAAGGAATAAAACAAAATAGTTTTTCATGAAACAAGAAATCCACATGTTATCCATCACTCAAAATCAATGAAGCATAAATGTCACTCATGAAAATAACACATGAGTAAACATAAAAAATGAGTGTACAAATAAAGTGTGAATATCATAATCATGAAAGATAGACATTAAGCTCAATATTCCTTTAACAAGAAAACATGAAAATCATCTAAACTATTTAATCTTCAAGGCATATGTATGTCATGTACAAACTAAAGTATACATACATATCCAAAACATAACGAGTCCACAAGAATATATGCATGAAGGCACGTGGCTCAAAAGGATATACATGTATATCTAATAGTTTGGACAAGATTGACATATACATGAAGTTTAAACATAGAAACATGAAAAACATGATAACTAAATTTTCATTAAAACAAATTTCATTTCAAGGTATATGTATGATTTGTCAACACAAGAAGTGTACATACATATCCCCAAACAAATTGAGTCCATAAATAAAGATTTGCATGAAAAGCAAATGACTCAAAGGGTATATATGTATATCTTAAAGTTTGACAAAATAAACATATACATGAAATGAAAACTCATAAACCAAATCCAAAAATAGGAATACAAGTTTAAAATACATGAATCATCAAAACTAGACTATACTAGCACATCTAATGGGAATAAATAAGCATTCAAGCACAAACATATATAGATTTATTTGTAGCCCACTATATGCACAAGTATATACCTAGTTTTAATGAAAACTAACATTTAAACATGTAATCAACACATGAAGCATAAAAACAAGATATGAATAAACATGAAAAACATAAACATGATTATTATATGAATCCACATGTTATTAGAGCTATGATAAACATGATAGCTAAACAATAGTGACAACACAAAAATAATGATCCATATTAAACATGGGTGTCTCAAAAGGCTATACATGCATGTCAAGGATCTAATAATCATGGCATTTACATGATAATCACTAAACAATAAAGCATGCTATAAACAATGAAATGGAAGGCATGTAAACATTAATTAGGAGTTAGGAATCGTTACCAAAACCTAGAAGGCAACTTTTCTTGTCTCCAAAACATGGTGGTCCTCTCCACCAATCATCCTTTGAAAGTATGCATCCAAATGATTTCCATGAAGCTTGGAGCGCATCCACTCCAAGGTACCGCTACTCTCACGTCATGCGAGAGCCCACACCTACATCATAAACAAGAAGGGTGGTCTTTGGTACCCACATTCTATTGGGTCCATGGGGGTTAGTACCTTCTCTAACCGAAATAAAACTATTTGCTAAATTTGAAACATGTATTCTATCATAGCAAAATTTAGCAAGGTGGCCCTTACGTCCACAATGTGTACAAGTGTACACATGAGTATACATTGTGTGATGGTGTCCGTGAGCATGTATATGCCGTGGATGGTGTGCATGAAAAGATGAAACTTGTTTCTTTCGAAACAAAGTTTCCAAACGTGTATGGCTCTTGGCACATTGGCTCAAGGTGGAGCCCAAACAATCCATTCTCTTCTTTACAAACAAAAATCATCATTAATCCTAGAAGAAGAGGTGCATGCAATAGGTATGCTAGGTGAAGCTACACTAGCATGGCAAACATGAGAATTTATATCATTTTTCAAAGATTTATTTTTATTTAAACAAATTTCTAACTCTTTAGAAATGAAATCAATTTCATTTTTCAAAGATTGGTTATTTTTCAAAACAAAATCAAGTTTTGAAGTTAAAGATTCATTTTTCTTCAAAACATCATCACAATCATTTTTATTTTTCAAAATTTTATTTTCATTTAAAATAAGATCAAGTTGAGATTTTAATGAATCCCTCTCATTTGAAATCTCCACTTTTTCTTGCAAAACCATGTTAAGCTTAGAAGAAAATTTCTCTTTTTCATTATTTAAAGCACAGGTCTTCTTTTTCAAAAGGTTGTATTTTTCCAATAATTTTTCACACACAATAGATAGTTCTTCATTCAAGGCATGGGCATTAACATAATCATTTGAAGAACTAGCACAATCATTATCTAGTTGAAGTTCCGATTGTACCTCAAGGGAGTCATTCCCTTGGACCATATAGCATTGAAAATCGGATTCTCCACTAGATTCATCCTCCGGTTGGATTGGCAATTTAAGCTTGGAGGTGGTGGTTGTCAACTTGTTCCACACTGCAAAAGCAGAATCAAGATTAGAAACATGCATAAGATATTCTTTAGGTAGCGTGCTTCTAATGGCCTCAAGGGCTTGTGCATTGGCCCCTATATGCTTGCTATCACTAAGGTAGGATTCCTTGGTAATGGCAAGGTGAACCTTATATCCTAGGGTTTGTAAGTAGATGGACATCTTAGTCTTCCAAACAATGATGTAGTCAAACATAGGTGGGGTCATGAAGGCCATGGATGTAAACTATATGTGTGCAAACAAGCAAATGCAAACAAGATTAGCAAACAAGGATCTCACTCCTAGGATGTTTAAGCCTAACTATCAAGAGCATAGGCTCTGATACCAATTGTAAATCACCTAGAGGGTGAATAGGTGATAATGCTAATCTAGAAACTAAATGCTGAAGGTAAAACAATTTTGCAATCACACTTAATACAACCAACAAGTGTAGCCGAATTCCCCGTGAAGGGCTCTGGACTAACTCCTCTTGATTCCCTTAGATAAGGGTTGAGGTGCTATATGAAGCTCTTATGGTTAAGTATAAGTGAGGCACACAAACACAACCAAGCATATAATATGAATAGGCAATATGAATATATGCAAGGCACAAATGCAAGCAAATAAGATATGGCAATATGAATGATGCAATGCACAAAAGTAAAGAGAGAGAGAGTTGAGAGGCAATGGATCAAACGCAAACACAAATATTTGTTTTCGAGGTTCGAGCCCCTAGCTCTACGTCCCCACCTTCACCGAGAAGGATTTCCAATCCACTAACTTGTCCACCGAGGAACCTTCACCGAGAAGGATTTCCAATCCACTAACTTGTCCACCGAGGACTCCCACCGAGGGAACCTTCACCGAGAAGGATTTTTACAATAAGGGAGTACCGAACTCCTATCTCAAACACCGCCTCACAACCGAGGGTAGGCCCGTAGCCAAACAACAACCAATCCACCTCACACTTGAGGGATACAAACAACTCCAACTCCACCTCACCAAGAGGGAGTAAACCACAATCCTCAACCTCTACCAAAGAGGAGCAACCCAATCAAAGTAAGGGTTTTTACAACAAGTGGTTATAAAGACCACAAACCAATTTCTTTTCCACAAACAAAAGATCCTAAATATATTAGGATAGAAGATATAGCTCAAGTGGATATCAAGGTGTTTTTGGAAATCAAGTAACAAAGAAAAACTACTTGAGAAATCTCTTGTAGATGATAGAAATGAAAATCCAAAACAATATCCCAAAAACCTAGTTTTCTTTAATTTTTCAAAACCCTTGAAAAACAATAAAGATGAAATCTTTTAAGCTCTAAAACACTTTTTAAAACTTGTAAAAACTCTTCAGAAAAGTAGGAATTTTTGCTCTTGAAAATCTTATCAAAATCCCCAAGAGATGGGGTATTTATAGCCCAAAAAGAAAACTAGCCGTTAGGCTGATCTGGTAGCCTAACAGGCTGGCGGTCGACTGCCCGGTCGACCGCCAACGGTCATAAATATGACCGTTGGGCAATCCCGGTCGACCGCCCGATACAGAGAGCAAAGCTCTCTGTCCGGTCGACCGCCCGGTCGACCGGCCCATGTGTCTGCCAGACGTGCACAAGGCTGTGCACGTCGGTCGACCGCCGGGTCGACCGGCCCTTGGTTCGGTCGACCGGGTGGTCGACCGACCTGGCCTGTCAGCCACTGTTCTGGGTCAGAAACTGGGGTTAAAAATAATTTTAAAATTTCTTTATCTCTTCTAAAAATTCCCAAAAAAAGTTTTATCATTTTGCATTGATATTTAAACATGTGATAAAATTTTCAACTCAAATATCAAGCAATTTGAACTATTTTTGTGTCTTATCATTTTTACCAAAAACCAAAACTTGTATTTATCAAACTTATATTTTTCAATAGGAAATCTGATTTTTCCTAAAACTCATAGAAATATTAAAACATGATATTTAAACACATTGAAGCATGTTGCATATGGACATAAGTCCAATATACATGAAACATATATATATATCATAGTTTTTGTCTTTAAATCCAAAAATATGTTTTGTTAAAAATACCAAAACATAAAACTACATGAATAGGTATGTCAAACTAAGTTTGTATAAGTCATGAAGCATGTATGTATATCGAACACATCTAATATACATAAAAACCATTTAAACTTGTTTTGATCAACTATTCATGAAAACACATATCGGTTAAAGTAAAAACTGAAAACCAATATCCAAAACATAAAACTTGTGTGTTGTGCACTTGAGCATATCAACTATACTAAGCTTTACAAACGGATCTAAACACACTAAACTAAAACTAGGATACCTAAGTCTTCTTGACGATCTTCATCTTCAAGTCGACTTGGTCCAAACTCCGTGATCCAACGAGCTAGGCATGGTATGATCTTGATGCTCGGGCCCTAGAATCACCATGTGAAGGCTTCCAAATTCCTCTTTTTGAAGCAATCACTAACTAATATCTTGATTAATGATCTGAAACTAAAATCACAAGATTATTAGTAAACATAACTACATGAGTTAATCATCATCAAAACTAGAGTGGAAGGCCTCTGGGCCAACAGTTGAGATTCAGAAGTACAACAGGCAGCAACAGCTTTATCATATTGGTGAACAAATTTCACTAGTTTCGTCTTTGCATTAACAAAACCATCAAAGAAGGAATTAATACTCTTGGACCTCTGGCTGGTTGTCATTCCAGCACAGAAAACATCCTTGAGATATGAATTAACCCAGTGTCCGCGCAGTCTGTGCATCTTCAACAACCAACTGTCTTCTTCTTCTTCTAAATGATATTTTTCATTCATCAGACGCCATCGCTCTTCGCATGTGCTTATATCATGGGAGGTGTACCAATCATAGAAATCAGAGACTATATCTTATCCATACTTGTTTATTATCGGGATTTGTTACTCGGTAATATGTTTCCGTACATGCCAGAAACAGTACCGGTGCCGAGTAGTTGGAAAAACAATCTTGATGGCGTCACCAATAAGGGCATCCTGATCAGTAATAATCAACTTTGGTGCAACTCCATGCATGCACTTGAGCCATTTTTGGAATAGCTACACAAACGTATCCCTCTGCTCATCAGCAAGCAATGCACAGCCAAACAAAATTATTTGCCGATGATGATTTACTCCAGTGAATGGAGCAAATGGCAAGCTAAGTGATTAGTCCTGTATGTTGTATCAAAAAGGATCACATCACAGAACCTCAAATACGAGGAAATAGCTCTTCCATTAGCCCAAAAAATGCTTCTAAGTGTGCTCGCGTTATCAACTTCACTTGCAAAGAAAAATTCTGAATCGGTCTCGGCTTTCTCTTGGAAATATTTGATGATCACAATAAACTCATGGCCAATGTTATTCTACGTTGACGAGTAAAATCAATAACTTGTTGCGGGCTCACTTCTTCACGACCTTCTTCCTGACTCATTGCATTCACAACACGGGAAATATTTGAAGGGCGCATTCCCACATCAACTAAATTGCTCATAATACTTCTGCTAATCTTCGAACGATGAGTTTGGTGAGAGTAATGGTGATGTACCTTATCCGGGCTTGACAATTCATGTGAATGAGAATCAACAAATTTGGTGACAACCCAATATCTTCTGTCAAATAAAAAATGAAGACGAACATGCATCTCAGCAGGACACGCTACTCTAGTGTCAATTTGACGATACACTGTAAGTCCCTCTTGTCTTTTGTGACACAACTTCTTCACACCTTCCTTGTTGCAGCAAAATTTTCTGCAAATAACTTCATGAGGAGGCCTCCGTGACTTATCTATTCCTTTTCTTCTCACGCCAAAACCTCTGTTCTTACATAAGAATTGTAGAAATTGCATGCTTTCAAATCCGTTAGGAACTGTTTCCTTAAAAAATTATTTGAGCTTCCAGACATTTCTCCATGTGCATTTAGATCCTACAAAAACAAATTAACGAACTACATAAATATAAATATTTTTTAAATATCACACGTCTGAACTTTAATTTCTAAAACTGCGACCAAGGTCGCAGATGTAATGAAATCTATATAACTTCTTACTAAAAGACTGCGACCGTAGTCGCAGTTATCCGTATGAGCAGAATTTTTAAAAAACTGAATAATAACTGTGCAACAATCTAATGAATATATAAAATGGATATAATTCACATAGAAACGTGTAAGAATTATAACAACAAGGAATGCGACTTAGGTCACAGTCACATAAATCAAATTGCGACCATGGTCGCAGTTCTAAAAGATTAAAATTAGTGATTATTCTGTTCTGTAAAATGAATTATAGGTCAAGCAAGTGATTATTTCTCCATGTGCATTCAGATCCTACAAAAATAAATTGACAACTACATAAATATAAATATTTTTAAATATCACAAGTCTGAACTTTAATTACTAAAACTGCAATCAAGGTCGCAGATGTAATAAAATCTATATAACTTCTTACTCAAAGACTGCGATCGTAGTCGTAGTTTTCCGTATGTGCAGAATTTTTAAAAAACTGAATAATAACTATGCAACAATCTAATGAATATATAAAATGGATATAATTCACATAGAAACGTGTATGAATTATAACAACAAGGAATGTGACTTGGGTCGCAGTCATCAAAAAAAGCTTTCACAGCCGGAGATTATTTTCAAATAAAATTGCGACCGTGGTCGCATTTCTAAAACTTTAAAATAAGTGATTATTGGTCGCAGTACCATATACGCTACATATAAAGATTCTATATTTAAGAAATTGCAAAAAAAAATTGACACAATAAAAACCTGTTGATCGGCATGCAAAGATGTCAACCCTTCAATATTTTCAATATTCTGAGAGAAAGTTGAACCAGATGATATATCCTCCATATTTAGATCGAGAGATAGAGATCACTTACGACTGCGACCAGAATTGACAGAGGAAGTACACTACTCAGACGTAGACATTAAATAAAAAGGATAAAAAATTGCTTTGAAAAAAGTGATATTTTCAGTAAAAAGTTTATCGCACGCTAGAAAAGGAGAACCTAAATCTGACAAAGAGCGGTAAAGAAATAGGGGAAAAAATAATAATAAACAATAACCTAAATCTTATAAAGAATGACAAAAAAAAGGGGAAAATAATAATAAACAATAACCTAAATCTAACAACGAGCGGTCAAAAATTTGGGGGGTAGGGAAATAATAATAAACAATAACGGAAGTTACAGAATGAGTAGCTTTTAACAAGGGGTATTTAGTAATTTAACTTGTTCCTATAAGCGGGCCGCAAGTTAGTGCGGTGACAAATATTGAGTCATGTCACTGCAGGCTGAGAGAGTCTTTCAGCCGTCGGCTGATATAAATTTTTCTCATATATATATATATAGAGAGAAATGTAAATCAGCTGACACAGGAGGTAACTCCCTCCTATGTCGCACTGAAAAATCGTATTTTTCGAGTGAATTTTCAAGATCCGACCGCACAATATCATCTACATATTCTAAGATATACACATATAAAAAATCAAGTGATTTGAAGTTCGTTTACTTATTGACCTAATCGTTCCATTTTGTTCTATTGTTAAAAAACCGTTAAAGTTTGCACCCAAAGAAAATGGTGTAAACAAATTTCAAATCGCTTGATTTTTTATATGTGTATATCTAAGAATATAAAGATGATAATGTGCGGTCAGATCTTAAAAATTGACTTGGGAAATTGATTTTTGAGTGCGACATAGGAGAGAGTTGCCTCCTGTGTCAGCTGATTTACATTTCTCTCATATATATATATATATATATATATATATATATATATATATATATATATATATACATATCAGCCAGACTGCCTCTGAGCTGGCGGTGACGTGGCACAATATGTGCCACATAATTCGACAATCTTAATGGCGCTCCACTTTGAAAATAATTGAAATTACTAAAAGCTCTTGCCGTTCAAAAAAGACAGTTTTCTTAAGATGATGTTTTAGTTTTATATTTTTATTATTATTTTTTCTCCTTTTAATTGTCTATCTCTCTGTGTCTCCTCACGCTGTCAGATCTAGAATTTGACTCGTAGAAAACATCATTCTAAAAAAAGTGAGAGCAAGATCAGATATTGATTTTTAATTTGCAAGCGCCTAGATCTCCATCAATTATTTTGAAGGGTTTTTGTTCCGTTGGGATATCAGCTTCAATATTTTCATCGTGATTCTTCTTCTCTTCTTCTTCTTCTTCAAAAGGAAGGCCTGTCAGAAATTTTTCATCATCAAAAATATTGGCCAGTCGATTTAAAATCTAAAAGACATGTAAAATACATTAAATATATAATCAATCTGTCAGTACCGCGACTAAAGTCGCAGGAAAAAATTATTTTAAAAGTTATCTTTTTCATCAAGACTGCGACATTGGTCGTATTCATAATAATAAACTATCAGATAAAATTGAGTTCTGTGATCTCGCGGTATGAAATTTTATCTTCAAACCATTTATTTTACAGGACTACTATCAAAGTCACAGTCCAATTAAAATTTATTAATTAAAAGACTGCAATCTTGGTCACAAAAATGAAAAATAAGTTATAAAATACTACGACCAAGACCGCAGTGTTATCAAACAAAACTTTTCAAAAATACTGCTATTACATAAGACTGCGACATTGGTCGTAGTGTTATCAAACAAAACTTTTCAAAAAGACTGCTATTACATAAAACTGTGACCAATGTCGCAGTCTTATAATCATCTTAATTATTTAACTTACGAGACCGTGTTCACTGCTTCATTTGACTACTCTTTTGTTTCATAAGAATTCGACCACGATCGTAGTATCCTATTTAGATTATTTTAAAAAAAATACTATGATCAAGGTCGCAGTGTTAAGAAAACATTCTCAAAGTGACTGCTGTTACACAAGACTGGGACCAAAGTCACAATTTTCTAGTCATCTTAATTAATTAACTTACAAGATCTTCGTCACTACTTTAATTGACTGCTACTCTTTGTAGGCTGTTTAAAGATCACTAAAAGACAAGTCACCAAAAAGCAGAGTTTCAAGCTCCAGACGCAGGCTAATCTCAGCCCGCACTGCAGCGCCAAGACGCGAGCCAGCACTGCAGCACCAAGACGCGAGGATCAAAATCTGCGTCTTAGCCAACACTGCAGCTCCAAGACGCAAGGATCAAAATCTGCGTCTCAGCAACACTGCGGCACCAAGGCGCGAGGGTCGAAACCCGCGTCTCAGTTATAACTGCCCTTGTTATAGGGTCAATCACTGCCCACATAACGAGAAAGTTAACCCCCATTATGGAGCATTTTTAGGGGCACGTTCACCTCTGAAACCTCTATAAATAGCCCCGTTGCTATGGAGAAAGGGTCGGTCAATGAGATCTTGACTTGAGAACTTCCACAGAAAAGGAAAGAGAGTCCAACTCTTCAAGTAACTTGCTGCGTATAAGTTAATCTTTGCCTACAATCTCTTTGAGATTTCTGATCGATAGAGCTGTGTTACTCCGTCCACCATCCAAAGAGAAGATCCCCAAAATTTCTTGACGTTCACCTTGTCAATGAAAAATAAGATTCGCTTTCCACTGCCACCTGAAGAACCTAGCATTAAACAAAGGGAAGATTCAAGACTTAATATCCTCCCTCCCTTATAATCGGAGTATAAGTCCGTTGTAATTTTTCAATTGATTCAAGGAAATTTTACACGAATTTTTCTCCCACCAAGCAAGAGATGGCGACTCCGCTGGGGACAACATTCTCTACTGATGAGCAAGTGGTGGGCAAGGTGACGTCATTTACATGGGAAAAACGGTCGAATCACTTGTCGTGGAATTCGACCAAGCAAAGTATGAAGAGTTCCTTTCCTCCGGCTCCGAGAGCCCAAAGGCCCGTGCCTACCGCAGGGTCTCTACAGGGAAATGCCCCGAAACCCTCCGTGAGATTCCCTCAGACGCACCTGCTGTGAAGGATGCAGTGGCTAATCGCGCCACGCGTAACACCCGCGCCAACGTCTCTTAGGAGACCCGCGTGGTCAACCTCTCTGGTGTCCAGCCAATCCGCCCTCTTCTTCAGCACCAGGTCGTCGGGGGTTCCCCTCAACCTCCACGACGCAACCGGAACACTGAACGGCGGCAAAGGAGGCGTGCGTGCCAACTATAAGTTGAAACGACTGATTGTCCAACAGAGGTAGGATGCAAGGTTCAGACCAGCGTACCGCATTCGAGACGTGAAGTCCGCGTTTGGCACCCCAAACATGAGGTTTAGCAAGCAGGCTCTTCGGAAGCCCCACTCCCCAGACGTCAAGGCGAAGCTCGCATACCTTGTCAAGTACAAGAGGCACGCGCTTCTAGGCATGGGGCCAGCAGCCCTGCAATTTTCAAGCGTCTCTGCCCAGACGCAATTATCAGCAACGTGAGAGCTGTGTCTCTCATCAGCAGAGACGCCAATCTCACGCTCAGAAGCCGCGACGCAAGAGCTGCGTTCATGCGTCCCGCGTCTCTGAACCCTGCGTCCCAGCTGTACAAAGCAAGGATGCCTCTCGCCCTCGACATTACAAGGCTAATCTCTTTGATCCTCCTCCCGCGGATCTAAGAGATTATTTGACAAGGAAGAGAAGTGCTAATCGAATCACTTCATCATGTTACTGCGAACGGCTTATCACAATGCTCTATGAGTGCCGTTGCAGCTCAAATGCAAACTAGCATTCTCTAGTCAGACAGCTGACCCTGATTCCCCGATCAGCTAAAAGAAGTTGTTCCCATAGAAGGAGGGTCTTCTCTGATACTGAGTATCCCGAGCTCACTGCAAACATGGCAAGCAGGAGCAGGGGAAAGCAACCGGCGACCAGCTCTGATGATGAATCTGACACAGAACCGGAAGAAGTGTACCGACACACTCGCACCCGGACCGGGGCAATCCCCCAATTGACTGCAATGCTCTAGCCCGGGGCATTGAGGTGAATGACTCGCATTCCACTATTGCATAGTCACAGGCTTCAAACTCTTCTATAGAGAAAGAGGCCTTTATATACATGACCAGCACTCCTGAGGAGACCGCCAGGCGCTTGGAGCAGCAAGCCCAAGTCCAGAGGGAACAGTTCGAGATGATCCGTGCTCAGCAAGAATCTATCGACTCCCTCAAGCAGATACTCGCACAGTTGCTTGAAGACAAGAGGAAGTCAACAGACAAAGCCTCCTCTAAAAAGTCTAAAGGCAAATGAAAGGAGGGGAAAGCTCATCTTCTGTAAGTATAGAGGAGAAAGAGCAGCGTACTTCTAGTTCGTCTAAATCCTCGTCACAAGGAAAGGACGACCGAGACCAGGGAAGGGTTCATTCTGAAAGAATGAATCAATTGGAGCAACGTCTTGAGGCCCTTACTAACCGGAAAGGCCTGCAAGAAGCAGGGGTGGTCCGACCATATCCGACGGAGTGGGACCTTGTTCCATACCCTCCCAAGTTCAAGGCACCGACCCTCCAACCTTTTGATGGGAAAGGTTCACCGAACCAACATATCTACTACTTTAAGTCTCAAACAAGGAATGTGGTAGATAACGATGCCATCTTGGCATGTTTGTTCATCGGTACCGTGAAAGGGCTTGCCTTTGAATGGTTCATGAAACTCTCAGAAGGCTCCATTAAGAACTGGGGCGATTTGGAGAAGCTCTTCCTAATGCGCTTCTTTGAAGATAACTCGGAGGTCACCATACCAACCCTTTTGGCCACCAAACAGCGAAAAGGAGAATGTGGCAGTCCAATGTCCAAGCGGTTGACCCAGGTTACCCTGGTGGAAACATGCCTCCATAATCTACAAACCTCGCTCCTCGCCCAAATAGGAGTCGCCGAAAGCCACACCTGGAAGCAGTTGATCCAACAAGGTAAACAAGCTGAAGAAATTGTCGCCCGGGTCAGGACAGAAGAAAACAAACCCAGACCTGAGAGGTCAACAAGGCGTGCGCCAGACACCTCCCTCCAAGCAAAACGGAAGGATAACTTGGCGACAGAGACTAAATTCCCCGTCAAACCTCAACCGGTTAAGGGAAGTGGCTCTTCAAGCCAACCACGCACCAGCAAGCAGTATTCCTTCAAGGATGAACATGTCGACTCGCTCTTCAAATTACTCAACAAGAGCAACAGACTGAGGCTTCTTGAAGCTAGGCGCCCTGAAGAAGTCAGTAAAACTGATAATCCCAACTACTGCTTGTATCACAGGATGTTGGGACACCCCACCAAGAACTGTTATGTCTTCAAGGACATCCTTCAGGCTCTGATTGACGCTGAGGTATTAAAACTCCGTCCAGAGCAGAAGAAGGTGACGGCCAATATGACGTCATTTCTCCAGTTTGGAAGGTAACCTCCAACACCCTCTGGAGTAGTCCCTGTTCCAAAAGAAGAGCTGAGAATGGTCAACACAGACCCTCACCAGCAGCAAGAGAAAGGCCTCGTACATGTTCCCACACCTCAGGGAGAAGTCATGTGGGTTCATCCCGACATTGTGGATGGCCAGCAATGGACCACTGTGACCAGCAGGAAGTCCAAAGGCAAAGCTAAAGCTTCATCCTGCAATATGGTATGTGCCTCTTCTCGGGAAGCAGAGAGTGATGTTCCCTCGTTGACTGATTCAGAAGAGGAAACAATAGCTCTGGCCACAGAACCCAACCAACTTGTGACAGAAACTCGTTCAGGGTAGTCATATTTGAAAAAGTATGACGAAATGGCGGTAACTTCTCCAAAATCCGCTACAGAGCCAGCCAAGCCTTCCACAAAATAACCCGTGGAAACACAGAAAGAGCTTCGGTTCTCCAGAGTCCTCTCAAAAGACATCGCAGAAGGATCCGCAGCACCTTACCGCTTTGATGTCCTGACTCAGCTGGCCAATAACCCGGCCCGAATTACTCTTTATGAGCTCCTCAGGCTATCGAAGTCAACCAGAAAAGCTCTACAAGAGGCCCTCGCTAATGCTGAGGTTTTCATAACTCAGGTGCCAATCGGACCAAAGGAGGAAGATGTAGAGGATTGCCTCCATACCTCCCAAATGTTCCCTGCATCACCTCACAGCAGATGATATGCAGGTCAAAGGGAAACATGATCGACCCCTGTACTTCACAGGGTATATTGGATCATCTGAGGTGAACTGCATTTAGGTAGATCCCGGGTCCGCATTAAGCATTATGCCTCGCCATATCATGCAGCATCTAGGGATTCCTACTCATCGTTTGAGCGCTACCCAGACAACCATTTATGGGTTCAATGACATTGGAACCCGTCTAATGGGTAAGATCAAGCTCAAATGCCAGATTGGGGACCTAAGGTCAGAGGTGACATGCTACGTTATCGATGCCGATACTTCCTACAATCTGCTGCTGGGACGACCATGGATTCATTGTAATTCTATAGTTCCCTCTACTCTCCACCAAGTCATGAAATACATCGACGGGAGTGGAAAGGTGCGAATGTTGATTGCCGAAAGGCATCCATTCAAGGGACTTGAGAATTATTTCACAGATTCTCTCCTGTATCAGGACTCTGTGGAAACAGATGAAATCCCGCAACCAGAGGAGCCCGACTCTGGTAATGAAGCTGACACCGAGCTGAAAAAAGAAGAGTGCATGTGGGAACTAGATCCACTTGTAACGGGCATTAATAAGCTCGATGTTGATAATACCACCGATGATGTAGGCGAATGTATATTAATGAAGAATTAGATTTGGCGTATTTCTCTGTATTTGCTTCTGATTCAGTACCGTCAGACACTAGTACCGAGGTGGATGATGATCTCTAGTCGGCAATGGATGCTTTGACATCATTGCATATACCAGTGAAATCGTCCTTCGAAACATACCGAGATGCTGGTAATGCGCAAGAATCCATATTCATGGTTCCAGTGACACGGAAAGGCCAAAGACCAATTCTTTTCGGACGAGTTGAATCCGAACCAATGACCTGTGAAGAATCAGAAGGCGAAGAGGAATCCCCTCAGTTCGGTCATTATGAGCCAAAGGCACTCAGAATGATGGAAAGCATGGGGTATGATCTAACAAACGGACTAGGGTTGAATTTTGACAAAGGAAGGAGCACGCTACTTCGATATTTTGTGCCGAAAGGGAAAACCCCTGATTATTATCATCGGACTCGCAGGGGGCTGGGCTATGTATCAACTCCGATCCCATCGGCCTCTGACTCTGGAGAGTCATTGGGCCATGATTGCTCATCGGGCACGGCATCGTGGGAGTCAGATGTTAGTGTTGGCAACATCTTCAGAGAACTTTCAGTGAATATGGTTTCAACAAGCCACCTGGAAGACGGAAATGAAGAGACGATCCAATCTGATACAGATCCTTGGATCAAACACTTAAAAGCTCTTTGGGATACTCGCTTTGAACAACGCGAGCCACCAACAGAAGATAAGGTTGTCCAGATCAATCTAGGAGATGAGACTAATCCTAAGCCCACTTTATAAGTGAAGGCCTATCACCTTCTGAGAAAAAAGATCTAATATCTCTTGTGCAAGAATATATAAACGTCTTCGCCTGGAAATATGAAGACATGCCTGGACTCGATCCTCGAGTGGCTATGCATCGCCTCAACATTAATACGGACGTAAAGCCCATCAAGCAACAACAACGACGGTTCCGTCCAGAAATAATAGAGGCAATTCAATCAGAAGTCAGAAAGCTTATAGACTCTGGCTTCATTAGGGAAGAACAACATCCTGATTGGTAGCCAACATCGTCCCCGTTACTAAAAAGAACGGAAAGATCTAGATCTGTATTGATTTTTGTGATCTAAACGAGGCCTGTCCTAAGGATGAATTCCCACTGCCAATCACAGATGTCATGATTGACAATACGTGTGGATTCGAGTGAATGTCCTTCATGGATGGATTTTCAGGATACAATCAAATCAAAATGTATCCTGACGACGAAAAACATACCTCTTTCAGAACACGCTGGGGGTATATTGCTACACTGTCATGCCCTTCGAACTGAAGAATGCAAGGGTGACATATCAAAGGGCCATGAACGTCATTTTCCACGAACACATGCGCAAAACGGTGGAATGCCATATTGACGACATCACAGTAAAAAGCCGTGCTAAAGGTAATCATATAACTGATTTAAAGGTGTCTTCGACATCATGCGGGCCCAGCAATTGAAGATGAACCCCACCAAATCCTTCCTAGGGTGGCCAGTGAAAAATTCCTAGGATTTGTCGTAACTTCCACGGGATTCATTTGGACCTAGAAAAGGTTCGCGCTATCCAGGAAATGCAACCTCCGAGAAACCTCAAGGAGCTCAGGGGATTGCAAGGACGATTGGCGTACATCCGAAGGTTTATCTTAAATCTCTCCGGAAGATGCCAACCCTTTACCAAATTAATGAGGAAAGGCGTTTCGTTCATCTGGGATAACGCTTGCCAACAAGCATTTGAGCAAATCAAACAATACCTCACACAACCACCAGTCCTTGCAGCTCCGGTATCCAAAAAACCTTTCCTGATATACGTCCGAGCAATGGATCATTCTTTAGGAGCTCTACTAGCTCAGAATGATGATCAAGGACGAGAGCAAGCAATCTACAATTTGAGTAGAACAATGATCGGAGCCGAACATCGGTACAACCGATCGAGAAGGAATGTTTGGCATTGGTGTTTGCTATTCAGAAAATGCGACACTATTTGGTAGGCCAAACTATAAACGTCATATCAAAAGTCAACCCCTTGAGGTTACTCATGACAAAGCCTTCATCGTTAAACAGCCGACTGGCAAAATGGGCCATATTGCTATCCCAATATGAAATGCACTTTTTACCACAAAAGGCCGTTAAAGGACAAGCGGTGGTGGATTTTCTAGCTGAGCATCCAGATTTGAGGGTAGCCAAACTTTACGAGGATCTCCCAGACGAGGTCGCTGAAGCCTGCCAGACTCAGACATCCTTTGAAAGGCAAGTGTGGCAACTTTTCTTTGACGGTGCATCCAGAACAAGCCCAAAAGGACGTATAGTGGCAGGAGTAGGAGTAGTACTCGTCTCCCCACAGGACTATGTGATTCCTCTAGCTATCTCGTTAACCGAGCCTTGTTCCAACAATGTAGCGGAGTACAATGCCCTATTGATTGGGATGCAACTCGCCGATGAGGTTGGCGTTAAAAATCTCGAGGCATATGGTGACTCTAAGCTCATCGTCAGCCAAGTTCGCGGGGAGTACGAAGTCAGACATGAAGATCTAGTACCCTATTACAACGCAACTGTCTACATGGCCAAGAGGTTCACCAACTTTTACATTGACCATGTACCACGCAAGCAAAATGCTCATGCAGATGCACTAGCGTCCCTTGCTGCCTCCTTAGCCCTTCCAACCGGAACAGTGGAGAAAATATTTGTCTACAGCCACGACCTGTATTGTCTGAGAATTGCTCCTGAGGACTACCCGGAGCCAACAGGAGATCGTCAAGACAAGGAAGTGCTTGAGTCGTCAGCTGGTCCAGAGACTAGAGACTGGCTGTATTCCATGATTTGCAAAGGGGGAAACATACAATAAAAAGGGTTGAGGAGCTAAATTACAAGTATTCTTAAAAAATTACAAGTAGATCTCCTCAGAGATTCTAGAGAAGTGTGCAGATAGGAGTCTGGTCAGCGCGCGACCACTTTGTCCCTTTGACGATGCGAGCGATGAGATTCCCTTCTCGTCTGGTTCAGGGAATCAGAGAACAGAAGGTTGGTAGAACCCTCTTGCTACTTCTCAAAATCGTCTTCAATTAGGAATTCCTTCTCGCCTGGTTCCAGAGATTTCCTTGAGAAGAAGGTATTAGGGTATCAGCACCCTGAATAGAGAAGCAATTCTCTAAAAGGTCTCTGAATTCAAGAACGCACGGTGCGTCGTGAAGAAGCCTCTGCTTGTGGAGTCTTCTCTCTTGCGTATGTTCGTGGTCCGTCCTCCTTGTGCCCCTGGTGGGCTATTTATAAGGAGAGCAAGGGGCATAACCGTCCCTTGAAAGTATAGAAACAGATTGAATCAAATTTGTTTAAATCTAGAAAGTAGCCTTGCTGCGAGGCTAGGATCAGCTTCTGCGAAGCTAGAAAAGGTAGGTCGGTTGATCCTCTTGACTGTTTTGATCCATTCCATATCGTTGGAGGATTTCCCCTGATCTTCTTACTCATTTTAGAAGAGTCAAGAGATTGTAGCAATCAACGGCCGAATTTGATCACATATTTGATCTTGATTGGATTTGATCTCAATCCTGATTAGATTTAATCCCGATTAGATCCGATCTCATCTGGAGATTTGATTGGTCAAAGGTTGACCATAGCAGACCAGCAGCGGCGATGCCCACTTTGAACTCACAGCGGAGCTGGAGGCAGTATCTGGCGAAGTCCGAAGAAAGCTCTTCGGCGGAGCTAGATGTCGTCTGTGGCGAAGCTACCATATACCCTTTCTGCACAGTTGTGAATGGCTTCAGGGCGAAGCTGACTTCCTCTGGCGAAGTTACGCTTTGGCAGTTTAGGCGAAGCTACAAGTTAGCTTCCTGGCGGAGCTTTGAATGGCTTCAAGGCGAAGCTGAATGATCTTAGCCTCTTAAGTGAGGCTATCCCTTTGGGCTCATGTGATGCTAGGTGGTAGCCTCTTAGACCTGCTGAGGTCTGTTCAGAAACAATCCGGGTTCACTGTTTGCTTGCTGGATCAGTGGAGTCCAAGTTGCTTCCTGTCCCTCGGAGATGGGTGAAAACTGGTCTTCAGCTCGTCTGTCACTTGTCTTTTGTAAATGTCAACAAGTTTAGACATTATTTGGACCAACAAGAATCTTGTCTTTTTTAAGTGTCAACAAGACCCCCTTCAAAGTTTTCAAAAGTCTGCGATGGCTCAGACTTTGAAATACTTTGAACTGCTTTGATTGGTGGTGTGTGGAATATGAACGTCGCCATGATGGTGAATTCAGCTTCGCTTTGAATCCTGCTTTAGGATGTAGATTCGCCTAGGAATCATATAGACTCGCCTCTGGGTAGCTTCGCGGCTGGATAGGTTCACTCTAGAACATCTGTTGCTTTCCCAAATCCAACTGCCGTGGGCCGGTTGCGAGAAGGATTACTTCTTCTCTCGTTCTGATCGAGGGAGATATTCTCCCTTGTGCATTTTCGAGGGAGGATGTTCCCTTTCTTCAAGGCACCATGAGTGCCTTTTTGGAGACGTTTCTTCCTTTAACGGTTCCAAGGGAAACCGTCCCTTTTGTCAATGCGCAATAAATGCCTTAAATGTGCTCGTGCTTTCACGATTGAGGCGGCAGCGCTCAGGCCATGAGGCCTATAAATAGAACACTTGAGGTCCTCTGAAGAGAAGTGATCTACTCTTCTTCTCTTCTCTTGGTTGAGAGAGATACTCAGATCTCTGAATTAGTGGGAATGTCCACTCTGGTCATTATCCGGCCAAGGACCGGTAAGTCTTGATCATTCAACGACTTTGCCAACTTTAGGGAATTCATCTCCCTTAATTTAGCTTTAGCTATAATCAGTTACTTTAGGGATTAACTTCCCTATTCTCCATTTAACTGATCTGCGAAGAAGGATCTCAGCATAGCTTCCCAGCGAAGCTATCAATTTGACTTGATCAGAGAAAGATCACTGCATGTTAAGTTCGCTGCACAGGCAGAACTTGGACTTAGTTTCTTCAAGGTTGAGCCAATCTTGCCATATAGGTGGGGCTAAGACTGTGTCCCACAGGATAGTCTGGTTTAGCCATATAGGCGAGGCTAGGACTTGGCGTTTGCTGAGCTAGCCCATCATTGCTGTGCAAGCGAGGCTACCCTCTACTTTAACTGAAATCAATACTTGACTGAATGGGATTGCTTCGTCCCAAAGAATTTGACTTAGTGCTTTTGCAGCTTCCCCGTGTTTAACTGCTAATCTGTTCTGATTTGCACTGCAGTGAGTTATGTTCGCCAATCTTGTGACTTGATGAAAAAGACAGAAATTTTGCCTTATTCTTCCCCGATCGAAGCTTTATTTTTAAGCAGGAGGAACAAACTAGGGCAGCTGATGTGTGTCCCAGAGGCTATTGGCAGTCGCTTATCCGAGATGATCCACTTCAGGAAAGCGGACGTCACCTGTGAGATCACTGACGTTGTCCTGGTGGCACCATCTGTCTTTATGTGAAGGACTACAGCCTTGTGCAGGAGGAAGACCTTTCGTGTCCAGTTGATCTAGCTTGGAAGCAGATAAAACCACTTGTATGCCTTTTGAGCAAATGACTCTGTTGTATGAAACACAACCTTGATGTAGTATCAATGTACCTTTCCTTTTAAATCAATGAAAGTTCATTTTCTGCTCATTTGATTTCCACTTCGCCTTCGTCTTGAATTTGGCTAGCGGAGGTAATCTTTATGCAAGGTAAAAGATAGAATTAAGACAGGAACGAGCTCCCAGCGAAGCTAGCATATCTGCAAAGCTCGGTCTACGCCTTCAGAGAAGCTAAGGCAATCCTTTTACGCGAAGTCCGCATTTTGCTTTGTAGCGAAGTTAGCCCTTAGTGGCTGAATCAGCGCTTTTCGGGAAGGCGCTTTAGGCGCCATTTCAAATTAATTTGAAACGACAGCCTGTACTGTTTACGAGGCATCGCTTCAGGCGCTCATTGGCCTATAAAAGTCCGATCGTACTATAGAGAGGACGGATCACTTCTCTTTTAAAAGAAATTTCAGAGAACTTGACTCTTCTTCTTCTTTCTTCTTCATTCAAGAGTTTAAGAACTTCCACAGTTCTTTAATGGCGCCCAGAGACGAGCGGGAAAAGAAGTGGCAGCTTCTACAGGGAGGGTCCTTCTCCTCCTCCGGTCATCGAACGGCCAATCGCTGGTAAGGGACTCCCCATTTTGATTAGAGACTGTCGTCTCTCCTTTAAAGCCGATTTCTGGCTGCCCTTAAATGAATCCAACATGAGATCAATCATGATCTTGTGATTTTAGGGAGTCCAATTCCCTGAATTTACCTTAATTTCTTGATCGAGAATCCAAGAACTGAAGAGTTCTTCTTTAAGCTTCCAAGCGAAGCTATCTCTTAGGCGGTTGACATCCTGTTGAATGACAGGATGCGAAGCTGTCCTTTGAAATTTTGACAGAGAAGGACCGTAATGCTCTTCTGATGAAGTTAGCCCTTGAGGCTTTGTTGCATCCTATTGTTCGAAGCTAAGTTTCCAAAGCGAAGCTAACACTTGGATATTTTCCTGCATCCTGTCCTCGTATGGGATGCGGAGTTACACTGCAGCTGCGAAGCTTAACTTCGGGGCGAAGCTATTGTCAGCCAGCCTCGCTCAGAGGGCGAGGCTATGCCTTGTCAAAATTTGCTTTCTGATTTTCCCTCGTTCGGCTGATGAACTAATCATAATTTCTCTTTGTTCCTGCAGTCACTCCTGGCCCTTTAAACAGTCTATTCGGGATGACCAGGGGATCAGACGGCAATATCAGCCTGCAATTTCAAGGACAGGCTTCTCTGTTTAGTGAGCGGAGTTCTCTCGTCCGAGACACGCTTATTCATAGTGGTGATCAATATACCACGAGGAGTATTTTGACTACAGCTCCCCTTGAAGATATCGATCGTCGAACTTACAGGAAGCCCGATTTCATGTTTGGGGATGCCGCACCAGACCCTGACCACCAACTACTGGCAGGGGAAGGGCAGTGGATTTTCCAGTTGAATGGTGAGAAGTTCTACCTTCCGTCCAACAAGCGATATTTTCCTTTGTCTTCCTTCCAGTGCGTGATGCAGGCTCGGAAGATGTCATGGGAAGTGAGCCGGAGTACTGACTCTGTCCACATAGAGAAATTGATGCTTCAGTCTCACGGTTATGCGAGAGCGGGGCCTCCTTATTGTGTAATGGGCCTACATCCTGGGAATGTGTCACGAGAAATCCCAATGGGAGAAAATCCTGCAGTGGCACTGACCTTTGGCAACCAATTCTGCAAGGTCAATGGGAACTACCCAGCCACTGACTTCAGGACTCCAGGCTGGATTCACCCTCCGAAGGCATGGTGGAGGGATCTAACTATATATATCCTTGCTCATTTCGAGGAGGATTTGGAGAGGCTGAATCTCTATGAGGCCGTCCGGGCGACCTGTCATGGTATTGAGATGAACGTGACGTGCTTCTACGCCATCTTTGAATTGTATTCCCCAGCTTCAGGGACTTTCTTCACCCCTGTTGGCGAATTGGGGATGGCCTTGCTAAGATGTGGGAAGTCTCTGCTCTACCTTTTGGGTCTCTTCCATATGAAGAATACTTCCCGTGCGAGGCAGAATTGGCGCTTCTGGAGAAGCAGGAGCCCGCTTTGTTTGAGACCTATAGGGAGTTAATGTGCCATTTGTACATTTGCTCCAGTATGCATGGGGGCAGTAAGGGAACCTCCTGTAGCTTGAAGAGCTGGGGAGATCACTTATTCCCGGATATGGAGAATACTCCTGAAGCAGCTCACTGTGAAGTTGCTAATGAAGAGATCTTTGACCGGATGCAAAAGCACTTCCAAGGGGATCTAGTTGTGAAGGAAGACGATGGTCCCTATGAAAAGGGTGATGTCCTTCAGAGTTTCCATCATCAAGCTCGCAGGCCGTTGTCCCGGAAGGCACTTCTGGCTGGTTTTTTAACAGTCTGGCTGAAGAGGTGCGTGGTGCCGTCTTCTTCGGGTGATGTCATTCATCCGAATGTTTTACTGCCTGCTGTTCGTTTGGTTCATGGTCGTCCTCTGGGACTTCTTTCGGCCATGGTGTGCTGCATCCAGAGAGGCCTTCGTGCATTGACGGAGGCTTTCTGTAGGCCACCAACGACCAAGCGTGGAAAGGGGACCATTTCGCCCCGCGACGGACCCAATCCTAGGGTAGGTCTGCCGTACACTTATTTAATGGCGTGGTTCGCCCTGCATTGTCCTTCTTTGATTGAAGCTGGAGAGGATCCCCTGAAGGTGTTCGAATGGCGCTTCTCCGCCGATTCGAAGGATGCTCATGGCAGAAGACTTACGTGGCTGAGGCTCGTAAGTTAGTACGTTGTTATGACGTTTATAGTCTCTTCCGCTATTTTCCCGTATTCGGGACGCAGGCTATGAGGAAGAGTTCAAAGATGCGGAGAGGGGCAGCCGTCCCTGAGCCGGGGAGTTTTTGAGTGGCTGATCAGCATCCGGCCTTCACATCTATTATACCGGAGCGGTGATGCCTGCTACTTGGAGCCTTACATCCCAAGTCGGTTTGCTCGACAGTTTGGATATGACCAACTATATGTGGGAAACCCAAATCTCAACCTGGCTTTCATGGAAGACTTATTGATGGGGCCCGTGCTTGGCAATTCTTCATTGCAGGCTGTACTGGGGCAAGGCCGCGTATGCCGTTGAGGACTCTCAATCTTCTAATGACCCTGAGCTTCTGCCAATGGTATGCAACTTCCAACTCCACACCCCTTGGATTCAATGCTAACAGTTTTGGTGTGAAGTTAATTTCTCAGTGGCTGAAGCGAAAGGTCTCTGAGAAAAGGGAAGGTAAGAGGGTTCGTGTCCCAGGCATGGAGGAATTCGTTGCTGTGGATGACAGCGAAGCCTCAGATGCAGAAAGTCCTCGCTTTGGAGCGGAGACAGGTGCCGGGACTGCTGCAGCTGGTTCTGGCGTGATGGGGACAGTTCCCTCAAGACATATAGAAGAAGTGGAGGAGGAAGGTTCTGATGTCCCTCTCAAGCGCAAATGGACAGGTGAGTCTCGTAGGAAACAGTTGGTGAAGAAGCCCCGTCGCCAAGCTCCTACGGTTGTCGTAGAGGGTGAACCTTCTGTAGCGTTTCCTCCAGCTGTCCCATTAGTAGTTGAACCGTCGGTTGCTGGACCGGTTACTGGTGAAGTTACTCCGGACTTAGGTAAGATCAGCTTCGTCTTTGTAATATATCTTCTATGTGTTCCAGACCGCTTATTATCTGCTTCGCGCTGTAGGAGGTGAGGCGGTGACGAGCCCGAGAGCTGAGGCCGTCAGAGAACAGGGGGAACACTATGATCCTCTATTCGCTTACAGCAAGGGTCCTGAGGCCGGCTATTTTGCTGTCCCGGAAGAATCCGGAGGTGATGTAGCTGACGTTGGTCCTTCGGGCACTGGGACTTTCAAAGGAAGTCCTGTAGCGTCAAGCTCTTTTGGTGGTCCACGGAAGATTCGGCAAGCAAAAGCGGGTCGGCCATTCGTGTTGACTCCGCAAAGGACTTTCCAATGGAGCCCGTGGAGACTGCTGCGGCTGCCAAGATGTTTGAGGTGACATCATCCTTTGGTATTGTTCCGACCTCTCGGCTTTTATTGTTTATTGTGTCTTGCCTAAACACAATTTTGTTACAGGTGTTTCCGCCTCAAGGTGCGTCAACTTCAAGGGAACCAGAAGGTCTTCCCGAGGGGTCAAGGGGTGACATGAGCACTTCAACCGCGGCGGATGCTGCTGTGTTGGAAGCTTTGTACGGTGACTTGCCCCCTTATCAGCCTGAGCCAGCCAGAGGAACAGAGGTTGAAGAAGCGGTAGTCACGGAGGCAACTTCATTCCCAATTATATCAACGAGTGAGGTGCTATCAGTTTTGCCAGGTGCAGAGCTGAGAGTGATTACAAGTCCAGCTTCCCCAACGTTGGCGGTTGAGCCTGTCGTCCAGGAGATAGTCACTAGTCCTACCTCAGTTGTGGTTAGTGTACTGGTCTCAATGAGGACTCCGCCAAGGTCACGATGCCCTATCATGCTGCTACAGCCGGTGTTCCCGCCGTTCCTTCCACAGTAGTGTCAACCAGTCTGGTGGATTTTTCTGAGGCTGTCCGTCTACCAGAAGTGGCCGAGATTGAAAATGATTTTATAGGTGACATAGTCGATAGCTTTTATAAAGGCTTGAAGCGATGCATTGATCTGGTCTTGAAAGGCTCGACTATGCCATTCTCAACTTTAAAGGTGGTCCTCTCCCGCTGTATTGAAAGTATTCGGGACCTTGAAGGGTATAACCAGGCCACTGCCTTGGAACTCCTGGTGGATCAATTTGAGAGGGACGTGGAGGAATGGCGCCGTCTTAGCCGCTCAGACCTGGAGTCTTCGGTTAACGCGCAGCTTGCACATCTTGTCACTCAAATGCATGAAGCCCGTCTTACTGCTCAGGAAGTTGCTAAGGCTAATTCTTCTGACTTGAAATCCTTGGAAACAAGGCAAGCAGAGGTTGGGAATGCCATTGATGCCTCCACCAGTGCTCTTCTCGACGCTGAAGATAAAATTGGGAAGGCCAAGGAGATGATTAGGAAGGCAATCTTCCTTTATCCAAGGCTGAACCAGTGCATCTTGAAGAGACTGCCCGGCTTGAGCAGCTCAGGGTTCAGAGTGATGAGCTTTCGCGGCAAGAGTTGCTCAAAGGGCAACTTTGGCTAAGGTCGAAGCTCGTTTGGCGCAGGCGACGAACTTTAATGAGGTTGAGCTGAGGTCGCAGGCACTTGTCCGGCTGCTGATGATAGGAGGACGAGGCTGGCTTCCCTTGAAGAGAGGATCAGATCTTATGATGCACGCCCGTAGGTCGTAATATATTTGCCTCCATGTATCCCTTCTTTTTGGAATCAATAAAAAAAATATTTTGTTTTGACTCCTTGCTGAGTTGTCGTTTTCAAGTTGTATTGCAGCCATTTGAGAACATAGTCTTTGTTGGATTGAATAATGAGACTTGGCTACCTGCCAGTTTAGAGGTCGTATTAGCGTAACCGGTTGAGAAGTTATCAAGCTCAATATTAGCCCTTATGGGACTAAGAGGGTAATACTTGTCTTTTGTAAATGTCAACAAGTATGGGTAAAACCTGTCTTTTGTAAATGTCAACAGGCTCAAGGTTAAGACTTGGCTGTCTGCTGGTTCAGAGGTCGCAATGACATAACCGATGAGACGCCACCAAGCTCAAGGTTGGTGATACTTGTCTTTTGTAAATGTCAACAAGTATCGAGACCTGTCTTTTGTAAATGTCAACAGGGCTCGGGGTTGAGACTTGTCTTTTGTAAATGTCAACAAGCTCAAAATTGAGACTTGGCTGTCTGCTGGTTCAGAGGTTGCAATAACATAACCGATTGAGACGCCACCAAGCTCAAGGTTGGTGATATTTATCTTTTGTAAATGTCAATAAGTATCGAGACCTGTCTTTTGTAAATGTCAACAGGGCTCGGGTTGAGACTTGTCTTTTGTAAATGTCAACAAGCTCAAAATTGAGACTTGACTGTTTGCTGGTTCAGAGGTCGCAATGACATAACTGATTGAGACGCCACCAAGCTCAAGGTTGGTGATACTTATCTTTTGTAAATGTCAATAAGCATCGAGACCTGTCTTTTGTAAATGTCAATAGGGCTCAGGGTTGAGACTTGTCTTTTGTAAATGTCAACAAGCTCAAAATTGAGACTTGGCTGTCTGCTGGTTCAGAGGTCGTAGTGACATAACCGATTGAGACGCCACCAAGCTCAAGGTTGGTGATACTTGTCTTTTGTAAATGTCAACAAGTATCGAGACCTGTCTTTTGTAGATGTCAACAGGGCTCGGGGTTGAGACCTGTCTTTTGTAAATGTCAACAAGCTCAAAATTAAGACTTAGCTGTCTGCTGGTTCAGAGGTCGCAGTGACATAACCGATTGAGACGCCACCAAGCTCAAGGTTGGTGATACTTATCTTTTGTAAATGTCAATAAGTATCGAGACCTGTCTTTTGTAAATATCAACAGGGCTCGGGGTTGAGACTTGTCTTTTGTAAATGTCAACAAGCTCAAAATTGAGACTTGGCTGTCTGCTGGTTCAGAGGTCGCAATGACAACCGATTGAGACGCCACCAAGATCAAGGTTGTAATGGAATTTGGGAGAAGGTCTCGTTTTCACGGGGAGAAACGAGGAATCACTGTCATAGGTTTAATGTTAACGTAACAGCGAGATGCATGTGTGGTTTTACCATTCTATGGATGAGAATTGGTAAGTGATTTTGGAGAGCTCATTTTCACAGGGAGAAACGAGGGAATTGCTGTCATAGGTTTAATGTGAACTTAACAACGAATTGTATATGGGGCCCTACCATTCTATGGATGAGAATTGGTAAGTGATTTTGGAGAGCTCGTTTTCACAGGGAGAAACGAGGAATCGCTGTCATAGGTTTAATGTTAACGTAACAACGAAATGTATTTGGGGCCCTACCATTCTATGGATGAGAATTGGTAAGTGATTTTGGAGAGGGAATCAAATGGGAACAGGTCCCTTAGGATTTTTAGCAAACCCTCAGCTGTCAACGGGTTTGATATGCCTTTACCAACTACCGTTTGAATTGGGCTAGCCATGCTATTCCCCTCAGCATTGTAATATCCCTAATCTAAACTACTGTATTTTTTATTTCCTGAAGTATTTATTTTAATTTACAAATTATTTTATCAACTGAATCTATTATTTTCTTTCTTGTGATTATTATTAATATTATTAGTGTTGCTATTATTACTGTTAATTATTATTATTATTACTATCTTGTAATGTTATTGGTATTATTAATGTTATTATTTTGGTTAAGTAATGTTACTACTAATGTTGGATTATTATTTTGTAGAGGTGTATTCCTCATCCCTTGATTTCTATTCATGTCTTACTCCTTGATCCTACCCATACCCATTTGGAGTCAAAGCCCATACCCATTAGTGATCCTACACCCATTAGTCTATTCCTTGATCCATTACCCAAATTCAAACCAAGACCCACTTAACCTAATTGGATCCTAACCCATTACTCAATCCATACCCGAAACCCATTATCCAAATCTCAACAACCCAAAATCTATCATAATCTAATCCTAACCACAAGATCTAATCCTAACTGATTTAGAAACCTCAAATCCTAACTAACCCCCCTAAATCTCCACCAAATCCTAAACCTAAACTAATCCTTCTCTCCTCCCAATCTAACAGCCGCACCCCCTCCATTCCCCCTCTCTCCATCAGCAGCAACCTCCTCCTCCTCTCTCTTCATTGGAACAGCATTGGCCGAGCACCTTGGCTGCGCATCCCCATTGGCCGAGCAGTCGCCTCCTCCTCCCCTGCTGGCGCACACCACCACAACCCTCTCCTTGTCGTGGTCTTCCCCTTGGCGCAGCAGGGCAGCACCGAGCACCTTGATAACCTCCTCTTCATGGCGGGGCACGGCTTCACCAACATCCACCAAGGCAAAGGCACCCAGGCGACCTCCTCCTCTCCAGGCCATGTGCAGCTGCAGGCCGCAACCAGCAGGCCAGGCGCTCCGTTCCCCTGGCAGCACAGCCGTGCACCATCTCGCACGCACCCGAGTCCAGCAGATCAGCTAGACCAGCAGCACCCATGGCATCACAAGGCCGGATCTGCCCCTCCATGCCTCCTTGCGCCAGGACAGCAGCAGGGCAGCAGCGAGCAGCCCAGTCCAGCAGCGTCCAGCAGCCTGGCGTGCAGTCCAGGCCGAGCACAGCCGTAACAGCGACACGGCGGCACCACTCGGCAGCCAGAACCAGGCCTGCGCATAACCAGATCCAGCAGGCAGCGATCAGCCCCCTCTCCTGATCCACGCCAGCCCGTCGTCGGAGACCAACACGGCAGCCTTCTCCAGCACCCTGGCCACCCTCCCCTGCAGTCCAACAGCGAGAAGCAGCATCACAGCAACCGCAACAGCGACACGCTCAGCAGCGAGCGATTCCCCAATGTGAGTGTATTCTCCTCCTCCTTTTGATTCCTCGTAGTTATGTGTATTTGATTCTATTACGATTCAATTGTGTACATGTGCATAGAGTAGAGTAGTAATTGTATACTTTGTTGTGTGAGCGAAAGGAGGCATATACATGATTTATGGTGTGAGAGATTAGATGTTGTGATGCCTCTGTTTTCTGTTCTGGCAGAGGATTAGTCGACTTGCCCATGTTTATAGTCGACTAACATCCTTGTTAGTCGACTAACCCCAGAGCCCTAGTCGACTGGTATAGCTTCTAGGTTATGTGATTCTCTGTATCTCTCTGCTGGTCGACTTGACATATTTAGTAGTCGACTAATAGTCTTATTAGTCGACTACACCTTACCCTATAGTCGACTATACCCCCCTTTAGAATGATGGTGGACTTCCTGTTATTTACTGGAGCCTTCCCTAGTCGACTACACCACCTGCTGTAGTCGACTGGTAACCCCTAGTCGACTTGCATTTAACCTCTAGTCGACTAACTTAGTCTGATTGCTGTGGTTGACTTCTTTATTAGATTGTGGACCTTACCTTGACCTATGTTATTGGATATAGTTGGATGAACATGATTTTGAGGAATAGATATTAGTTGTGTTGTCTTGACTTGATAAATCTTAGATGCATGTATCAGTTATGTTGCTGAGTGTTGGAGTATTACGTTTGATCTTAATAGGAGTGGTGGTTGTGAAGACTTGGGAATCAGATTAGAATGATAGAGGGTGAGAACTAAACTATGATTATTGATATATTTGGAATGACAGTTTATTGTGTTAGATTGCTTGACATGAATTGATAGTTAATGATCATGTGACTATTGAAATTATGAGTTGGTGGTAATGACTCGGATTATTAGAAGCTAGAGTTCCAAGATAAATTAACTGATTGGATTATAGAATATGGATGAGTTGTTAGTATTGACTTATAAGTGAACTATTTTAGATTGCAGTTCTTTGAGGTTGTTTCCATTTCTTACTTGTGATCTTGGTGTCTGTTATACTAGTTGATCTTGAGGATATCAATAGACTGCTATTTATTGCTGTTACTCAGTAATAGGGGATAGAATTATTGTGAGAGTGAATTCATCAATATCGGTGATATTATATATTCAGAGTTTGATAGCTTTTACTATTTGATCTCTGTTATTGGTGACTCGAGGATTAGAGTAAATTGACATGATGAGAGAACTGGTTATTGGATCATTAAACTTGTGGGTTACGTACCGGATCACTTTGACATGGATTAATATTTGACGGTCAGGATGACTATTGAGATTGGTTGTTGTTCTATGTAGTTCAGGCATATGAGATACTGACCGGTTCCAGAGGAGACTGGCTATTGAGTATTATCTACTGTTATTGTATAAATCCATGTTATTGAAAGTTACTGGGAAAATATTGTCGGACCGTAACACATTCATTGTTATTTTGTTCTACCGTTATACGGTAATACTGTTCACATTGTTATTTTCCCATTGATATTGTTACTGTTACTGTATTGTCCCAGTAATTGACATGACATGGATATTGATTGTTATAAATAAAAAAAATATACATTGACTGATTTAACTGAATTGAATGAATAATAATGTAAATGGACAACTTGCACTGGGATTGGGGAAATTGATGGAGGAGACAACGTCTGTATTTGGTGGACCTAGGATACAGGTTGCGCAGCCGACTGAGGGTTCCACTGCAGGGTTCCTGGGGGATAACTGACATCCCATCTGTACTATTACTGTTCCACTGTTTTCACAGTGAGATTACTGTTACTGTTACTGAGTACCTAGCGGTACGGCCTGGTTCAACGCCAGGAAACTGAGGCCGTGGTCCCGGGTATGTACGGGACCCACCTAAAGCATGGACAATGTCTCTTCCACTAATTTCAATAACTTAGGACCCTGATTGACACGTGTAGAAGGCATAGTATGGGATGCGTCTATTACAGGTGGCAATTGGTGTTCGCTGACATAATAAATGACAATGAACTGTTATAATGTATGTGACTGACTATAATCACTTGGCTGTGTATATATATAACTATGATAGACATATGACTATAACCATAACCAGATTTATAAACCAGATTAGTGACATTGTTAGGATTCACATGTAGACATCAGTTGTTTATTTACAGTTGTGATAGTTGTCTTTTATCATTATTCATGTTGTTATCAGATATACTACAGTTCAGTTATTTATCATGTTATTTAGTTTCTTATATCTGCAGTTGTTCTTGTTATCACTTTATGCACATTGTTTATATGCACGAGCTTTTCCCTTTACACACACACTCACCAGGTCGCTTTTTGACGACCCTGGATTTGCACGTCCAGGTATTGGATGCTTTGTTTCTATTGTGCAGGTGTTCGATGAGACGGTACGCTTTCCTAGGAGCTGGATTCTCCCTCCCTTCTGATTCTAGTATTCTAATCTCTCTTATCTTTCTGTTATTCCTGACTCTACCTTTATCGTATTTAGTTGCCATTTTCCTTTCCTTATTCATCTATTATCATTGTGTTAGATATTTATATGTCATATTGCAGTGATTATTGATTGATTATGGTTTAAATTTATAGCTTGTTCAGGTTACTTTAGGCTTAGCGTGTATATGTGGGGTATTTTCTCGCGTATATACATTGCCGACTCTCGTCGCGACTCCATTTCCGCGTTTTTTGGGAAGCGGGGCGTGACAAGCATGATGAGTTGTCGAGGACTTATGTTGGGCTTAAAGGCCAACATTTTCCTCTGTCCTTAATCGTTAAGGATGTTAGATCATCTAGTTAGCATATGTGTAACCTTGATTTTCCTTTGAGAAAACCAGTGTACGGGCAGGCTCCCATTGGTTTATGGCTGTATGATCTCGCTTGGAGGAAGAGAAAGGCTCTCTTTGCATGTACCTTGGACATAAAGGTCTTGATCAGAGGTGTAATGTTAACTTGATCATGAGAAGGATCCTTAATTAAGGATAATACTTCTTTAAGAACTTGCCATTGATCGACATCATGAGTAAATCGCCATCTGAAGTCATAAGACGGTATGCTCTGTTTGAATAGACTGTTTCTATTACAAACGGTCCTTCCCATTTAGGCTGAAACTTGCCTTTGGTCTTGTGCGTCATAATCATCGGTCGTCTGACAGCTAAACCAGGTCTCCTTTCTGGAAGACTCTCTGTTTGACCTTTTTATTGAAGGCTTTTGAGATTCGAGCTTGATACAGCTCGATGTGTTGCTGAGCTTGTAGTCGCTTCTCATCTAGGGCTTCGAGCTCTTAAAGACGCAACCGATCATTGTCCTCTGATGTGATCTTAGTCATTAGAGAGACTCATAATGACGGCATCTGGATTTCCAATGGGATGACTGCTTCGCACCCATATACCAAGGAAAAAGGCGTATTGCCTGTCGGTGTTCGAACCGTGGTCCGGTAGGCCCAAAGGCATTCACCAAGCTTTTCATCCCAATCTCACTTATTCGAGGAGACAAACTTCTTGAGTAACTTGATGATTGTTTTGTTGAATGCTTCTGCCAAGCCATTAGCGGCGGGATTATAGGCGGTTGAAGCCATATTCTGAATTCGGTATTTATTGCAGAACCGGTAGAATACTTGGCTTATGAATTGTGGACCGTTGTCGTGGATGATCCGTCTAGGGACACCAAATAGAGAATGACATGGTGTTTGATGAAATTAACCACATTAGAGGTTTTGACTTCAACCAGTGGTATGGCTTCCGCCTATTTTGAAAAGTAATCGGTTATTGCCAGGATAAACCGGTGACCTCTTGTTGAAGAGGGGCTAATCGGCCCTATGACGTCTATTCCCCATGCTTCAAATGGCCATGAAGCAACAGTCGGGTGGAGCAAGTCCGAGGGCTGGTGTGTGAAGTCCGCATGAATCTGACATGCTTTACACCTTCGTGCATATTGGATGGCATCGGCTATCAAGGTCGGCCAATAGTATCCAAGCCTATGCAATCTGTCTTTAAGTTTCGGACCTGGCTGATGAGCTCCGCAAATGCCGTCATGTGCTTCTTTAAGCACTTCCTGTGCCTCTGAATTGGAAAGGCAACGGAGGAGGACACCGTCGTATGACGACGGTAAAGTGTCTTCAGAGTTGGATCGTAGTAGAAACGGAGAGACCTTCGTCTGCTAGATGCCGCTTCTTTAGGATCGTCTGGCAGCAGACCATGTAAAACATAGTCGATGAGAGAAAATCGCCAATCTCTCGGTTCAAGATCCGTGGAGACGTTATAGACTTCTCGGGTTCTTAGCATATGCTTAGAGCATACAAGATGTCGAGTTGCGACTGTGAGGTGATACTCGGTGTCAGCTGGCAAGGCTAGTGTTGTTGCTAATGCAGCAAGGGCGTCCGCCTTGGTATTCTGAGATCGAGACACGTGCCCGATGTAGAAGCCTTCAAATAGATTAGCCAATTTGATGGCTGTATGGTAATAAGGTACCAAATCTTCGTGGCGGACCTCATATTCGCCTTTAACCTGATTGATGATCAGTTTTGAATCGCCGTAGGCTTCAAGGTAGCGTACCCCCATTCCATGGGCGAGCTGAAGACCAATGAGCAGAGCATTATATTCCGCTACATTGTTGGAGCATGATTCTGTCAGAGAAAATGCTCTGGCAGGATATGATTCTGTGGGGAGATAAACACAACCCCCACTCCGGCGATAATCTTGCCTTTAGGGCCCATTCGCGATGCTCCATCGAAGGACATCTGCCACACTTCCTCCTCTGAGGTTACATTAGAGTCGAAGACTTCATCTGGAATATCTTCGTGAAGTTTTGAATGTTCCGGAACTGGATGAGCAGCCAAGAACTCTGCAAGGGCCTGACCTTTAACCGCCTTCTGAGGGGTAAAGATCATGTCGTATTGAGACAAAAGAAGTGCCCATTTAGCCAATCTTGAATTCAGTGATCCTGGCTTTGTCATGAGAAGACGCAATGGGTTCACTCTAGAGATGACATGTATGGTTTGGCTGACCAAATAATGTCGCGTCTTCTAAACGGCAAAGACGAGAGCCAAACACTCTTTCTCGATAGGATTATAGCGAGATTCCGCCCCTATTATAGTCCTGCTTAGATAATAAATGGCTTGCTCGTGACCACTGTCGTCTTTTTAAGCGAGGAGGGCACCAAGAGAATGGTCCATAGCTTTCACATAAAGCAAGAATGGTTTCCCTAATGTGGGGGCCACTAAGACTGGAGGTTTTGTGAGATACCTCTTGATGTCTTCATAAGCCTCCTGACAAGCTTGATCCCATACGAAGGAAGTACCCTTTTTCATGAGTCGGGTGAACGGCTGACAGTGGCCTGAGAGATTTGCAATGAATCTTCTAATATAAGCCAGTCTGCCTTGCAAGCCTCTAAGCTCTTTGAGGTTTCTCGGTGGATGCATGCTCTGAATAGCTTTGACTTTGTCTGGGTCAAAATGAATCCCTTTTGATGTAACAATAAACCCAAGGAACTTGCCACCAGACACTCCACAATTCTTTCATTACGCGCGGCCAGCGCGCCATATTATGAAGAAAATGGGATATGACCTAAAGCCATGTTGACTGATGCTCTGTTTGTTCGCACTGAGCTAACTGTCGCCGAAAAGGCGTACCCACTGTCTTCCTCTTCTTCATCCGATGGTTGGGATGATCTCCTGGGCTCCGGCGAGGCTAGGGCCGTTGAGGAGGAATGCTGTTCATAATTATAGGGTATCGCCACCCTAGATCTGGTGTTTCGGAAAATACCTTCTTCATGCACCAAGACTTTGCCTAAGGCTGGGCTGTAATCTGGATCTGGGGAGCTGTAGGGAGTGTTGTCGGACGCTTGTCTGCCCCTGCGCAGCTCTTGTCCTCTTCTAGTCATGTTGGCGGATGCGAAGGGTAGATCTCGCGAGACGCTTCTTTTGCGATGCTTCCTCGGGGCCTGTACTGACAATCGATCAAAAATTGATCGTCGTCCTGGAAGAGTGGCGGGGATTGGTCCCAGCCGGCAATGGACCGAGTGAAGTGTCACCAACTGACATCCCACTTGTTGACAACAGGAAGAGGAGGTTTGTTTATTTGTCAACAATTCCCGCAAATCAGACCCGCTTGGGCCTAAACAATCCAGCGCAGAGGCTCTTTTGGATCGTATATGGGACACTGTCCTGTTCTTTTTATCCCCGCAGAAGGGATTAGCACTAAATAGTGCTTCAGTTCTAGCTTCGCCACAAAGCGAAAGCTTAGCACCTGACAAACTGGAGAGCAGAGCACGCTGCGGTGCTTTGCCCGCTATGCTGCTGTGAAGGCGATTAGCCTTGGATAGTACTTTGCCTCTAGCTTCGCTGTTATGAACCCTGCGTGTACATCGTGGTATAGTAGCTTTGCTCATAAGAACGAGGCCGGCGCGACGCGTTGCTGCTCTTGAATTGGGCGACGGTATGATTGCCGTCGTGGCTTCGCGATTAGCAGTATTGCTGGAGCAGATAGGCATCTTGCCTTTTTCTTCGCGAGAGAGGCGCGGTTTTGGCATAGCTACGCCTGAGGCTTCGGCCGGAGACTTCTGTTTAGGCCTCCACATCCGCTTTGACAGAGGATACTTAGGTTCGCAAGGACCTGATTAGTCACACGCGAGGCTGAAGGGTGTTGGCAGAATTCTGCTTCTGGTTCCTGCTTCGAAACCTTGGTCATGGAGACCTTTCTATGCTTCCGTGCTCGAAGCATTAGACCACCCTCAGAGAAGACTTCTTCAAATCTTCCTTGGTCGAATTGAACGACCAGGTTCTCGAAAGTGAAGGACTTGGACTGCGGGCGTGCTTCCTTGTTGCGTCAGAGAACCGCAGTAGGTTCGCAGAGAACCTTTTCCGTCTCCGCAGAGACTTTCCTTGAAGATTTAGCCAGAGAGGCTCTGGCTGCACCGGCTTTTCTGAATTCAGAGTTAGACCCGAAGGTCTGTTCGTCGCATTGCGACACTTGATTCTTGGCAGTGGAGAATTTCTTCCCCAGCGGAGTCGCCATCTTATTTTCCATTGATTTGCAAAGGGGGAAAACTTACAATAAAAAGGGTTGAGGAGCTAAATTACAAGTATTCTTAAAAAGATTACAAGTAGATCTCCTCAAAAATTCTGGAGAAGTGTGCCAATAGGAGTCTGGTCAGCCGCGACCACTTTGTCCCTTTGACGATGCGAGCGATGAGATTCCCTTCTCGCCTGATCGGGGAATCAGAGAACAGAAGGTTGGTAGAACCCTCTTGCTACTTCTCAAAACCGTCTTCAATTAGGAATTCCTTCTCGCCTGGTTCCAGATATTTCCTTGAGAAGAAGGTGTTAGGGTATCAGCACCCTGAATAGAGAAGTAATTCTCTAAAAGGTCTCTGAATTCAAGAACGCACGGTGCGTCGTGAAGAAGCCTCTGCTTGTGGAGTCTTCTCTCTTGCGTATGTGCGTGGTCCGTCCTCCTTGTGCCCCTGGTGGGCTATTTATAAGGAGAGCAAGGGGCATAACCGTCCCTTGAAAGTATAGAAACAGATTGAATCAAATCTGTTTAAATCTGAAAAGTAGCCTTGCTGCGAGGCTAGGATCAACTTCTGCGAAGCTAGAAAAGGTAGGTCTGTTGATCCTCTTGATCTGTTTTGATCCTTTCCATATCGTTGGAGGATTTCCCCTGATCTTCTTACTCGTTTTAGAAGAGTCAAGAGATTGTGGCAATCAACTGCCGAATTTGATCACAGATTTGATCTTGATTGGATTTGATCTCAATCCTGATTAGATTTAATCCCGATTAGATCTGATCTCATCTGGAGATTTGATTGGTCAAAGGTTGACCATAGCAGACCAGCAGCGGCGATGCCCGCTTTGAACTCACAGCGGAGCTGGAGGCAGTATCTGGCGAAGTCCGAAGAAAGCTCTTCGGCAGAGCTAGATGTCGTCTGTGGCGAAGCTACCATATACCCTTTCTGCACAGTTGTGAATGGCTTCAGGGCGAAGCTGACTTCCTCTGACGAAGTTACGCTTTGGCAGTTTAGGCGAAGCTACAAGTTAGCTTCCTGGCGGAGCTTTGAATGGCTTCAAGGCGAAGCTGAATGATCTTAGCCTCTTAAGCGAGGCTATCCCTTTGGGCTCATGTGATGCTAGGTGGTAGCATTTTAGACCTGCTGAGGTCTGTTCAGAAACAATCCGGGTTCACTGTTTTCTTGCTGGATCAGTGGAGTCCAAGTTGCTTCCCTGTCCCTCGGAGATGGGTGAAAACTGGTCTTCAGCTCGTCTGTCACTTGTCTTTTGTAAATGTCAACAAGTTTAGACATTGTTCGGACCAACAAGAATCTTGTCTTTTTTAAATGTCAACACTGGCGATTCCCTTATATTGATTATGTCTTGTATGGCATCCTGCCTGAGGACACCAAAAAAGCGGCTACCATTAAAAGGAAAGCCCCCAAATTCTACTATAATGCAATTACGCGAACATTGTATCGTCGATCGCATGACGGGATCTTACTCCGCTGCCTTTCATCAAAAGAGGCACAGGAGATATTGAAAGAAGCCCATGACGGTATGTGTGGAGCCCATCAACCTAGCCCAAAACTTGCATATCGACTCCAAAGGTTGGGATATTACTGGCCCAAGATAATTGCTGACGCTATCACTTATGCCAAAAGATGTCACGCCTGCCAAGTACATGGTAATTTCATCCATCAAGTCTCAGGGTACCTTCACTCTACAACTTCTACCTGGCCATTTGAGATGTGGGGGATGGATGTGGTTGGCCCTATCAGCCCACCATCATCAAAGGGACATCATTTATTTTAGCCATAACCGATTATTTCTCCAAATGGGCTGAGGTCATTCCTTTGAAGGAGGTAAAGTCATCTGACGTGATCAAATTCGTTAAACATCATGTCATTTACCATTTTGGGGTACCTCGGCGAATTATCCATGATAATGGACCCCAGTTCGTCAGTCAGGCTTTCCAAAGGTTCTGCGCTAAGTTCAAAATCTAAAGTGTGTCCTCAACGGTATACTATCACGCCGCTAATGGTCTCGTAAAAGCTTTCAACAAAACCATCGGCAAAGTTCTCAAGAAATTCGTCTCGAAAAGTTAGCGTGACTGGGACGACAAGCTAGGTGAATACTTATGGGCCTATCGCACAACTGTTCGAACCCTAACTAAAGCTACGCCATTTTCTTTGGTATATGGGTGTGAAGCCATGCTTCCACTGGAAATCCAAATTCCGTCTCTACGCGTCGCCTTGACAGCAGAGATGACGAAGGAGGAGAAGCATCGACAGCGACTCCAAGAATTGGAGGCCTTCGATGATAAACGTCTGCAGGCCCAACAACAGATCAAGCTCTACCAAGCTCAGATTACCAGAGCCTTCAACAAGAAAGTTAAAGTGCGAACTTTCAAGAAAGGCAATCTTGTCTTAGCCGTCAGAAGACCTATGGTGATGACACATAAGACAAAAGGGAAATTTCGGCCCAAATGGGAAGGACCATTTGTAGTAGAGTCAGTCTACTCAAATGGATTATATCGCCTCATAACCTTAAATGGCGATATACTCATGATGCCGATCAATGGCAGGTTCCTGAAGAAGTACTATCCTTAATGGTACTCCTCCGCCGATCAAGTTAAAAGTACACCTCTGATCAAAACTCCAGATCCAAGAAAAGTTTCTTTCCTTCATTATGTTACATCACGACAGATCAGTGACAAGCTAATAGCGCATTGATAGCACCATGATGCATAATGTAAATATTGATAAGGAGACAAAAGGCGAAACTTAGGTTCTAATGTTCCCATCTTCATTAACATCCGATGCCTCCAACGGCTAAGGACAGAGGAAAATGTTGGCTTCTAAGCCCAACTTAAGTCTTCGACAACTCATCATGCTGAAGGGAATAGCATGGCTAGCCCAACTCAAACGGTAGTTGGTAAAGGCACCTCAAATCCGTTGATAGCCGAGGGTTTGCTAAAAATCCTAAGTGGATGTAGTTCCACCCTCTTCTCTAAAATCCTTACCAATTCTCATACACAGAATGGTAAGTCTACAAAGTATCATCATTGCAATGTTAACACTATACCTCTGGTAATGAAAATTTTCAATACTCCCTATCAAGTATAAACCTTACTTGTTAACCCTATATGGAGTAGCAAACCTTCAAATTTGTCAGGTTAACACTATACCTCTGGCACTTCAAACTTCACTTGTCAATTCTCATCAACAGAATGGCAAGGCCTCAAATTGCTTATATCGCAAACCAATTTTTGTCAAGTTAATACCACACCTCTGACAAATTACTGTTAAGTTAACATTACACTTCTAACGGTAATCAAGTTGCTGCCAAGTTCAATGTTAAACCTCTGATAGCCATTTTTCACACGGACTTCCATATCGAAGCTGAAATGAACGATGCTAAGTTTAATACTACACCTCTAGCGTCCAAGTCATTGCTAAATTTAACAATACACTTAAGGCCGTGACTTTCCCTCAGACTTCCTTGTCAAAGTCGAGATGACCAATGCCAAGTTCAAAATTACACCTCTAGCATTACCCTCGCTGCTAAGTTAAACATCACACCTATGGCAGTGATACTTTCAGTTTTCTCAAATAAAACTGAAATACTTTTGAGTCAAGTTAATATCACACCTCTGACTCACATTCTTGTCAAGTTAACATCACACTTCTGCCAAGGCTACATTCAACTCGTTAAGTTAATATCACACCTCTAACGGTAAAAACTTTCCTAGATCCCCCGCGAATCTAGCCTCACTTTTTATTCTCATCAACAGAACAACAAGTCTACTAAAAACATTGTTAGGTTAACATTACACCTTTAACAGTGTTTTCATTAGATCCCCAACTGATCTTAATCAAGTTAATCCCTAACCTCTGATAAAAGCTCATCTTCCCTGGGGGTACAAGTTCCACCTGTCACTTTCCTTTATAGAGTGGCAGGTCCACAAAAATTATCTTATCCCTTATCAAGTTAATATCACACCTCTGACAGCATTATTGAGTTCCTGAAATAGGATCTCTCTATAAAATTTGACTCGTTAAGATTATCATCATAGTTTTGACAAGTCAAAATTCTTTGCTGCTATTCGTCTGACTTAAAGAAAAAAGGAGTTCAAGACAATAGAAAGAGAAAAAAGTGTCACTTTTATTTATATCCAACATATGAAAGTGATACAAAACGCTCTCTTATACAATAAGATTGAGTGTTACAATAAAGGAGTACAAAGAAGTCCCTCTCTCTCAAAGGTTGCACTCACTCCTTGAAGCTTCTCACCATTCCAAGCACAAGATGTTCGAAAGGGTGCCATAGATGGGTTGAGCACTGTGATGATGTTTGGAGACTGATTACGTCACCATGCATGGCGTGAACATCGAAAGAGTCCATTGTTGACCAAGAACAATAGTGTTTCTTGAGGTCGAAAGGCAGCAGAACCTTCTAATTCAACCTGACCAACCGAAGTGGACTACGATCCTTCGTTGATGAACACCTCCATCACCAGAAAGTCATCCAATGAGCATGGAGCTTTCATCGATGCCACTTCTGGGGTAAGTGAAGGGAGAATCCAAGACCATACCCACCACTATATCCACCGCCGTACCCACTGTGACCACGCCATGTCAGAAGCATGACTGGTGCATCATGTCCAATAAGGTCTAGGCGGATGTCAGATCTTCGTCTCCCAAGAATAGGAGCCATGACTTCTTCTCCAATGGTCGACCATCGAACAGGTTCGCTGGCCGAAATATTCTCCCAGGGGCCCAACAGATATGAAAAGGGATGATTAAGCCTACCTGCGAAAAGCAAAAATCAAAAGATTAGAAGCTCAGGATGCTTCAACAGAAAAACTAAGTGACAGACGCGGCTATTGCTGAAGCTTCAGACGCAGGGATGACCCGCGCAGCAAATCAAAATTCTGCTGCGACAGAAACAGACGCGATCAAAGTTGTGATACACACAGATTCGAACGCAGTCTAGTTTTGCACCCGCGTCTAAAATATGAGACGCGAAGAGAATCAGACACGAAAATTGCCATCTCCCTGTTTGATAAACAGGGGTTGCTACATTCAAGTCTGAAACCTTCGATCTGAGTTGACATTCTTCTAAGTTTACAGCCTCAGACGCGAGGTCTGTATGGAAAGCTCGCAATCTAGATACAAAAGTCCATTACACTCGCGTCCAGAGGATTCTGAGTCAGAGTTTACACTCAATCAATGTGCACTTCATCTGATGTCTCAATGGCGCAATTTTCAAATGATGGGCGCACCAGTCAGATTTCAGGAGAAGGTCAAGAAGATGAATCTCTTTAAGAGATAGCAAAACTGAAACCCAGTGGGCTAAAATTTCATAGCAAACCAGGAAGTCATACCCACAGAATAACCCGTTGAGGGTTGAACTTTCTGCATCAAGGCCGGACATAAAGGGTGTTCAAAGAGACGCTTTTTGATCTTGAAATCAATTGACAGTGATAATCTTCTGGAGAGATTAAAGCAAAGCGTGAAAGCTTTGGGTCGTCATCGTCCATAGGGGCAAATCCCATTAAAAGTCCTTACAGGAAGAAGATGGAATCCCTCAGAGCGCTCGCTCTCAAGGGAAAACAGTCTAAGTAACAGACTATTAAAAGCAGGGGGTGAGGCCCATTTATAGGCAACCCATAAAGCCTGAATTAATGGCTCACTATTCAGAACTGTCAGCCTTAATTCCGGTACGAATGTCAAAGCCCAATAAAGGGCTGACGCGTGGATTGTTGCTTCGGGAAGCAACAAAGACGCAGGCCTCCAACCGCCAGCGCCGATTTGGCTTTAAAAGGCGTTAATGTCTAAACCCAATGAAGGGCTGACGCATGGACTACCGCTTCGAGAAACATCGGATGATGCGAGTCCCCAATCGTCAACCTCGACTTGACATTTAAAGATCTAACAAAATCTTTATGACAAGATGCATGTAACGCCTGGGAAGTTGCACCAAACGCAGGCCCGAGAGCCGCGTCCAGGAACTTGCGTCCCTTTATGAATTCGAAGACGACATCCTTTTTCATTCCAGTTAAGAGAACTGTGATCGCGTCTCTCGGAGCGGTTCAAAGCCGCGTCCCATCAACAAAAGGCCCATTCTGGGGCCGCGCTTTGAAATCACATAAAATTTGAAAGCTGCGTCTACAATAGAGAAGGCCTATGTCATTCACAGGTATCCGGGAGCTGCATCTATATTGCAAAAACCTTGTGTTCCTATTATAAACTCAATATAATTTGAGTTTGCACTGAGTCAAGGGTCTAGAGACGCGTCTCTACTAAGACAGTGTCGCGTCCTCATATCTACGCGTCAGTTTTGAGAAGCATAAGACTGCATCCTCGCTGCATCCTGAATTCTGCGTCCAGATAGAATTAAGGGCTGCGTCCAGGGAGCCGCGTCCTTCCATAATCAAAGCCGCGTCCTTCGCGTAAGCTTGAACCGCATCTCAATTAGCAGGTCAGAAGCGCATTTCCTAGGACCGCGACTCCACTATAAATCAGAGCCACGTCCCGCCCAAGAACTCAGTTCAGCCTGAGTTTATTATTCATGGCCAGTCAAGAATTACAATCAAAGACTGTGATTAGGGAATTGAAGTCATCTACAGTGAAACATTGAAGATGGAGCAAAATTTTGAAGACTTTTATTACTTGAGCCAAAAATGATAAAAGTAATACAAAAGCTCTTTTCTTTACAAAAAAAAAAGGGGAGGCAAATAATCTTGATTCGCCAAAGAACGGATTTGTTCTCGGAGGCGATGCATCTCGTGCTGACGCGCTTTCTCAGCCTCCATGAGAGCTTGGACCCGCAACTCCTCCTCAGATAAGAATTTCTTCATAGCCAGCTTCACTCGTAGAGATTCCAACCTAGAGGAATGAGTGGAAAGGTTTTCTTCAGCTTGCGTCTTGGCAGCTTTCAACTCTTCTAGCTTCTTCCTGGCAGTGGCAAGTTTTTGCTCGTTGATTTTAATCAAGGCTTCTGCCTTGGCTATGGTGGCTCGAGCAGTGATAATAACCTGCTCTGCGCTCTGCATGACGATTTCAGATTCCCTTGAATCACCAATCAGCCTTTGGTGGTCAGCCTGAAAATATTGGAGATGGCGGGTCTCTTCAGCTATTTGTTCCTTCATCTCCTTCCACTCTTGTTCTTGAGCAGCAAGAAGCCTAGTCAGGATCGCCCAAGCCTCGTGTAGTGAGCCAGCATCTTCCAAGGACCTGAGCTCTTTCAAGTCACTTCCCAACTGCTCCACCAGCATTAGGCATGCCCTGGCCTGCAAAGGACCTCCAGTATGACCGATGTTCCCGATCAGATTTTCAAGAAGTACTCGTGCAAACTCGAAAGAGCTGCCCCCAGAAAGGATGAGGTCAATGCATGATCGCATGAAAGCAAAGAACTGCTGCACCATTTGACGTGCCAATTCTTCCATGATATCATTGGCTGGAGAGAATTCCGCTGACAAACTCCCAGATCCCCTTTCCACTACAGGACGAGAGGCAAAAATCGGTTCGTCTTGCGCAAGAGGGATGTCAACGACAGGTTCATCAGAAGCTGAGAGGGTCACCGACACTTCTAGGGCAGTTGCCGTCGTAGCAGCCTCCACGGTGACTGAAGTAGCAGTAAACCTGACCTCTTCTAGGCCCTCGGTCGAGGCTTGAATTGTATTGCCTTCTGGGTCGACGCTGGCCGCAAGATCCTCTACCTGAGCTCCCTCAGTGCTCTCTGCAAATCACCAAAACGTCAACCATGACAATTAAAAGGAGGACATTCAAAGCATCGATATTTTCTTACCAAGCTGAGGATTCGAAGATGGCAAATTTCTGGGTAGATCTTGTAGGGTTGAGGTCCCCAACTTCAATAATTACCCTCTCTTGAAGCATTTCAGTAGCAGGAGCCTCAACGCTCTCCTGCTGGGCCAGCTCTTGTATCATTTCCTCAATGTGGGAGGAAGTTGCAGCCTCACTGTCCACGGCCAGCCCTGTAGCATAAAGTTAAAGGGAAAACGTCAGAACCTTTCCCTAGTTAAAAGAGAAACTGGGTCAAAAAGACAATGAGAGTACCTTTAGCAGGAGCAATTGTTGATATTGGCGACACTATCACGGGGTCACACCCTTGTATCTCTTCCTCCGTAATGTGTGAGAATTTACTCAGATCTGGAGAAGCGGGTTCATCGCCAAAATCGACTTCATCGCCCGAAGAATATTCATACTCTTCGACGAGGAAGACGATAGTGCAACATAAGAGGCCTCGACAATCGAGACTCTACCACCGAGTACCCCAGTAGTAGGGCTGGGGTCGACTACCCGTGAGCTGGGCATTAATACTCTAGGAGACCCAGGCTGTGGTGCCTCATCTCTCCTCGCTTGAGCTGAAAAAGACCCTGGCTGAGTTGAGACCCCTGGAATCTCAACATCATCCCTTCCCACCAGGTCAACCTCGAGTTGCTCAGCCTCATCAGTTGCAGTGGGTTCATCAGCAAGCTTCCCTTCTTCTAAAATCACGGGGCCCCTGCTACGCAATCCACGAGGACGAACAAGGGGAGTTTCGTCTTCCTCCTCCTCTTCCTCCCTCTGCTCCTCAACACCAGAAGGGACGGCCTCGGACATGGAAGCTTCAGCCACCGAGTCTCTCCTAGCCTTCTTTGGGGTAGGCTCAACTGTGGAAGTAGAGCCATGGGAACGTTTAGGCACCGCCCGTCGACGCCTTCTAGCAGGCTGCTCCTTAGGTGCTGCTGCTCTCGGCTCCACCCCTGTCTCCCCTCTGGCCTCTTTCTTATCTGCCTGGTATTCATCGATGCCTCGCATGCGCTTGTTGGATGCCAATTTGTCTTCATAGGACGCATTAATGCCCTTGATACATGAGTAATTTATTAAATAATCAGGCATCTTGCTAGCCTGGAAGTACCAAGTGCAGAAACCGAGGCTTGCGTAGCAGTTAGGAGTCTTGTTAGGCAAGCGGAAGATGGCCTTTGTCCCTCCAGCCACACTGTAATATCAAGCCCGAGCACCTTAAAATAGATTCCCACTGAAGGAGAGTTTGGTGTTGGAATTGCCGACATATAGTTGTGTTGGCCCAATGGCCCACATCACTCTAGTTTTGATGATGATCAACTCATGTAGTTATGTTTACTAATGATCATGTGTTTAATTAGTGACAGATTTATGATCAAGATCTTAGTAGGTGCATAGCTTCTACAAAGGATTTGAAGACAAGTTTTGAAGCTAACACCGGTTGATTCACGAGCCTATGCATCAAGAACACATCAAGTACTCAAGAGGAGTCGAGCTCGTTGGATCGTCTTTGGACCAAGTCAAGAAGATGTGAAGACTTCAAAGGAAGACTTCAAGATCAAGACTTGTGTCTAGGTATAAGATTTAATTTTTATAAGCTTTGTTTTTAGATAAAATGTAAAGGATAGAGTAGTTGGTGGATTGCTCAAGTATACCATGCACACACACTCTTGATTTAGTTGTCTTTTCATAAAAGAATTTTTTGAAAAGACTTTCATTTTGAAAAATACTATTTGGTTTTTGGTATTCATGTTTACATCTTTCAACCAAACCAAGTTTATGCTTATTGTCAAAAACATAGATATTTCATCTTGATTGTGTAGTGGATTATATCCATACACACTATGCTTTAAAAGTATATCTTGTTTTTGTATTTGATGAAGATTTGGAAAAACATGTTTTGAAAAAATATTGTTTTGGAAAAACAGTTTTTATCATGAGCCAAATATTTCCAAGTTACAAAAATAGTCCAATCTTTTATAACATGCCTTGATTTTGTGCAAGCATGTTTGTTTATCAAAGTATATCACTGAAACTATTTTTGTAGATTTTTAAGTATTTTATGGGATTTTATTTGAGCCAAAAAGACAACCTTTTTAATCCCAGAAAAACTGTTTCAGGCTTCAGATAGTCGACTTGCTACCTTATAGTCGACTAACTCTGAAGTCGGTCGACCGGTTGGGTCGACCGACGTGCACAGACGTGCACGCCTTTGTGCACTAGAGGACGGCCGACCGGACGGTCGACCGCTCCAGAGAGCTCTGCTCTCTGGAAATTTCGGCCGACCGTACAGGTCGACCGACAGAGAGTTCTACTCTCTGCTCCAGTGGCTCGGTCGACCCGGGCGGTCGACCGTGGCTCCAACGGTCGGATTTCTGACCGTTGGCGGTCGACCGACCCGGTCGACCGGCAGGCCTGACAGACCCCAACGGCTAGTTTTTGACAGCCTATAAATTTGGGGGTTTTGTCTTTGTTTTTCAAGAAGATTTTAGGAGAGCTTTGAGCCAGTTTTTCCCACTTCATTAAAAGAGTTTTCTCCACAAATTTGAGAGCTAATACTTCCAATCAAAAGGGAAGAATTTATCAAGAGTGTTAAAAGAGATTCTTTGAGTTTTCCTCCACCATCTCTTTCCTTGTTTTCTCACACAAACACTTGAGCTATCCATTACTATATCTACCCTATAGGGAGTGTTATTGTGAGAGGATTTTAGGTGATCAAGAGTTGTGATCACCAAAGTTCTACTTTGTTCTTTTGATAAGGCGGACGGTTGTGTTCGCGGTGTTTCGGGTCCTAGTGTGGACTTGGTGTTTCGGGTTCGGGTGCGAACTCGTGTTTGAGGTGCGGCCTCGGCGAGCCGGTGGGCTTGCGTGTGTACGGGACTAGGGAGTCTGAGGGTTTGTAGGTGTTGAGGCACTGGGGAGAGATCCATTGGGATCTTGCATAGTGGAAATCCTTCGTGTGTCGAAGGCGGGGATGTAGAGCAAGGGTGCTCGAACCTCGAAACAAATCCCTTGTGTTTGCGATTGCTCACTCACTCTCTCTCTCTCTCTCTCTCTTTGTCTCTTTTATATCTTGCATAGCTTACATTGTCTTTACATTTACATGCTTGATATATTGTGCTCATATTGTATACTTGCTTGAGTTGTTTGCTAACACTTGTATTTAACCAAGAGAGCCAACGCGGCACCTCAACCCATTCAAGGGGAATCTAGAGGAGTTTGTCCAGAGCCCTTCACGGGGAATTCGGCAACACTCTTTGGTTATACGTGGTGTTTAGTGTAAAAGTTTTATTTGGTCATAATTGTTTTTAGCTTCCGCATCATTTGGCATTAAGTGACCATTAGATTAGCCATCACCTATTCACTCCCCTCTAGGTGAACCTTCAATTGGTATCAGAGCTTGGTACTCTGATCTTAGGTCTCACAACCTAGAGTTAAAGATCCTCATTTTAGGCTAATCACAATATTTTTGTACACACACCATGGACTTCATGTCACCTCCCACTTTTGATATTCTTAACATCCATATATGGAAGGTGAAGATGTCCTTGTACCTCAAAGCCTTAGGTATTCATGTTTATCTTGCCACAACTAATAATGCATATTGTTTAGATGGTAAGAATATTGAGGCTAATGTAAAAGCCCTTAATGCTTTAAAGTCTACCCTAGATGATGTTTATTTATCTAGAGTATCTAACATTGACTCGGCTTTTGTAGCATGGAACATCATCACCTCCCTTAGCGAAAAGGATCTATATTATGCCGGGAGCGATTCGGACGTTGGAAGCGACACCTCCAATAAGTGCTACATGGTCCAAGGGGATAACCCCCTTGAGGTAAACTCTGAATCCGATGATGAAGACATGTCATATGATGAGCTTACTACCTTTTGTCAACTTGTGCTTGAAAAATATGACATGCTTAAAAAGAAAAATAAAAATTTGAAAAAGAACATTGCTTGCATGCATAAAGAACATGATTCTTTTAGAGATAACATTGCATGCTTAGAAAAAGATAATAAGAAAATTAAAAAGAATTTTGATTGCATGCTAAAAGAGAACGATTCTTTTAAAACTAAAATTGCATGTTTAGAAAAAGAAAAAGATGATTTGAAAAATGAAAATGTTTCCTTGCTTGCAAAATTGAATGATTTATGTGAAGGGAACAATGCTTTGAAAAATAAAATTGAATTGGTGGAAAAATAAAAAGAAGTTGTTTTTCAAGAAAATAAGTCTTTAAAAAGAAATTTTGTTCAAAAAGAAAAAGAAAATGTTTTTCAAAAGAAAAAGAAAAATGACTCTTTATCTCATCATGCTTTACATGCCACCACTAATGAGATTAAAGATTTGAAAAATAAAATAGATAGTTTGAGCTCTAATTTGAGCACATGTGCATTCAATCATACTATATTGGAGTCTATGTTTTCAAAGAAACAAACTCCATCCATTCATGCACATCATCATGCTTATGTTGCACGTCATGATCACACTCCTACACATAAGCATCCTAAGGCGTACAAATGTACACATTGTGGCCGCAAAGGCCATTTAGCGAAGTTTTATTTTGACAAGTTGCATTATTTAAATTTTGCTAAAAATAAATGTTTTTGGGTTCCTAACAAGACTAACCCCCAAGGACCCAAAAGAAAATGGGTACCAAAACCCCACCATGTGTATTTGATGTAGGTGAGGGCTCTCACAAAACGTGAGAGAATTGGTGCCTTGATGGTGGATGCACTTGGACTTGATGGACACTTATATGGATGCATCGCTATCAAGGAAGTTTTGGCGGGATGACTACCATGTTTGGAGCTTTGGAGTTGGTAACAATCTCTAAACTCCCATTTTATTTATGTTCATACTTGTTCATTCATAATATTTTGAGCATGTTCATGTTTTATGATTTATTGTGCTTCATGTGGTAAAATGTAGTTTAAATGTAGTTTTTATCAAAACTTGTATTATACATGTACAAATAGTGAGTTACATATGATTTATATATGTTTGCAATTCATGCTCATTTGTACCCACTATATGCACATATATAGGCTAGTTTTGATGATTCTCTCATTTATACTTGGTTTGCCTATTTTTATGTTTTACTTCATGTATATATATTTTGTATTCAAATCTAATAAATATACATGTATACCCGTGAGTCTCTTGCCTTCATGCATATACCTTTAATAGACTCTTTTATGTTTGGGATATGTATGTGTATTGTTAGGATTGGATAAATCATACATATACCTAGAAGTTTGTTTTTAAAAAAATGAAAAATGAATTTTCATGATTTGTTTGATAAAATGTTATTCGTGTTAGTTTTAGAGCTTCAATGATTATTTTCATGAAAATGCTAATTACATGATTTTTGAACACTCACACTTTACTTTTGTCATGACTTAGTTTCATGAACATTTTTTTTGAGCCTTATCGATTTGAGTGTCGATTCTTGTGTATTTGGTATGATTCATGAAATACATATATTTTGATTTCATGTTTTGAAGGATCTTTAACTAGTTTTTCAAAAATTATTTTTAACTAGTTAATTATTCTTCATTTGGTAGTGATTTTCAATGCTATACGATTTTCAAATTTATTTTTGAAAACTCTACCCTTTATGGGCGGTTGGATGGGCGTGTATGCCTTGCGAACCTTATTGAAAAATCTTTTACCCTGTGCATATAAAGGGAGGTATAGGTTATGAGTTATATACATGATTTACATTGTTATTTTCAATTGGTATCATTGGATCTTTTCAATTGGTATCGAAATTGATAATTTTTGTATATACTCATATTTTGTTTCTATATATGTATGTCTTCAATGTCAATTGGTATTATCATTTCCATACATATATATGTTTTGAAAAACAAAAATATTTGTTCATTATGTTTACAATTGGTATCAATATGTTTCAACTTCATATGTGTTAAATTTAAATTGGTATCAATATGTTTTACAATAATGATTATTTACATTTAGTATCTTGAAAATTTGTTTGTTTTACTAGAGCTCTGATACCATCAAAATTTGTTTTATTAAAAAAAAATTCAAAATTTTTGTTTAAGAAAAATTTTTGATGTGTATTTCTTATATGCAAGGAGACCTTAACATCTCTTCTACATATAGATTCATGTTGAGTGTATCTTATATTGAGGAGCTTGACAAACTCTTCTTTATGCGGTACACGTGTGTAGAGGGAGCTTCACATCTCCTCTTATGCATTACATATTATACGTTATGTGAATTAGGGCTTGTCATCTCTCTTTCATGTAATGTATATGTGTAGGAAAGTTACTTAACCGTCTTCCTCTTCATGAATGTATATCGCATATAACCTTTTATTGACTTAATTGTTTACACCCCTTATTAGTCTCTTTGTTTATGATAAAAAGGGGGAGAAAAATTTGATGATTTTATTTTTACTTTAACCCCTTTGTTGATGATTGACAAAAAGGGGGAGAAGTATTTGAGATATATGCATGTCTTCCTTGCTTAAGGGGGAGAAAGATTTTGAGTTTATATGCATACTTGTGTTTTTGCTCATGCATACCAAATAAACAAAAGAAAAAGATTTATGTTTATGCATATATGTTTTGTTTTGTTTTATGCAGGAGAAAACGAATTTGATTTAGTTTTATCTCCATCATTTGCATACTTATTCATGTGCTTCATTGTCATATCTTATTATGTTTTGTTTATGCATGAGTTAAGGGGGAGCTTCTTTGGAGCTTTACTTTAATCCATGCATATATAACTTCATGAGTTTTGTCATCATCAAAAAGGGGGAGATTGTTGGCCCAATGGCCCACATTACTCTAGTTTTGATGATGATCAACTCATGTAGTTATGTTTACTAATGATCTTGTGTTTAATTAGTGACAGATTTATGATCAAGATCTTAGTAGGTGCATAGCTTCTACAAAGGATTGAAGACAAGTTTTGAAGCTAACACCGGTTGATTCACGAGCCTATGCATCAAGAACACATCAAGTTCTCAAGAGAAGTCGAGCTCGTTGGATCGTGTTTGGACCAAGTCAAGAAGATGTGAAGACTTCAAGGGAAGACTTCAAGATCAAGACTTGTGTCTAGGTATAAGATTTAGTTTTTATAAGATTTGTTTTTAGATAAAATGTAAAGGATAGAGTAGTTGGTGGATTGCTCAAGTATACCATGCACACACACTCTTGATTTAGTTGTCTTTTCATAAAAGAATTTTTAGAAAAGACTTTCATTTTGAAAAATATTATTTGATTTTTGGTATTCATGTTTACATCTTTCAACCAAAATCAAGTTTATGCTTATTGTCAAAAACATAGATATTTCATCTTGATTGTGTAGTGGATCATATCCATACACACTATACTTTAAAAGTATATCTTGTTTTTGTATTTGAAGAAGATTTGAAAAAACATGTTTTGGAAAAATATTGTTTTGGAAAAACAGTTTTTATCATGAGCCAAATATTTTCAAGTTACAAAAATAGTCCAATCTTTTATAACATGCCTTGATTTTTGTGCAAGCATATTTGTTTATCAAAGTATATCACTGAAACTATTTTTGTAGATTTTTAAGTATTTTATGGGATTTTATTTGAGCCAAAAAGACAACCTTTTTAATCCCAGAAAAACTGTTTCAGGCTTCAGATAGTCGACTTGCTACCTTATAGTCGACTAACTCTGAAGTCGGTCGACTTGGGTCGACCGACGTGCACAGACGTGCACGCCTTTGTGCACTAGAGGACGGCCGACCGGACGGTCGACCGCTCTAGAGAGCTCTGCTCTCTGGAAATTTCGGCCGACCGTACAGGTCGACCGACAGAGAGTTCTACTCTCTGATCCAGTGGCTCGATCGACCCGGGCGGTCGACCGTCGCTCCAACGGTCGGATTTCTGACCGTTGGCGGTTGACCGACCCGGTCGACCGGCAGGCCTGACAGACCCCAACGGCTAGTTTTTGACAGCCTATAAATTTGGGGTTTTGTCTTTGTTTTTCAAGAAGATTTTAGGAGAGCTTTGAGCCAGTTTTTCCCACTTCATTAAAAGAGTTTTCTCCACAAATTTGAGAGCTAATACTTCCAATCAAAAGGGAAGAATTTATCAAGAGTGTTAAAAGAGATTCTTTGAGTTTTCCTCTACCATCTCTTTCCTTGTTTTCTCACACAAACACTTGAGCTATCCATTGCTATATCTACCCTATAGGGAGTGTTATTGTGAGAGGATTTTAGGTGATCAAGCGTTGTGATCACCAAAGTTCTACTTTGTTCTTTTGAGAAGGCGGACGGTTGTGTTCGCGGTGTTTCGGGTCCTAGTGTGGACTTGGTGTTTCGGGTTCGGGTGCGAACTCGTGTTTGAGGTGCGGCCTCAGCGAGCCAGTGGGCTTGCGTGTGTACGGGACTAGGGAGTCCGAGGGTTTGTAGGTGTTGCGGCACGGGGGAGAGATCCATTGGGATCTTGCATAGTTGAAATCCTTCGTGTGTCGAAGGCGGGGATGTAGAGCAAGGGTGCTCGAACCTCGAAACAAATCCCTTGTGTTTGCGATTGCTCACTCTCTCTCTCTTTGTCTCTTTTATATCTTGCATAGCTTATATTGTCTTTACATTTACATGCTTGATATATTGTGCTCATATTGTATACTTGCTTGAGTTGTTTGCTAACACTTGTATTTAACCAAGAGAGCCAACGCGGCACCTCAACCCATTCAAGGGGAATCTAGAGGAGTTTGTCCAGAGCCCTTCACGGGGAATTCGGCAACACTCTTTGGTTATACGTGGTGTTTAGTGTAAAAGTTTTATTTGGTCATAATTGTTTTTAGCTTCCGCATCATTTGGCATTAAGTGACCATTAGATTAGCCATCACCTATTCACCCCCCCTCTAGGTGAACCTTCAAGTTGATCATAACCGAATTGTCGGGCAAAATGATTCGGCATATAGGGCTCAATTGTACATGAGTTCCCTTGCCGAAAGAGCAGATACCCGAGCCGAATGTTGATAAGCCACCAGAAGACTCCCGATGGCAACCTCGTGAAGTCGTTCGGACCTGCGAGGTCAGTAAATTAATCCCCATAAGATGCACCGGTAATCTCGGGGAAGCAGCGGTCGAGATGATAATTCGAAACGTTCAGAGTACATTTCCGAACGTAGAACATATAGTAGTGGGACCAGCTCGAGCTCTCCAGCCGCTGCACAAAAGGGACAAACCCCTCAGATTGAGACACCGGCGTCATCAGTGAGGGGCAATGCATAACGTACCAAGCCATCAGGTACGTGTAGGGAAGCTCGATCCGGGGGTTGGGAGTCTTTACTCTCAGTCTCCCCTCCGAGTCAACCTCCGGTCTACCTTCTGAGTCGACGATGGCCTCCACTCTGCATAGGCTCTGAGCCAGGGCCCGTAATCCACTTTGGATTCTAGCCACCATTGCCGGAAGGAGAGCGATGGACCTGCCATAGGCCAACAAGACTGTCGGGTACACCACATCAGCAATAATCACTTCATGCGGCAGCGTCGGCACTACACAACGCTTCAGCCACAGCATGAAGAAGCCCCCAGTAATGCCCGATCAGAAATGGGGACCCGGGCTTGATGATGAAAACTTTTAAAACCGTATCAGGTTTGAAAGTGTCTTCATTCGACTCTGTGGTTATAAGAACTCACAGAGGCATCAATCCTCTCGGCGATTTCCTCATCGGAGCTGGGAGCTAGAATGGTCACTGAGTGATCTTTCTCAGTTATACCATTAAATAGGTAGCTCGCCCAAGACATCTACTTAACTCCCTTAGTCCTCCAGGAGGTTATTTGACCGCAGATGTGAAAGTGACACAACACTTCCCAGTAAGTCTCATATATCTGAGGGCACTCTTTCCTCAAGAGATGAAGCTCCTCAGAAGTTGGAACGTATTCTTCATAAGGGGCATCTCCCATAACCAACCCCGAAACTTCATATAGTTCATGCAGGGCGAGCCCCATTTCTCCGACCGGGGTGAAGAATATCCCCGTCAAAGGATTGTAGTGCTCCAGGATCCCATAAAAATTGTGGGAACTTTGCGGATGCCATACTGCACAGCCCTGACCGCATGACGCAATCCCACTTGTCCAACAGAGCTCCAAGTTCAGCGAGGACAAAGCCCACCATCTTGCCCCACCAGGACTTGTCGGAAGAATGAACCCACCCGAGCGGGCTGAAGTCAATTGGAAAATCACCCCTTACCTTCATGAATTGATTAATGAAGGTAGTGATGAGCCGAGGGGTTTCCCCTACTGGGTATTCAGACCTGAGTAATCCAGGAAATAAACCAAAAATTTTCTTCCCGTATCCGCCAGAGTGTACAGTTTTGGTGCCTAGTATGCCGAGGGAGACACCGGGGACAGATCGGGTAAGCTCCCATTCCATTACTCGGTGAACAGACATGTGCTAGAGATAGGATAAGGGATACATTCTCTCCATATTGGAAAGAAAGAATTTCCTATCCCCTATCTGGCGAAGCCACTTGTAATCGCCGTCATACAAGATGCTACCATCCTCGCCAATGTTGTCCCCAAAGAAGAAGACGGGTTTCTTTAATGGAGTACGTGAATCCGTCTCAAATCCTCCGTCGGTCATAATTTCCCAGAAGGTCCTCATGTCAACCTTAGAGATCCTCTCCCTTCACTCCTTTGACTTATCAGTAGTCACAGGAGCAGTCTTCTGCAACACAAAGGTTAGATTGCGGTCGGCACCACCTACGTGCCCGAAGTGACACTTTTTGGAGAGAGGATTAGAGGAATATCTCACTGCAAAAGAAAATAACACTTGATCAGAAATCTGAAAGAAAATGATTAAGTGTTTATAACTCGAACGCAGAAATAAACCCAGACGCGGAGATCATCAAAATCTGCGTCCAGATCCAATGATCGCAAGGCTAGTATGGAGCCCGCGTTTTAAAAAATCCAAGACTTATGAAAAATTTCTAAGTATTGGACTCAGACGCAAGGTTCATGAGGACCAGCATCTGATTTCACAATACGCAAGGGTCATAAGAAATCTGCGTCGGAATATTTCACACTTAGAAATATTCTAAGTGTTGATCCAAAACGCAAGATTCATTGGAGCCCTGTGTTCAACAAGCAGACGCAGATCTGAGCAGATAAAAGAAGCAGAGGTCATCAAACCTGCGCCCTGTTGATCGATTTAAAAACTGCGCCTGATGATTAAACACGGGCTTGAGCCCGCGTTGGCGGATCACATTCAAAAGGGATTTAAGAGTTAAAAGAACTCTGTAAGCCCCTTTAATGGCGGAAACCAAATCTGATGGTTCTTTTACCTGAAATAGGGTTCTCCAGTATGGAGGAACCGCCCATTTGGGTCTCAGGAGCAATAGCCTTCGAAGACAAAGCAGTATGCTTGGCTTTTGGTGCCATCGCAACGGTGGAATCGGTGTTGAAGATGGTGAAAATGAAAAGAATAAAGCCTCGAGCTTTTCTCAAACCCTAACAGATGCAAACGAAGAAGAAGGAGAGTCTAATGATAACTCTTGAAGGACTGTTGCCTTTTATAGGCACAGTGATTCGCAAAGATACGCAGCGCTTGGCTCGGCGCCTAATCACCGCCTGACGCGTGGACAGCGCATTAAATGCAGCGTGAAGTTCGCACGCCAAAATGAAGATAACCCCTCAATTCTACAGGACACGTGGCAACATACTCATGGCACAGATTCGCATCTAACAGTCGCGTCTTCATCTCTAAAGACGCGTCCCTTCTCAACACGGCCAGAGTTGTGTCCGAAAAGCCACGTCTTCATTCCAAAAGATGCATCCCTCCGAAGATCGCATCTTTTCAACCCGGCCAAAGTCGTGTCTACCTCATGGAGTAACAGTCGCGTTTTCATCCCAAAAGATGCACCCCTATAGAAGACGCGTCTTTAAAGCAGTATTACCTCTGCGTCCACAGAACTGGCGTGTAGTCCTTACTTCTGTAATTCAGTTTAAAAGTACACTGGCACAAGCAGATGACTGTCCACCCCTGATTCAAAGTACACCAACGACAAACTCAAAGCATCGGGGAGGTTTAGACTGTGCATCTAGACACTCAACACGATCAATTTTGGCGACTTCAAAGAGTTCCACAGTACACTCACGAAGGCCATACTCCAAACAAGATCAAGCCTGGAGCATTGTTAGTCCAATCATAAGGGTGAATTCAGCTAAAGTTCAAAGTATTTCGAAATCCGTCCCACCTAACTGCGGAATATCGAAAACTTCGGAGGGGGTACTGTAGGCTGTCTAAAGATCACTAAAAGACAAGTCACCAAAAAGCAGAGTTCCAAGCTCCAGACGCAGGGCTAATCTCAGCCCGCACTGCAGCGCCAAGACGCGAGGGTCGAAACCCTCGTCTCAGCCAGCACTGCAGCACCAAGACGTGAGGGTCGAAACTCACGTCTCAGCCAGCACTGCATCGCCAAGACGCGAGGGTCGAAACCCGTGTCTCAGCCAGCACTGCAGCACCAAGACGCGAGGATCAAAATCTGCGTCTCAGCCAGCACTGCAGTTCAAAGACGCAAGGATCAAAATCTGCGTCTCAGCAGCACTGCGGCACCAAGGCGCGAGGGTCGAAACACGCGTCTCAGTTATAACTGTCCTTGTTATGGGGTCAATCACTGCCCACATAACGGGAAAGTTAACCCCCATTATGGAGCATTTTTAGGGGGCACGTTCACCCCTGAAACCTCTATAAATAGCCCCGTTGCTATGGAGAAAGGGTCGGTCAATGAGATCTTGACTTGAGAACTTTCACAGAGAAGGAAAGAGAGTCCAACTCTTCAAGTAACTTGCTGCGTACAAGCTAATCTTTGCCTACAATCTCTTTGAGATTTCTGGTCGACAGAGCTGTGTTACTCCGTCCACCATCCAAAGAGAAGATCCCCAAAAGTTCATGACGTTCACCCGGTCAGCAGAAAATAAGATTCACTTTCCACCGCCACCTGAAGAACCCAGCATTAAATAAAGGAAAGATTCAAGACTCAATATCCTCCCTCCCTTGTAATCGGAGTATAAGTCCGTTGTAATTTTTCAATTGATTCAAGAAAATTTTACATGAATTTTTCTCCCACCAAACACTCTTGTTTCATAATACTGCAATCACGGTCGCAGTATCGTATTTAACTTATTAAGGTCGAAAAAATACTACGACCCTAATCTAAAAAATAAAAAAAGGCTGCAATACTGTGACCAAGGTCGCAATGTAACACTAAAATAAATCTAAAAAGTGAAAATGATGTTAAAAAAATTTAAATACAAAATTTTTCTTTTAAGAAACTGCGACTTCGATTGCAGTTTCAGAAAACAAAAAAAAAAACTAAAATAAACTGTTACAAGTCGCAGCAATAGATTTTTATTGTGATTAAAACAACTTTCAAAAAAAAAATTTATTAATCAAGATCTGTAATTTTTTTGTTTGAATAAACTTAAATTTTTATATCTGTACTTTTTTGGTGAAGGAACAGCTGTAGCCAGGTTAAAAGTGAAACTTAGGATATTTTAGTCATTGGGTAACGGTAAAGTGGTTGAGGGTCTTTTCGAGCACGATGTGTTGTCTTTTTACGGTCTAAATTTTTGACTTCTCTGTGGCTAATATGAAGTCACGTCACACCGGCTAAGAAACTCTCTCAGCTGACGGCTGAGGTATAGTAACCCCCTATGTGTGTGTATATATAGGGTAGAGTTACAATACACATAGGTGTATCTAAGTTAAGTTACACACCTCTTTTCACCGCAAAAAAATATTTTTTAAACACCTTGGGGGGACCACTCACATTAATTTTTTTTGCATCTCACCAAGCAAAATTTTTGTGCGGTGGAAAGAGGTGTGTGCAACTTAACTTAGTTACACCTATATGTATTGTAACCTTACCCATATATTATATATATATATATATATATATATATATATATATATATATATATATATATATATATATATATTAATTGGACTATAAAATAAACGTTTATTTTTGGGTCAAACTCTAAAAAGTTCAAATCCCATGCTCCGGCATCCAAATACAAGATCCACTCTGTTGAAGTTGATCTACATTATTTGAAGTCTCTAAAAATCAAAAATCATTTCATTTGAATACTTTTTACTTATACATCAAGTGGGCGCAAAATGGATGGTAGAAAATAGCATTTTGTTTAGATCTACGTCTTTAGACATACAAATTCTCAATCCAACCATTTCATTATGATCTAAACACTTAAAAACCATCACAAACCAATTTTTGTTAGATTTCAAATACTATACACCGTTAAACTAAAAAACTCACTACTTTCGGCCGTTAATTTTGCGCCCACTTGATGGATAAACAAAAAGTATTCAAATGACATGATTTTTTATTTTTAGAGACTTCAAATAATATAGATCAACTTCAATGGAGTAGATCTTGCATTTGAATGTCGGAGCATGAAAAACAAACCGTTAAGAATTTGACCCAAAAATAAATAGAAATTTTGTAGTCTAACCCTATATACATACACACACACACATACAAACATACATACATACATACATACATACATACATATATATGGGTTTCTGTACCTCAGCCGGTCGTGACGTGGCCTAATCTATACCACATATCGAAGATAGAGTGTAGGCGCTAAAATAACCCAAAAATCCCGCCAAAGAGCTGTCAATCAAGTTGACCAAAATACCCTCATTTTTCCTTTTAATCTAGCAAAAACTCATCCACAACAAATATTTACAGAAAATATTTATAATTTAGAGAGAAATTTTTGTTAAATTTATCTGCAGTTATAAATTTTCTAATTCATCTACATCAAAATATAAAAGAAAAAAGATTGAATCAAGATGATGAGCAAAAAAAGTAGCCGAAAAAGATAAAAATCATGCGTGAAACCTAAAAAATTGGTTGAAATATATTATTTTTTATTATTTATTTTCGCGTTATTTTCAATTCATGTAGGTTTGATAAAAGAAACTGAAATGAATAGAAAAATAAAATTTTATATGGGGCAGCCATATTTTTTTTTTGTATTACAAATGTAAGTGTAAAAAGAATAATAAAATACAATAGTTAATGATTTATTTTGCAGATATTTTATAAATCTAATATTCTCGTAAGTGTCACAATATTTGTAGATTGGTTAGATAATTGTTTATGCAATTTTTAATGAACTGCGACTATGTCGGCCTTGATACTAGGAAATGCTTTATTCTCAATATATATTATAAATGCGAAGAAGGTTTAAGTACACATATATTCAAAAATATAATCACAAATATATTTGTAACGTGACCATGGTTGCAGTCATAGTATAACAAAACTTTCAATCTTATATCATGAATGCGACCCTAACTGTAGACCTTTTAGCAATGTGACGCAGTCCTAATATAACATAACATTCAATCTTATATCACGATTGCAATCCTAGTTGCACTCCTTATTCGCATAAAAATAATAGACGAAATATGCTATCGTTAAGCACTGCGACCATAGTCATTGTTCTTATTCGCATGTCATATGTAATAGAATTTTGATCATTTATAAAATATAACAAAAGTCGCAGTCATAGCAATAATCAGACTTAACAAGTAGATTAGCCCTACAACTGTAAGAGCAGACCGCATATATCATGTCTTATAAAATACTATATTAATTACTCTGGCCTAATTGAAGTAATTAATATCCTATCTACCGTGATACAGCAACAGTCTCAAAAAAAAGAGGTGCATTAAAATTAATCTCGATAAAAGAAAGATGTGCACCATACGAAATCTAAATATATAGAAAAAAATATTCTATAAAAAGCTAATTTGTAGTTCACATCATAAGCCTCTGGAAAAAAAGGAAACTCTTTGGATTATCCCGCCATAACTGCTTCAATTAAATATTTAATTTCTTTTTATCACTTCTTCGAATACTCAACCGTCACTTATAACATTTATTATTACTATTCACATTATTTCACAGTATTGGTATTTTTATAATGTTTGTAACTAATATATTTAAAGTTCCCATATCTAAAAAATATTTGTGCTCTTCTTTTCAATTTGATTTTTAACTTTTCTGAAACTATTCGTTCTTGAATCATGTCTTCCCCATCGTCTTCCTCTGAGCACTTAGATTTTAACTTCAATCATTCTCTCACCGGTCCTCTTTCTTCAGGGGATTTTCTAATAAATCTGATAGCAGTCTGGACTTCACTTCTTTTAACTATCTCACTATATCAAATCATATTTTATTTGATCATTCTTTTCATGAGGATGATGAAGTTTTCATGGGGCCTAGTAAGGAGGAACTTATTCCTCTGCCACTTTACAAAGATATGCTTGATGAAAGCATATCCTCTGATGCTGAAAGCACGATTTCTTTGAGCATATCCTCTGAAGGTTCTTCGCAACACGGATCAGAAGAAGAGCTTGATACAGATGATCCATTATGGGAGTTTATCAACAAACTAAAGTACCCTCAAAAAATGGAAGAAAGCGAAGAGGACAGCGAGCTGATCGATGAGGGAGAAAATGAGGAAATAAATAATAAAGAGGAAGACAAGAAGAATGAAGACAATGAATCTGCTTATGATGGTGATGACGACGAGGACTAGGATTTTCTGTTCTTCTTTTAAAAGCTTTTAATGCTCTTTTTTGTAAAATCTCTTTCTGACCATATTATGTTATAAATAAATTTTACTTATAGCTGAAAAATAATCTTCCATATTTTTAAAATACATATAAAATATGTTTCTTTCATGCATTGCAGTAATCACAGGACTTTTAAGAGGCTTTATAAATACTGCTACCATGGTCGCGGGCCTAATATAATGCCCGCAAATATTGTTATCATATGATAAAAAATATAATCATTTACTACAAAAAAATGTAAATCTTTTATTAAGAAGTTAACTATGGTCGCACACTGTGATTATAAATAAAAAGTAGTTAGTTTTGCATCTCAACTGCGACCATGGTCGCAGTACTCAGATAATAATTACTCTCAAGTAAAAAAACTGCAATTATGGTCGCAGTCCATAATTAACTATATTGATACATGAAATACGACCATAATCGCAGTCCTGACAAAATAGTTTGATCGATGTGCATTCAATCAAGTTAAAAACTGCGATCATGGTCGCAGTCCAAAGTTAATTATATAAACAGATGATATTGTGATCATGATCGCAATCCTCTCAAATCAGTATATTTCACTATATATCACAAATTAAAAAACTGTGACTACAGTCGCAGTGTGTAACACAAATACAAAGTTCTCATGCGTGAAAATGAGACAATAGCCACAGTGAAAAGTCACAAGTAAACTGCGACTATAATCACAGTCCTTATTCACCGTTTTTACATTTAACTAAGCAAAAAACCCATCCACAACATGCTATCGTTAAGCACTGTGACCATAGTCGCAATCCTTATTCGCATACCACATGTGAAATAATTTTGATCGCTTATACATAGCATGCGAATAAGTAAACTGCGACTATGATCGCAGTCAGTAAAATCCTTATAAATTATATCATAAATTTTTGCAAAAAAAAAAGTTTATTTGTATATCAATTAAACACAAAACATGACATGTTTATGAGTTTCATGTGATACAATCTAATATTTAATTGTAGGCTGCGACTAAGCTTGCTTTAAAAAAAATTGAGAAATTATTTTATTGGCCACTACGAGCTTAGTCGCATTCCTGAAAACAAAAAGTAATAAAGTTTGTTTGGTTATTTGATGACACATGAAGATACCTAATTCATATTCAGTTGGAGATACCTAATTCATATTCAGTTGGAGAGAAAAGTGGGGAGGGCCAGCATCGAGATGGGCTGCCGGTATGAATTATGATTGGGGCTCGACATCAAAAATGACAGAGCGAGAGTGATCTAATACATGTATATAAAAGATTACCTAGCAGGGTCTTTTAATAATTTTATTTATTTCTAAAAGCTGGGACACTATAAAGATAACTCAGTTATGGGCCATATTACGTCACGTCACCGCTGGCTAAGATACTCTCTCAACTGTCGGCTGATATACATTTTTCTTATATATATATATATATATATATATATATATATATATATATATATATATATATATATATATATATATATATATATATATATATATATATATATATATAGGGAGCTGATCCTCTAAGAACGGTTCTCACGGATTTCTGTGAGAACTTTCACGTGGGTCGTCAGATCTGATAGATCAAATCAAATAAAACTAGATCTCTATCTGATCCGACGGCCCACGTGAAGGTTCTCACATGAATTCGTGAGAACCGTTCTTAGGGGATCAACTCACTATATATATATATATATATATATATATATATATATATATATATATATATATATATATATATATATATATATTCGCCAGCTAAGAGACTCTCTTAGCTAGCGGCAATGTGGCTAAATCTGAGCCATAAATTCTAGACGCAGGGCTATCATGGTCGCAGTTATTGTGAGAACTACTTTCAGGTCGTAGTATTTTTTTTTTTTTTGAAGACTGCTACCATAGTCCCTGTGTTTTTGTAAGGACTGCGACCATGATTGTAGTGCTTTTGTGAGGCTTGTTGAGGACTGCTACCATTGTCGCTATGTTTTTGTGACAAAGACCACGTTGCAGTGCTTTTGTGAGGACTGCTTCTATGGTCGCAGTCCTAATCTGACTGAGAATATCTGAAATTTTTTAGGACTGCGACCAGATCGCAATGCTAGCTGAGAGAGTTCTCTCAGCTGGCGACTGAGGTATTCTCTCAGCTGGCAACAGAGGTATTCTATCAACTGGCACTTCGACATGGTCACAGTCCACTGTGACCTGATCGCAGTTTTAAAAAATTTCATATATTCTCAGTGTAATTAGGACTGCGACTATGGTCGCAGTCCTCACAAAAACAATGCGAAAATGGTAGCAGCCCTCACAAAAAACTACTGCGCCCTGATCGCAATCCTCACAAAAAATTGCGTCCATGGTAGCGTTGCATTCAAGATTTGCGACTGAGATTCAGCCACGTTGCCGCCAGCTGAGTGAGTCTCTCAGCTGGCCGCTGAGGTACATTTTTCTCATATATATATATATATATATATATATATATATATATATATATATATATATATATATGAGAGAGAGAGAGACTTGTGTCCTTCCAAAAAGATTTAAGCCCGAATCCTTCCGACTCAAATACGACTCTCCGACATTTGAATGCAAGATCCACTCCGTTGAAGTTGATTTATATTAATTCAAGTATCTATAAACCAAAAATCAAATGTTTTGAATACTTTTTGCTCATCCATCAAGCGGCGCAAAATGGTTGGCTGAAAGTAGTGAGTTGGTTAGATCTATGTTTTTAGACATACAAATTCTCGATCCGGCCATTTGATTATGATCTAAACATCTAAAAACCCCTACAAACTAATTTTTGTTAGGTTTCAAATGTTCTACACCGTTAAACTAACCAATTCACTATTTAGGCCGTCCGTTTTCCCCCTACTTGATGCATGGGTAAAAATTATTCAAAACACTTGATTTTTAGCTTATAGATACTTGAAATAATATAAATCAACTTCAACGGAGTGGATCTTGTATTCGAATGTCGGATGATGGTACATGAGTGAGAAAGATTCAGCCTCAAATCCTTTTGAAAGGACACAAGTTTCTCTATATACACGCACACATTTATTTAATTGGAAATTAAAGAGTTGCGCAAAGGTCGCGGACCAGGATCAGACCCTAGTATTATGCGATGGCACGGCACAGGATCAAGAGACTCAGGACAAGGAAGCCACAGACACTGTCGAAAAAGAAAACTTCAAACTAATCTGAAGAACCTTCACTGCTCTCTGATTTCCTCGCAGCTGAAGCAATTCTCACATTGATTCCCATTGACAGAGCAACTCCACTGAAAAAAAAAAAAAAAAATGGCTTCCTCCACTTGGTTTCTTTTAGCATTCCTTGTTTCACTGGGCATCATCAAGGACTAATGGCTTCACTGTTGTGCCGCTAACAGAGAAGACTAATGGACTAATTGCTTCATTGAGCATAATCAAGGACTAAAAACTTCAAACTAATCATGCTCACCTCTTCTGCTTCGCTGATCCTACTGATGGCTTCACTGTTGTGCCGCTAACAGAGAAGAACTTCGAGAAGCATTGGCCGTTCAATCTGCCTCTCAATGATCGTTACAGCGATACTGATGGGGTGCGTGAGCTCTGGATCTACGACACAGACAAGCCCCATTTTTCCCGGCAGTGGAACCAGGCGCCGGACTGAGATTATTCGTATCACGGCAATAATGGCTCACTAACCTCTCTCTCAATCTCAATTTGATCAGCACAAGTTCAATTACAACTCCAGTATGAACCTGTGTTTGCTTGCAGTGATATGATTACTCTTCAGATGTGTAGCAATTTGAAGGCTATGGCTATGTCCCCAGTGGGACAACTGGTGTCTGCATCATGCAGATCTTCGGCGCTGAGGCAAGGGCTACAACCTTCATGCTGAGGGCTTACGATGGCGCTCTCAGGTACTACCAGCGACAGATCTTCGAAGACAATATCCATGATCGATGGTTCGGGCTGAATGTGATCCATGATGCAGGCGCGAAGCAGGTCCAGGTTTTCATTGACAGCGCACACAAATAGACATGGTGGAGACTTGCATTTCTTCAAGTTTGGTGTTTATGAGCAGAATGATAGCTCCGACTACTTGGAGCATCGATGGAAGGGGACCAGGGTCGATTGACATGAAACTCTGTTTTCGTAACTAAGAGAGTATCAACTGCATCTTTTCATGTATTGTAACGGAGAAATAGAGGTTGAGATATAGTAGTTAGATTTATGTGTGCATGTACATTTACTACAAAATATTAAAGGAAAAGATTAGTATATCAAATTATGTCGAACAGATTTCCCATGAGAATGTGCTAGTTTAAAGAATAGGATGAGCATACACATTCATGAACATGTAAAGCATATAGATTAAAGTGTGCATCATAACATGATAGTATAATATACTAGTTTTCTTGGGATGGCTGAATGAAATAGAAGTTCTCTTCAGAACAAGCATTATAATCACCAAAGATACATACCAGAAGGGAACAATAATAATGGATAGATAATAAACAGTACGAGTACTATTTAAGTAGTTCATAGAAGAAGAGATTAAAACAGATAATTGTCTTCCAGGGTACCCTTCAATCACTAGTAAATAGAGGTGACTAGAGTTGTTAGATTAAGAGCACAAACTTAACATGGAGTCTCCAAGCAAAGTACTACACAGTCCATATGTCCATATACAGTGAACTAGCCGAACCACTCCAGTTCTGCTGTATTTCAGCAACAGATAAACTAAAGAGTTCTTTATGGGAGTGCCCGGAGGCACGCACGTGGGAATCTGCAAAAAAGAACAAGTCAAGCACTTGTATTAGCAAGCGCACTTCATAAGCATTGGACAACTGTAAACGATATTGTCAAAATATGAACATAGACGAGCATCTAGATTATAGACCCAGCCTTGTGAAGCCCACTTAACAAATGGTTCCTAGATCCCACTATGACCAAGCTACGTCAGACGTATTGCTATATATTTCTTACTAATTGCAACTAACCACACAATCAAAGATGGAGCTTGACTCGCTAATATACCCAAGGACTATTAGTAAAAATGATTTATTACCTAAGGATTATTAATAGCGATTTACGTTCATATAGCTGAATTCTGAACATGAACAAGATGCATCAGTCGTCTGTATCAAGAATTTTGAATGATGCATAAATCTGGTAAACCCTCATATTAGTCTTGCTTTCTTCAAGTATATTCTTAAAATTTTCACTTTACTGCCTCTGTTTAGATGAACTCCTGTTTCAGTCACTTTTTTACATGCAAGTGAATTCTACAACATATATCAATTCATACAAGTTTGAAGTGTACATAATGATCTTTAAGAAAACTTTATGTGGTTGTTGATGAACTGCAACTTCACTTCAACAAATGGAAACACTGGTGTACTCTATGGGATTCTTAATTCATCATAAGTTAAATACAACATATATCATACCAGTTCGGATTCTTTCACCTATAAGAGAACTAGGAGAAGGACTCTACTCCTGGCTTCCCCATTTTTTGGATGTCCTCTGGTGAAAGTATTTTGATATACCAAACATTATTCACAAATGCCCTGCACAAAAGGCAAAATTTATTAAGTCGAATAGAATAATAACACAAGCATGTGCTTCATATGTAAAATATTAAAGTTCTTATAGAAAATAACTTTTAAAAAAAATCCTAAAGAAACTAAATCTTAGACGGCCAAGTTCTATGAACTGAGGAGAAAGTAACAATAATTTATCCCATTTCATGAACAAGTCTTTAAGCATATAGCCATAATGAATATAATAATACTCGTACGAATCAAACGTCTGTTCAACAGATTACCATATATCCGACTATAGAAAATATGACAATTTTTTTTTTCAACCCATATATTTCATGATGCAAAAGCTCTTCCAACTTTGTTGAGATAATCTGATGTAGACTAATCAATGCAGTGGTAAAGTTCTTTCTAAATGAAAAAATAAATAAATGCACATTGCAACGTTATTCCAGTGAGTAGATCAAGTTTGGGAATTCAGAGACATGCCCATTAAGCTTAAAGATTAGGGTTAAATAGATGAACAGCTACAAAGTTCTAGAACCTGCTTTAACTGAAGGGCACAGAAAGGTTTTAGCATCTTGAACTAGAATTGGACTAACAACAAGCCTAGTGCAAACCTATAGCTATTGAAATCTCAGTCATGCCCTCCTATGACCAATTGCCTTACCAACAGTCGTACTTTCTTATAACAATCTTGATATACTGCTACTAACAGATGTCTCTTGGAACACAAGAAGTAACTTTTTGTAGAATTTTACCATTTATAATTCTTGGAGAAAAATATTTCCCAAATACAAATTTTCAAAAACAATTGGATATGATCATGTCATGTTACAACAAAATAATATAATTTCTTAACTATTCACATGCTCATATGTTCCTGATTATGACACGCTGTGTGTTATATTCTAACTCTCATTACATATACAAGTTTGTATAACATACAAATGAAGCATAAACTTAAATTTCATACTGATAATTGATGGTTAAGTTACATAATGAACTCTATGGATATATAAACAAAGCACGTCAAAGGAAAATGGCCCCTCTGGGTCAAGTACGCGCCTGGGCAGCCAGTGAGACAGATGCATAACAAGACAACATATGTAAATAATTGGTAACCTATGATAAGATATGCCAAGGAAATCAAATTGCATGCATTCAAATTGAGTAACAAATTTAAAATGTCTAAATTTCTTGCTCTTACTCCCACGGGTCGTCTCCAAGAAGAAGCACATTGTTCTCCCTGTCGACAAATACAAGCTGCCAGCCTGATCTAACAGGATCATCCAAGTGACCCTCAATACCAAACATCTGACCCAGCTCCTCACGTAGCTCCTCGTAGCTACTGAAGCGAGAGATGTCCAGTGATCTTCCAACTGATCCCAACTTATAAACCTGCAAAATTGGAGGGAATTATTAACCTGATTGATTTTTAACTATTGTCCCAGAACCTTGCTCTTCATACCTTAACAAATGTTTTGGTTGTCGGATCAGTCTCCTCTCCATTTTGCACCAAACCAGATGATTCGTCCAGGTAATTGTAAAGAGAATTCTGAATGCAGGAAGCGGCATATGGTGCTGGAGATACATTAGTCTCAAAAGCACTTGCACTCAGGTTGGGCACTCCATTGGAGAGAAGAGAGGAGGAATCTATGTTCGCACCAAATATGTTGTGATTCTGGGTATCAACTGTACAATTATCGGCTTCCACAGAACCATCCTTCTCGGGAAATGATTGAAGCAAAACTGTGCTGCCAAGAGGAGTGACTTGAGACATGGTAAGCTTTGGTTCCCACGGTTGCCGGTTTTTGCTCGCTCATGGGTTGACCACCTCTAGACAAATTTAAAACAATGGCTCTCTTATCAGGCTGATTGTCGCTTAAAATACTCTGGACACAATTAGGTGTCAGAACTGATGAGAAATTTGAGCCTGAGTCAGGAAAAACTAAATTTTGGCTCAACTGAGAAGGAACTGACGATTTCTGCTGCTGCAAATAATTGTTCTGGAATGGAAACATCTGTGCATAATTCTGTATCTCTTGAGCCTGCTGTTTTCGCTGTTCATTACAAGGCTGCTGCAGCTGCTGGGTTAGGACATTATGGTTCTCTGATATACTTTGCGGCTGAGAACAAATGATCTGCTGAGGATCTATTTGCTGAAAAAATTGCTGCTGCAATAATGGACTGGTTATGCCAGATTGTTGAAGAAATTGGAGAGGTTGCTGATAGTGTAGCAGCTGTTGTTTCAGAAAAACCCCGCCTCTTATGTCCTGCAAAGCTGCAGCAGACATCACCTGGTACTGATCATGCTCATTTCCTACCGCCAAAGGCTCAAGTCTCTGCTGAATCCAGGGGTTCATACCAAGTGATTGGCAATTAAAGGAATGCAGGCCTCGTTCTCTAGCATCGCCCCTTAGCCACATAAAAGCATTGCCTTCATCTTCTATACTTTCTGAAATAATAGTACGAAATTTATTATGTAAGAGTGTGATCATAATGATTTAACATCAGTAAAAGATTTTGCTGAAAATTATCCAGCCTGGATAGAGGAGACCATAGTATTCTACATGACAACTTGAGAGGAACCAGTCTTGAAGGAGTTGGCAGGTGAAAACACTTAATGAACACACACATCTAATTGACTGTTGGAGTGAGTTGGGGGTGGGGTGGGGTGGGGGCAGGGCAGGGACCAGAAGGCCTCACACACCTAATAACTATCTTAAGAATGATCTGTCTAGCTCTTAAGAATGATCTGTCTAGCTGCTACTTTGTGTTCCATAAGTAATAATGTATTCTGCAGGTTCAAGCTCATCTACCTCAATAACATGAAATATGAATAGTGTATGATGGACTTAAATGTAAGCACACCAAGAGAACAATTTGTAAATAAGATATATAAAACTCCAGTTATGAGAACTATCATGTGCTTTTGTGTAAAGTTTGTCTAGATGCTAGAGCCAGAAATCTGAACAAATGACCAAATTGAGTATCCAGTTCAATTGCTGTTGATATTAAAACTGTGCTATGTACCATATCTTTGAAGTACTTGTATCATGTTCAGTTTCTCTTGGTGCAATTGTCGGACATGATATTTTTATATGAAAAATAAATACCTAAAGAAGAATCAAGTCTGAGGCTAGATTTATCTTTAAATATGAAGTTCAGAAAAAAGATGACATATTCGAGAATGGGAGCTAATTTGGTAAAGTAAATAAACTACCAATGCAGAGCCTATGTTAATGAAAAAACACCTGGAGGGGGGGGGGGGGTGGTGAATAGGTGTAAGTGCTAATCTAGGAACTAAATGCGCTAAATGCGGAAGCTAATGCAAATCTTGCACAAACTTAATACAACACAACAAGTGTAGCTGAATTCCCCGTGAAGGGCTCTGGACTAACTCCTCTTGATTCCCCTTGAATGGGTTGAGGTGCTATGTGAAGCTCTTGTTGGTTAAGTATAAGTTAGGCACACACACAAGCAAGCCAAGCAAATAAGGATGAATAGCAATATGAATATATGCAAGGTACAATGCAAGCAAATAGATATGATATGACAATATGAGTTATGTTCAACACAAGCAAATATGATATGAATGAAGTATGATGCTTTGCACAAATAAATGAGAGAGAGAGTTAGAGAGACAAGTGGATCAAACGTTAACAACAAGATATGTTTCGAGGTTCGAGCACCTTGCTCTACATCCTAGCCTACACCACCGTATAGGATTTCCAATCCACTAAAACGTCCACCGAGGACTCCCACCGAGGGAACCTTCACCGAGAAGGATTTGTTACAACACAAGGAGTACCGAACTCCTCTCTCAAACAACCACCTCACAACCGAGGGGTAGGCCCGTAGCCAATACAACTAACACCACCTCTACCGAAGAGGGTTTACAACCAAACTCCACCTCTCTCTAGAGGGAGCAAACCAATCACCCGATCACCTCTGCCTAAGAGGGATACACAAAGAATAAGGGTTTTTACAACAAGTGGTTCCAAAGATCACAAACTCAAACTCTCTTTCTTTTTCTCTTTTTCCACAAAAACAAATGATCCTAATAGATTAGGATAGGTGATAGCTCAAGTGTGGAAAACTAAGTGTTTTGATCAAAGAAACTCTTGGGAAAACACCAAAAATGATATAGAGATTTTTGCTCAAAACAATTCCCAAAACCTAGTTTCTTTGAAATAACAAAACACTTAAAACAAATAAGATGGATCTTTTGGCACTTAAAACTCTTTTGAAAACTTATGAAAACACTTCAGAAAAGTAAGAATTTTTGCTCTTGAAAATCTTGGAGAAAACCTCAAACAAGTGGGGTATTTATAGCCCCATCAGAAAACTAGCCGTTAGGCTGATGTGGCAGCCTGACAGGCTGACGGTCGACCGGCCCGGTCGACCGCCAACGGTCAGAAATGTGACCGTTGGGCAACCACGGTCGACCGGCCCGGTCGACCCAAACAAACAGAGAGCACTGCTCTCAGACCGGTCGACCGTCCGGGTCGACCGTCCCAGAGGTGCCAAACGTGCACAGATCTGTGCACGTCGTCGACCGGCCCGGTCGACCGACTTCAGCCCAAGTCGACTAATAAGCTGACTTAGTCGACTGGTTGAAGCCTGGAACAGAAAACTGGGTCAGAAAAACAGTTTTAAAATATTTTGAAAAATCTTTTAAGTCTTCTAAAAATCCACAAAACTTGTTTTAACATTTTATATTAAAACACAAACTTGTAATAAAAATTTCAAGACATATCAATCATATCAATTCATTTTTGAGTCTTGCAAATTTTATCAAAAACAAAACTTGTATTTTTTATCAAACTTGATTTTTCAATACATGAATAGGATAGTCAAAATAAGTTTGTCTAGCAAGTTTAAAGCATGTATGTATACCTAGAACATATCTAATATACATAGAAATAAAGTAAACTTGTTTTGATCTACTATTCATGAAAACCAAATCCAAACATGAAAACGTGTGTGTTTGTGCACTTGAGCATATCAACTATACTAAGCTTTACAAATGAATCTAAAACACACTAAACTATGGATACCTAAGTTTTCTTGACGATCTTCATCTTCAAGGCGACTCGATCCACAAACACCGTGATCCATGAGCTAGGCAAGGTATGATCTTGAAGCTTTGGCCCTGGAATCACTAAGAAAAGCTTCTAAACACCTTTGTTGAAGCTAATCACCAACTAACATCTTGGTTAATGATCTGAAACTTAAACAACACAAGATTATTAGTAAACATAACTACATGAGTTAATCATCATCAAAACTAGGGTGGAAGGCCTTTGGCCAACAGTTAATTCCATGTTATCAACTGTTTAGACACTGTGATTCTGACTGTTCAAAAGCTAAGCAACTGTAGACAAAATTAGGTTGCTCCTGTTCAGCGTACCGGAATTGAGGTCACAGATTTGGAAAGGTGCAAGGATCGTCTGAGAAGAAATAAGGGGATACTTAAGTCATCATTCAAGAACAAGATAAATCTTATCGCAATCACCTTCAAACTAAAAACTGAAGAAATAAGATTTTGAAAGAAGAAATAGAAAAGAAATTAGGATTTAGAGAAAAGAATCAGATAAATGTTGGGCTTCACTCCTCTTGCGCGGGCTTCGCACCAAATACTCAAGAGCACTCTAAGAGAATTTAACTGAAAATTTTTAATTATTCATTGTTCATCTTATTCATTGAGTTAAGCCTCTTTATATACTTCCCCATCACAACGGATGTGGGACTAAATTTCAATAAAATAAATAAATAAACTCAAAAAAATAAATTATGGCATAGAGTCATCTAAGAACTAGTGATGTCATCATCAATTCCCCCGGGGTGGGGGAAGAAACTCGACCCTATCGAGTGAGGGTTCCTCTCACGAAACATCAATCGGGCCAAAGTGGTGCCGTGGCGCAGCAAGTACTGATGTGGCATGGCTAACCCAGGGTAGTGAGGTGAAAATAGAGAAGAAAATATTGAAAGAATTGGAATTAAAAGCTCTAATACCCAACTGATGTAAAACGGGAGGATCGCAATCACCTTCAAACTAAAACTGAGAAAGGGTTTTGAAAGAAGAAATAGAAAAGAAATTAGGATTTAGAAAAAAAAACTTAATAAATGTTGGGCTTCGCACTCCTTGCGCGGGTTTCACACCCAAATACTTAAGAACACCCTCAAGAGAATTTAATTGAAATTTTTTAATTATTGATTGTCCATCTTATTTATTGAGTGGAGCCTCTTTATATAGATTCTTACAAAGTGAACTTCCCCATCACAACCGATGTAGGACTAAATTTCAATAAAAGAAACAAATAAACTCAAAGAAAATAAATTAAGGCATAGAGTTATCTAAGAATTGGTGATGTCCTCATCAGGAGGCTTATAAGACAAGGGAACCAGGGTTATCTCAACAGAAACTGACCAACTTCAGATTATTCTGGTAAAGTCACAAAAAGGTATCTGGATATTCCCCTTTTCTAAAGGAGTGACCAAGGGAACAGAACCCACTAAGGGAGAAACAATTGATTAAACGTGAAATCAAGCAGGTACATAGCAAGAAGTATATGATGCCAGTTTGGTAAGCAGTTGAGAAATTGCTCAGCTCTGTAACCAAAGATGTGTATGGTTTAATATGACAAACAAGAATTTTTCACCTACTTTGCACGGCTATGACAACTCGAGGGAACGGGATGCGATTGTCTCAAATCTCAATCAGGCAGAGAGTTAATCTAGCCTCCTATCTGAACTTCCAGCGGAAATAACACTGTTGGAATCAGACACTTTTCATTGAGGGGATTTTACCAGTATATGACACAGCTTCTTGAATATTCAGATGCTTTATGAACACTTTCCACGTATTCCTATAACATGTACAAACTTTATACTGTTTCGCAGACATACAAAGACATAAATGAGATGCATCTAAGATCAAGAAGTTTAAAAATCTAATGCATGAATGCTAAGGTTCATAGCCCCCCCCCCCCCAAACAAAAAAAAAAAAAAAAAAAAAAACAAAACAAAAACAAAACAACAACACCACAAAAAACAAAATCAAGTGAAGGAAACCATTACCAACCATTCTACAGTTTATTGATATTTGAGACATCTAATTTTTATGTTTCTAAAAAAGATGGTACCAAAGATTAATTAAATAATACACTTTATGGTTATTACAAATAAATAGCAGAGGAGAATCAGGAGATGCAGATTTTCTGATGCAAAGTGAAGGCAAAAGTTGTTAAATGATAACTTCATATGTGTTGAGAAATTGTACCATGGGGGAAGGGTACTCCAGGATGCCAAGGTCGTTTAAGCCTCAGAGGGAACAATGATGGATACATGGGAAATGTTGTTAAAGGCTCAATTTCCCACAGCGAAACTCTAGGCTGCCTGTCACCAGTGGTAGATTCGTCCCAACCAACCTGTATTTCATATTAATCGTAAATTAATTCAACAGCTAGGCAGATTTTTTTGAGGATCAGCAGAAACCTAATAAAGTGGCACAATTAAGCAAAAAAAGGCCAAGCCCAGGAGGACAGGGCAAATACAAGAATTAGATTTATAAAACTTACAAAGGACCATAAATATTTTAGACTAGACATACTTAAATCTAAGACATCAATTGAACAGTTGTTTGGCCGTAATATCAATGAAAGGATCATAAATATTGTAACATTTTCTCAAACAAACTGATGCTTTAATTGATGGTTAAATAAAAAAAATTATATTTGTTCATATACCAATTAATACACGGGTGGAAAAATGAGAAGTCCTAGCTTTAGTTGTTTGAATTTCAACCATAATGTTTTAATCCCAAGTGGAAAAGACACCAAATTTAGTCTACAGATAATTATTTTCCACTGTAAATGAACTTGTTTGTGTTGCTTGGGCTCTTCACTAGAAGCTTATTCACAAGTGAGCACCTGCCCGCACTGCACCTTCACTGTCAAACAGCCTGCCGACAAGTGCATGTTAGTCATGCAATGTGTTCACAACATGTGCTCATGTATTTCTGGCCCCTTTACTTGTTTTATTCTTCCTATTATTGACAATATAATAGGCTAATTGTTTATGTATGTTATAGCCTTGTGTGAAAGTAGTTTCAAATGGACAACGGAATGGAATTCAATGCTTCATTTCTATATACGAGCTATTGGAACGAATTAATGCCTCATTATTGTGTTGGAAACCCGATACAAGGGGCCTAGTCCAGAAACCAAGATGCAATTAAGAAAATCAGGCAGCTCCTCATCTATAATCTCACAATATCTAAGTTTGTCTCCCTTTCTTAACAAATCCTGGGCCACTTTCATCATATGTTTGTGATCCATGTTCGCACAATGCTGAGTTCCTTCATGCTCAGTTCCTTGAAAGTGTTTTACTGCTAGGAGTGAGATTAACCTGAAAACCATCATCGAAGAAGCTAACAAGCCTAATCCTCGACCTGACAATTTTTAGTTCTGTCGTGAATATTTTACTTTTGAAATGAAGGTTACTAAATTTGGATTTTGTACGAGTAAACATGAACCTGCATGTGCGTGAAACAAATGAATTTAAAAATAGAATAATTAATTATAGGTATATTCTTGTAAATTTTAACAAGTTTCTACACAGATGTCTATTTACTAGTGGGAAAAAAAACACCAGTTTGTAGGGGGTGAATCTCCGCCACAAGCGACTGGACGCTCCCGATCTGACTTGTCGAGCACACAGAGAGAAGACATATTTAAAGTCATGAGCACCGTGTGTGGTGCCGGCCTAAGACCCTCGGACATGAGAATCCATAGTTGAGAAGGAAAGGGGGACAATAGAGGAAAACTGCCGGTGTTGTTTGGTGGGCTAGCACAGGAAAATTATTAGTGTAGGTGAAGTGGAACAAGAAAAACAGAGAAACTGCTAGTGTGGAGGACTGGAACATGAAAACTTCCAGTATGATAGGGTGGACTAGCACAGGGAACTGATAGTGTAATGGTATGTGCTCTGAGGATTGGAAAGTGACCTCTTTCTCCTAAGAGAAAAAGGATAGTATATACCTGGCATAGAGGCGGAATTGATGGATTATTGTAATTGCATGATCTGCAAGTGATGAACTTGTTGTAACGACCGTGATCACAGGTGCTGGTTGGCTGGGATTGCATGCATGAATATTCTCCATCATTCATAACTGTCAGTGCTCATAGAAGCGTCACACATTATGAACGTGGGAAAGCATGGAGTTGCAAAACTGTCGGCGAAGATCAAGATGATCTGTTGTTGGAGCCTCAGGTTCAGAGCTGGAGCCTTCGGAACGGGGAGGTCTCGGAGTGGAGGAGGCTCTGAGGAGGTGAGGACCTCAGAGTGATAAAGACCTCGGAGAAAGGGCCTCAGAATGGCAGAATGAGGCTTCGGGTAAAGAATGCCTTCAGGATAGTGGGCGACTCCGAGAAGGTTGAATGTGGCAGAGGCTTCAGAAAGGACTCTGAGAGTTGTGGATGTCTTAAAAAAACTCCTCAGTAGTTTGGACACGTGTCATTATCCTGATGCAGGTCAAATTTGACCACTACAGATGCCCCCTGCTTCCTCACTTGTCAGAACATGTGGAAGGGTAGTTAGAGAAGCGAATTTGATTGGAGGGAATCATGATGCCTTGAACTCATTTTGACGCTTGCGGTCAGACGAGCGTACAGCGAATCTCTTCGGATCATTGTGGATCTTCTGAAGTTAATTGGACATTGCACAGTTGGCTGCCAGTTGTTAGATCAATTCGTTGGATTTCTCAGAAGTCGCATCCCGCGTCTCTTCGAATCTTGGCATTATTATGACGGAGTTTGTAGGCTTTTATGATTTAGTGCAATGGTTGATCTTCTATCTTTACTACTGACCGAAAATCTTGAGAAGTGGGCCAACTTTTCAGGGATTGGTAGTTTGAATTGAAAACGGTGTGGCTTCTCGTCCATCTATAAATAGAGAGACCCATAAGGGGAAATCACCTTCGTCTTCTTCAAAAACCCTTGCTTCAAAATCCTAACTTCTTTCCTTACTGCGCCGCCATGTTCTTCTCTTTCTCTTTATTATCGGATGAAGGAAAAGGAGAGGGAGATGAGAAAGTGGTAACCAGGCTCTCTTCTATGGAATTTGACTAATGCGTCACATTAGTTGCCATGAAGGAGCTGTTACGGCAAATTAGTAGCCGTGATAGGGTGCCGCCATCGAGAGTGACAGGTAGGATTCTTGCTTCAAAGTGGATAAGGCGGTCTGCTTTCCGAATCACTCAATTTTGGGCAAGCAAGCTTCAACCTTAAGGTCGTCAGCTTTTTTCCTGATGGCGTCTATGAGGAAGGAGAGGGAGCTCGTCCGCTGAATGCGCTAACGAACCATTCATCTTCCTGGGATCCGAAGCTCTCCCACAGAACACATTGGAGGGGATGTGTACCATCATCTTCTTGCGTGTCTTGTCTAAGTCTGTCTGGTGTTGTGAGCATTTCGTGCCTCCAGAGGGCTCCTTGGAAGACCTAATTTTGCTGCCTTGGTGGGAAGCAGAGGTGGGGGTATAGGATTGCTTATTTAGGAGTCGTGACGTAGATGAAGACGGCTGATTGCTTCTGGGAGGCAACATCTGATGAACACATCTATGTTCAGGGCCAAGGGACTGTTAATGGTGACATGGCCGGAGAATCTGGATCTGAATCTTTTATAAATCTTTTTCAAAAATGTAAACACAGAGATGTGAAAGAATTTTGTATTACACTTGTCAGATATAATCAAATAAATTTAATAGGATGGTATTCAGAATGAAAATATCATTGGACTGGAAATAACTTTTGAAAGAAAAATGGTCATGTTTAGATCTTACCTGGTTTGTTTTTACCACAAGCTTTTTCGAATTGATATGAATCATGAGTCTTTGAAGTGCTAATCTATATCTCTGGTATGGTTGGTTGGCAACAGAGTGTCAGTGGGTTTGCGCTATTATTTTCGAGTGGGAGTATCCCATCACCAATTCCTACAAGCTTTGGACTCCGAGTGGGGGAGATCCCAGCAACAGGGGGTTCGACTACCCGTAAGCTAATCGAGAAGGAGCCCTAGGCTGGTGCTTGTGTTGCCGTCTCCAAGCAGGGGACACTCCCACATAGGGACATACAAGCATCAGGAATCCTAATGGGGGATACTTCCATCAACGGGGCAGTGACTCCGAGCAAGGACACTCCCACAGCGGAGGGTTTCGACTGCCCGTAGGCTAATCGAAAGGGAGCCCGTAAGCTGAAGCTTGCATTACCGTCTCCGTGTGGGACATTATAGGGAGTGGATCAGTGATCTGAATTCAGATCTATTGCATTTCTCTTCAAAAATATAAACACAAATATGTATTGGAATATCTTGTATTACTTGTTAGATGTAACATAATGTAATAAATATAATCGAAATAAAATTGGCTTATGTTTGGGTCTTACCTGGCTTGCATTTACCATTAGTTTTTGAAATGTGCCTCTCCAGGACGTTGATTTTCTGTCTCCGGCATGGTTGGGTAGGGAGTGTCGGTAAGTTTAGGTTGTTTCCGAGTAGGGGTAATCCCATCAACTGTACCTGCAAACTTAGGACTCCGAGTGTAAGAGACTCCCACAGCGGAAGGTTTCAACTGTCCGTGGGCAATTGAGAGGGGCCATGAAGGCTGATGCTTGTGTTGCCATCTCCGAGCCGGGAGTGGAGGGTCGTATTGGATCAGCTTCGGGCGCCTTATCCATGATTGGTCCTTGATGGCATTGAAGACTTCCATGATAGGAAGCATCAGCAGGGTGAAGGGTCATTCCGCTCTGAAGGTTCGGAGTGGATTCGGAGAGAGAATCGGGAACGCTTGCTTCTTGACGGTGGGTTGCCCCCGATTCTAGTTACCAGCATGGGTCGAAGTCTCGCGCTGCGAGTTAGTCTTTTCTTCATCGTTGTCGCACTTGAGAGAGTGATTGACAAAACTCTTCATAGCCTCCTCCAATTGAATGTAAGGCTGGTTCACTCATCCGTGTAACGTTATGCTTCAGCGGGTGTTTGTATAAGGGTGAGAAATCTACAGCTCACTGAATCCTCAGAGTGCAAATGCAGAGATACCCTTACTACAGTTGAAAACTTTAGCTAGTTAGCTCTGGAAGTAGTCGATAAAGAGCTTGAAGCTATCACCCTGCCTCATTTTGATTGAGAAGAGGTGGTGGTTGCTCTTCTTCGCTTCTCGGCGAGAGGCGTATTGAGTGAGAAACGCCTTAGTAAGATCGGAGAGAGTGTGACCGTATGGAGTAGAACCAATCTAAAGCCACACCCTTCAAGCTAGACAGGAAGGTTAGACACATGAGGGTGTCGTTGCGAGTGGACTATCTTATCCCGGAAGTGTCTAATGTGTTGAACTGGGTCGCTAACTCTGGAGTAATAGTCAAAGGTCGGAGCTGAGAACTTCAGGAACTGACACTCTGGGATCTCTTCGGGGAGAGAAAAGTCAGAGATTTTGACAACTACCAGTGTCAGTCCGCTAAGTGTAGGTTTGCCTCCTGGATCCGCCTCTGGACCAGTTCGTCGAGAGCTCTGTATCGGAAAGCTCTGCGATCTTTCTCTGAGTTTGATCACGTTGAACTCCTGTTTGATGACTAGGTGAGTCAGCTTCGTACCAGCGAAGAAGTTAGCTTGGGCTGCCTCAAATTCGTGATAGACCCATTATTATGTGTCTCCCCAACTCCAGGTTCGTCTATTGGTTGTATCTGAGTGCCATGGAGAGCGACGATTTGAGCTTAGAGTTGCCTCAACGCCTCCTGTTCACGAACGGTGTTCTAGCGGTCGAGTTGCTTGCTCCAATCATGATCTCCATCTGCTCTTTCATATCGGTGAGCATCTGAAGGATCTGGCCTTCAAGTAGCACCGATTGGGCACTGGTGACAATCCTTTGAGATAAGAAGCCGGTGTTAACTGTGGCACGCTCGCGATTGGCGGTGTGTTGTGCCCCCAATATTGGTATTGGTCCCACCTTTGGAAAGGGAGCCATTATGGATGATCGTCTGCTCGAGGCTAGGGAAGGCTTTTTTAAGAAGGTTTGGTTGGAAGGGAGAGAGACCTCAAGTGAGACTCAAGATCTCAATGAAAGCATCAATTTGTGTTGAAAAAATCTCACCAGTTTGCGGTAAATGAATATCCGCCACAAGCGACTGAACACTCCTGATCTGACCTATCAGAGCACACAAAGAGAGAAGACACCTTTCAGGCTAGGAGCACCGGTGTGGTACCGGCCTAACAACCTCATGCATGAGAATTAGCAATTAGAAAGAAAACAGGGACCAATAGAGGAAAACTGTCGGTGTAGTTTGGTGGACTAGCACAGGAAAACTTCTAGTGTGTAGGTAAAGTGGAATAAGGAGACTTCCAGTGTAGTGGATGAACTAGCACAGGGAAACTGCTAGTGTGGTGGACTGAAACAAGAAAATTTCCAGTATAATGGGTAGACTAGCACAGAAAGCTTCTAGTGTGATGGTGTGTGCGCTCTAAGGATTAAGGGTAGGGACGCAACCTCTTTCTCCTTGGGAAGAAGGATAGCATATATCTAGACATGAATGCTGGAGTGGAGGCGGAATTGATGGATTATTGTAACTGCATGATCTGCATATGCCGGACTTGCAACGGTCGTTATCACAAGCGTGGATTGGCTGGGGTTGCATGCAGGAATATCCGCCACTATCAATAAATACCCGCGCTATAAGGGTGTTACATGTTATGAACGTGGGGAATGATGGAGTTGCATAACTGTCGGTGGAGATCAAGAATGATCTGATGTAGCTTCAGGTTCAGACTTGGACCCTTCGGAACGGGAAAGGTCTCAAAGTGGAGGCCCCAAGGAGGTGAGGACTTTAGAGTGATAAAGGACTCGGAATGGCAGAATGCGGCTTCGATTCGGGGAATGTCTTCGGGATAGTGAGCGGCTCTGGGAAGGCTGAATGTGGCAGAGGCTTCGGGAAAGACTCTGAGAGTTGTAAATGTCTTGGGGAAACTCCTCGGTAGTTTGGAGTCACACGTGTCCTCATCCTGGTGCGGGTGTCAAATTTTGACCACTGCAACAAGAAAAGTAGATGAACTGACATGTCTTCAAGGATGCTTCTCTTAGGTAGCTTTGGGAGATATAAAAGGGTAGGCATCTGATGTATTATGCATTTTGAGAACAAGATATTTAACAGTAGATAACTAAGCAATGTCTAAGACAGGTGAGAGCTCAAGTCCAAACACACTTTCAAAAATAGGGCTACTATTGTTGGATCTACAAATATAGTCTATGTTATGTACAGATGACATGTAGACCCAATCCTAAGTGCACTGTCATTCTTACTGTGGTTTTATACAGCTGAGACCAACATGCGCAGCATAAATGGAGCTCTATTGTCCGCGATGCAGCTGTATTGTGGCATGACATTTTGCACATATACATGGTTTTAGACCTCGTTACACTGAAAATTAACTTCCAACTCACAATATGAACAAAGAAGTTACACAAATAAACTACCCCGAGATGGTCCTGATGGGAACTCAAGTGAGTTGGCATGCCAAGGTGACATCGTGCAATTAAAAGGATGAAAATGAAGGTTATGTTTCTTATCACAAATGCAAGGTAGACAATATACACCTTAAATGTTTCAATAACACGCTAATGCTAGTTTGGATCAGGTTGCAAGAAAACAGATAAGCTTCCATAAATAAATAAAATTAGGACTTTAGTTTAATGTCTTCAGTATGTATAAGTCCCTAAGATTATAGGTGTGTTTGTTTCACCGTAAAAGGCCATAAGTCGCAGCACGGTGTTTGTTTGGACCATAGGTCATAAATTTCAAATTATGATTCACTTGCAATACAAACAGTTAATTTTGTGATCAGGCAAATCTCACGAACCCACTTGCAGCACAAACAGTTAATTTTGCGGTCATGCAAATTTTGTATTGTTGACATTTAATTGTAATTATATTAATATTTTTATTATTAAATTAATCTTTTTAGATTATAAGAAATTTTTTTAATTATTAGATTAAAGTTTTTATTAATAATTCAATAATTTTTAATATTAGAATCTTTTTTATTGCTGGATTAATTTTTTATTACTAAATTAATATAATGTACTAATTTAGTAATTCTCTTTTGGTTCGTGTAGCCTACCCGAAATACTTGGGACAAGTGGCTTAGTTGTTGTTGTTTGTAAATTAATATAATGTATTCCACTTAATTTTAATTTTTACTTTATTATAGATTAGTAATATTTAATAATTTAATAACTTATGATTATTAGATATTGTTTATTTTTTATATTTAATATTTTCATTTTTTTCATTTTTATTATTTAATATATTATATTTTTAATAATTTTAAATTTTTTTATTATTTAATATTTATCCAATTTAATTTATTTAATAAATTTAATTTATTTATTTTTTAATTACTTAATTTTAATTTTTAATAATTAATTATTTAATTATTTTTAGTTATTTAAAATTTAATTTTACTTCTATTTTTTTAATATTTAATATTTTTTATTATGTTTCTTATTATTCTTTCTTTAATTTTATTTTAAATTATTTTTTTAAATCACCAAACAATTAATTTTGTGATCAATTTTTTCACTTACGACTTACACATTACGACAACCGAACACCATAAAACATAATACACTTTCTCGTTTACAATTTTACATTACCAACCAACACTGTAAAACTTGTATGTAACTCACAACTGTAAAAGAGTTTGCGACTGACGACTTGCTACAACCAAACATGCCCCTATGCAAGGCTTCAGCCTTCAGTTGACCGCGCAATAATAAGTACATTCAAGTTTTGAAATGAAAACTATCATATGCAAAGGCTCCAAGGTATAGACAAAAGAATATGATACATAATACAGAGATAACAAGCTTTTTACAACTTTTACCTTTACTGACCTCCACTGGGAATTCACCCAGCGCACAGGATCCAGATCACCTATGCCAGTAATCGTCCCCATGTACCTTTATGCAACAAGACATTCAAATAAAAGGCATATTTTCAAAACAATCAGGATCGGCCAACCAAAATATACTGATTTAAATCTTTAACATAATCGGAACCAAACTTCACTTAACTTAGGCAGCTGAAATATTTTCATTGGACATACAAATAATTTCATGAGAACCACTGAAAGTTAAGCATAACCTGCTCTAATTTTTCTTGGAAATTAGCCTGATCTAATAACTGTTGCTAAATTCTGCTGCATTACCTGCGAACACTCGACTCCTCAGTCTCAAACAGCATTCGAAAGCGCATCCCAACAGATACATGACTGTGATACACAGCTTTAACATATCTTGATAGCGGTATAACAAACTCAGATGGACATGCCCTGTGAAAGTTGTAAAGGAAATTGTAAAGCCATAGCTCTTAGTAAGAACAGCACCTGTGCAAAATAGTAATTTATAGAGTCAAATTTCTACCTTGGGTTGTAAAAAATGGTGAAACGGCTATTTGTCGCAGCAGCATGAGCTGCTGCAGCAAGGAGCCCTATGTGCATACTATCACTTGACAAAACAGATGAGGGAATTACGGTTTGTGGTTGACTAGCCCGTCGAATTCCCAACAAAAGCTGGTTCTTTTCATTCCTGACAATAAAAACAAAAAACAATAAATGTGCTCCAAACTTTCATAAACCCATTTGAAGCAAATCGGGAACATGAAAGCATGATCATAAATATTAAATCAGACCATATGAAGATGACAGAGTCTCCAGCAACAAGTCTCTTGGCACTGACAAACACACTCCAGCCTGTAGTAAGAAGATGTCTTTTGGGTTGGCCTGCCAAAGAGAAGATACAGAATACTTTTGATTCCAATTTTGAATAAAGCATGCATGTATATGTGCCTGCTAAGTATGCATAGGTGGACATATCATGTCTGCGAAGCTAATAGTGTTGGCCCAAAAGGTTATACTGTCCATTTGTTTAGAGTTTTGATGATAACAAAACAAATAAGAGCTATTTGGTACTAATAAGTTTGTTCAAGATAAGTTTCAGGTTTTGTACCATGTTTGGAGACCATTGCTTAGCTTTTACAAGAAATTCTAAGTTCATGGAGCAAAGAAAGTTTATGGCACATCAAGGAAGGAACATAGAAGAGAAGACTCTAGCTAGGCTTTGCATGGTTCAAGACTTCAAGATTGCTCATGAGACTTCATTAGTCTTGTTTCTAGTTTTATAGTTTTGTTAAAGAATAGTGATTAGGATTGAAGCTCTATATTCCAACACACGTTTTTGCGCACATGCATTTCCTAGAAATATTCCCTATAAATATATATATAATAATTTAATACAAAGCCTTTTGATTACAAACTCAATTTTATGTTATATATATCTCTAATCAAAAATATTTTATTAGATATCTAAATCTCCTTAAAATTCTTATTCAGTTTTGACTTTTGGCCTGAGCCGGTCGGTCGACCGACACTCAACTGGTTTTCTGGCAGGTTGGATGCGTATCCGTGTGCACGTTCTTCGGCCGACCGGGCGGACGACCGAAGACTTCGGTCGACCGGGCGGCTGGCCGACTGAAGTGGTGTCACTCTCTGTTTGTTTCGGTCGACCGAGAGCCTGCAACGGCTCTTTTTTGTTTGAATCCCGATCGACCAGCCGGTCGACCGAGGTAGCCGTTTCAGCCATAACGGCTAGCTTTTAAACACGTTTTAAATTTGTATTTTTCGTTTCTAAACGGATTTAGGGGATATTTTATGGGTCAAATTCTTCCTAATTAACATTATATGAGTTTACTTTTTAATCCCTAGCCCTCTCCTATAAATAGAGGTGATTAGGGTTATGTTTTTAACAACAAGAATTATACAAAAAGTTTCAAAAGTTTTCAAAGCTTTCAAGAGAGTTTGGTCCTTGGTTTTTGTGCTGAAGATTTTCTTATCGCTGAAGTTTTTATTTTCTAAACTCTCTCTAGTTCATTTCCTTTTCCACTTACACTATTTGACCTTCAATTCTAACCATTACTCTATAGGGTTCTTGTAAGGGAAAGAGGTGTTTGCAAAAGATAGTTTGTGGTCTTTTGATCACTAAGAGAGAACTTGTACTTGAGATTGTGGAGTTAGGTACTCCGGTGTGATTGTAATTATTTGTGAAGTTATAGTTGTTAGAAATCCTTCTGGGTGAAGGCGGGGACGTAGAGCTGAGTGCTCGAACCTCGGAAAAATTCTCGGTGTCTGCGTTGGTTTACTTGTTCTTACTTGCTCTTAATTCTTGCTTCAATCACTTACTTTATATTCATTGCTTTATCTACTTGCTTCACATTTTCTTTGCTACATTGTACTTGCTCTTCATTTTCATTGTTATATTCACTTTGTTGCATAATCACATTATCAATCAAACACTCATACAATAAGATTGCATTGCGCACCTCCACTCATATCTAGAGGAATCAGGAGGAAGGAGTTCAGAACCCTTCACGGGGTATTCGGCTTCTAGTCTTGTTTTGGGTTGATTGTTACATCATATTTTTAATTGTGTATTGATTAGCATTATCACCTATTCACCCCCCCTCTAGGTGATTTTCAATTGGTATCAGAGCTTGGAATTTAGGTTTGGCTTAACATCCTTAGAGAGATCCTAAAAATTTACTAATCAACATTTGCATTCTTTTATTCATACACTAGTAAACATGGCCGACAACATCAAAACCCCTCCTAAATTTGATGGACTTAATTTCCCTATTTGGAAGGTTAGGATGACTATCTTTTTACAATCTTTAGGTAGCTTAGTGGCAAAATCCTTGACCAAACCCTATGTTAGACCCGATAGTGATGAAAGCACATGGTCCGACTTTACCTTTAGAGAATATGAGGCTAACTCCAAGGCCCAAAATTTCCTCCTAACCGCCTTGAATGAGGATGACCTTACACGAGTTATACATTGCCAATCCGCCTATGAGATTTGGCAACATTTGTTGGTCACGCACGAGAGGACATCACAAGTAAAGAGAGCTAAGATAGATCTCTTGAGGTCCCAATATGAATCTTTTAAAATGATTGATGATGAATCTATTGATTGCATGATTACAAGGTTTACTAAAATCAACAATGCTCTTTCCTCTTTAGGTGATGATATTTCTAATGACCAAAAGGTGCGAAAAGTGATTCGGGCTCTTCCTTCTTCATGGGAGATAAAGGCCACCACCTTAAAAAAATTGAATGACAAGGACGAAATGGATCTCATTAGTCTCATTGGAAACTTGAAGACTCATGAGATGGAAAAGAAGGCAAGAGAAGAAGCCGCTCCTCTTAAGAAGAAATCCATAGCCTTCAAGTTTTCCTCCACTCTTGATGAAGAAGATGAATTAAGTAAAGAAGTACTTGTACATGCTTTTGTTGAACTTTCAGAGAGTTATGATAATAAAAAGATAGAATGCTCAAAATTGGAAAAGGAAGTTGCTTTTCTTAAAAATCAACTTGCTATTGTTTCTAAAGAAAAGGATGAAATTTCTTCAAATCTTATTTCTACTCAAAATGAATTTAGTGCTTACAAAGTTGCTTGCAAAGCAAAATTTTCAAAGATTGATGAAAAAGAAATTTCTTCATTAAAAACTAAAAATTGTTGATGTTGAAAAAGTTTTAAAGGATTGTGCTTTCAACACTAAGAAACTTGAGGAAATGCTTTCAAAAAGGCACACTTCTCATGCTAAATCTTCTCATGTCAAAATTCCTCATGCTCACACTACACATAACACCCATGCTAAATCCACACATGCTCACAAGTCACACACTCACTATGCTTTTAAATATGGTAGAGTATATAGATGTACTTATTGTGGTAAGAATAGACATTTGGCTAAGTTTTGTTATGACCAAATAAATAGAACAAATAATCTTGTATGGATTCATGACACTAACGCTTTAGGACCCAAGAAAATGTGGGTACCAAAATCAAGTCCTAAATTATTTGATGTAGGTACAGACCAAGGCTCCAAGACGTAAGGAGCGGTGGTACCTTAATAGTGGTTATTCAAGGCACATGACATGGGATATCAACAACTTTACAACCCTATCAAGGTACATGGAAGGTGGCACCGTCACCTTCGGGGATGACTCCAAGGGCACTATCATCGGTATAGGTAACATTCAAATTGGTGCATCTCCCATCATAGAAAATGTTGTTCTTGTTGATGGTTTAAAACATAACTTGCTTAGTATAAGTCAACTTTGTGATCGTGAACTTAAAGTTGTTTTTGATGACTCTTCTTGCAAGATTTTTGATTGCAAAACTAATGATTGTATTCTCACCGGATTTCGTGATGATAATGTTTATATCATTGACATGCTTAATTTGGATTGTTCTACTAAATGCATGAATGTTTTTGATGAAAATTCTTGGCTTTGGCATAAAAGATTAGGACATGCATCTTTTGATCATCTTTCTAAGATTAATTCTAAGGAATTGGTGAAGGGTATTCCTTACTTGAAGTTTGAGAAAGACCGCATTTGTGGTGCATGCCAACTTGAGAAACAAACCAAGTCTTCTTTCAAAACCAATCAAGGATATCATGTCAACTAGGCCATTAGAATTAATTCATATGGATCTTTTTGGACCAACTAAAACTAAGAGCTTAAATGGTAGTAGATATGCATTTGTTTTAGTTAATGATTTTTCCCGATTTACTTGGGTTTTCTTTTTGGAAAACAAGATCAAACTTTTTCTCATTTCAAGATTTTTCGAAAAAGGGTTGAAAAAGAAAAAGATTTTTCGATTTTGAAAATAAGGAGTGATAGAGGTGGTGAGTTTGTTACCAACTACTCTTCATGACTTATTGTGATGAAAAGGGAATCAAGCATGAAATGTCATGTCCTAGAACTCCACAACAAAATGGAGTTGTAGAAAGGAAATTAGAACACTTCAAGAGATGGCTAGGACCATGATGAGTGAATATGACCTTCCTCAATATCTATGGGCCGAGGCCGTAAACACCGCATGCTATATTTCAAATCGCATTTATTTATGTAAAAATTCTTCCCAAAACATCTTTTAAAATGTATCATTCTAGAAAACCTAATGTTTCATATTTCAAAATTTTTAGATGCAAGTGTTTTGTTTTGAATACTAGAGATAACTTGGGTAAATTTGATGCTAAGGCTTATGAAGCTATTTTTGTTGGATATTCTTCTACTAGTAAAGCTTATAGAGTATTCAATAGATCTTCCCTTACCATTGAAGAATCCATGCATGTTAAATTTGAAGAATCTAATGTGGTTGTTGAGAATGTTATAGAAATTGACCCATTAGGTGAAGACATGGAGAGACTATCCTTGAAGGACTCACCCGCTCAAGAAGAAAAGCTAGAACCCATTGGTGATGTTCATAAGGATGAAGTGAATGATTCTCAACCACTTCCCAAAGATTGGATGCTATATGCTACAAATCACCCAAGGAACTCATTTTAGGTGATGTCTCTAAGGGGTAACAACTCGCTCCAAACTCCATGACTTATGTGGTAACTTTGCATTCATTTCTCATTTTGAACCCAAAAGCATCCTCGAAGCCGAGGCGGACTCATATGGGTTGCTAGCCATGCAAGAGGAACTCAATCAATTTGAGCGCAACCAAGTTTGGCACCTTGTACCTAAGCCTCACGATAGACCAATAATTGGTACTAAGTGGATCTTTAGGAACAAGATGGATGAGTCCGAAAATGTTATTAGGAATAAAGCTAGGTTAGTGGCCCAAGGTTACACTCAAGTTGAAGGAATTGACTTTGAGACCTTTGCACCCGTAACACGGCTTGAAGCCATACAGATAACACTAGCTTTTGCATCTTTTAAAAATTTTAAACTTTTTCAAATGGATGTGAAAAGTGCATTTTTAAATGGTTTTATAAATGAAGAAGTTTATGTTGAACAACCTCCCAGTTTTGTTGATTATGTTCATCCCAATTTTGTTTTTAAACTTGATAAAGCTTTGTATGGATTGAAACAAGCTCCAAGAGCTTGGTATGAAAGGCTTTCTAGTTTTCTCATTTCAAATGATTTTATTAAAGGCAAAGTAGACACAACTCTTTTTACTAAGCATGTTGATAATGACATTTTAATTGTGCAAATTTATGTTGATATAATCTTTGGTTCTACTAATGAGTTTTTATGCAAGGAGTTTGAAAAGGTTATGCAATGTGAGTTTGAAATGTCTTCCATGGGTGAATTGAATTTCTTTCTTGGACTCCAAATCAAGCAATTGCAAGATGGGATATTCATAAGTCAAGCCAAGTATGCAAAGGAACTCGTAAAGAAGTTTGGACTTGAAAGCTCAAAAGTTTGCAACACTCCCATGGCAACTACAATCAAGCTTGATAAGGATGACCAAGGTAAAAATGTTGATATTAAATTGTATAGAAGCATGATAGGTAGTCTTTTGTATTTGACGGCAAATAGGCCGGACATCATGTTTAGTGTGTGTCTTTGTGCTAGATTCCAATCGTGTCCTAAAGAGTCCCATCTTATTGCGGTAAAACGCATCATTCGTTATATTAAGGGCACAATTGGAATGGGTCTACGGTATCCGAAAACCTGAGATTTCTCAATGACGAGTTATTCGGATGCTGACTATGCGGGTTGTAGAGTAGATAAAAAGAATACTAGTGGGACATGTCAATTTCTTGGTAATTATCTTGTTTCATGATCCTCTAACAAACAAAATTCCGTAGCTCTATCAACCGCCGAGGCGGAGTATGTTGCAGCGGGGGCTTGTTGTGCACAAGTCCTTTGGATGAAACATACTCTCCTTGATTATGATTTGCATTATGATCATAAAAAAAAAATTTTGTGATAATACTAGTACTATTCATATGACCAAAAATGCAAATCAACATAGTAAGACCAAGCACATTGAGATTAGGTATCACTTTCTTAGAGATCATTTTGAGAAAGGTGATATAGATATTGATTATGTTTCCACGGATTTGCAACTTGCCGATATTTTCACTAAACCACTTGATTTTGTTAGATTCTCATTTATTTGAGGTGAACTAAATGTTTGTGTTATTGAATAAAAATGTTTTTCTTACCCTTTTTGATGTATGACAAAAAGGGGAGAATGAGTTTTATGATTTTGGTTCCATATGAGTTTATATATGTTTTTGATGTGTTTTTATGAATTTTATGAATTTCTTGAGTTTATATGAATTCTTGTATTTTGCAAGTCTTTTTAGTTTCATTTTTTTTACTTGCAAATTACATTGTTTTTCTTTGTTTAATGTAGCATAATTTAAGAGGGAGCTTACACCTCTCTTTTATTTTTTAACATAGCCTATTTGTTTTGTCATCATCAAAAGGGGGAGATTGTTGGCCCAAAAGGTTACACTCTCCATTTGTTTAGAGTTTTGATGATAACAAAACAAATAAGAGCTATTTGGTACTAATAAGTTTGTTCAAGATAAGTTTCAGGTTTTGTACCATGTTTGGAGACCATTGCTTAGCTTTTGCAAGAAATTCTAAGTTCATGGAGCAAAGAAGGTTTATGGCACATCAAGGAAGGAACATAGAAGAGAAGGCTCTAGCTAGGCTTTGCATGGTTCAAGACTTCAAGATTGCTCATGGACTTCATTAGTCTTGTTTCTAGTTTTATAGTTTTGTTACAGAATAGTGATTAGGATTGAAGCTCTATATTCCAACACACACGTTTTTGCGCACATGCATTTCCTAGAAATATTCCCTATAAATATATATAAAATAATTTAATACAAAGCCTTTTGATTACAAATTCAATTTTATGCTTTATATATATCTCTAATCAAAAATATTTTATTAGATATCTAAATCTCCTTAAAATTCTTGTTCAGTTTTGACTTTTGGCCTGAGCCGGTCAACCGGCCGGTCGACCGACACTCAACTGGTTTTCTGGCAGGTTGGATGCGTATCCGTGTGCATGTTCTTCGGCCGACCGGGCGGACGACCGAAGACTTCGGTCGACTGAAGTGGTGTCACTCTCTGTTTGTTTCGGTCGACCGGGCGGTCGACTGAGAGCCTGCAACGGCTCTTTTTGTTTGAATCCCGGTCGACCGGCCGGTCGACCGAGGTAGCCGTTTCAGCCATAACGGCTAGCTTTTAAACACGTTTTAAATTTGTATTTTTCGTTTCTAAACGGATTTAGGGGATATTTTATGGGTCAAATTCTTCCTAATTAACATTATATGAGTTTACTTTTTAATCCCTAGCCCTCTCCTATAAATAGAGGTGATTAGGGTTATGTTTTTAACAACAAGAATTATACAAAAAGTTTCAAAAGTTTTCAAAGCTTTCAAGAGAGTTTGGTCCTTGGTTTTTGTGCTGAAGATTCTCTCATCGCTAAAGTTTTATTTTCTAAACTCTCTCTACTTCATTTCCTTTTTCCACTTACACTATTTGAGCTTCAATTCTAACCATTACTCTACAGGGCTCTTGTAAGGGAAAGAGGTGTTTGTAAAAGATAGTTTGTGGTCTTTTGATCACTAAGAGAGAACTTGTACTTGAGATTGTAGAGTTGGGTACTCCGGTGTGATTGTAATTATTTGTGAAGTTAAAGTTGTTAGAAATCCTTCTGGGTGAAGGCGGGGACGTAGAGCTGGGTGCTCGAACCTCGAAAAAATTCTCGGTGTTTGCGTTTGGTTTACTTGTTCTTACTTGCTCTTAATTCTTACTTCAATCACTTACTTTATATTCATTGCTTTATCTACTTGCTTCACATTTTCTTTGCTACATTGTACTTGCTCTTCATTTTCATTGTTATATTCACTTGTTGCATAATCACATTGTCAATCAAATACTCATACAACAAGATTGCATTGCGCACCTTCAACTCATATCTAGAGGAATCAGGAGGAAGGAGTTCAGAACCCTTCACGGGGTATTCGGCTTCTAGTCTTGTTTTGGGTTGATTGTTGCATCACATTTTTAATTGTGCATTGATTAGCATTATCACCTATTCACCCCCCTCTAGGTGATTTTCAAATAGTTTCTCTCAAAGTGCAATAAAAGTGTTTTATAGGCTAAATCAGCAAAAAGTGTACATGCCACTGTAGTGGTCAATTTTTGACCTGCACCAGGATCAAGGCACGTGTCCATCTCATTAGAAACTCCCGAAGACAAACAATAGGGTACGCCAAGCAAAGCTCGTCCCTGGGAACATCGTCCATGTTGTGCGCCGAAACAACAACCACGTAGAGGAAACCCTAGATCCAAGATGCAAAATAGAAGTACCACCAACAGCAAAGAACAAATAAGCAATGAGAAGAACACAAACACCAGATTTAACGAGGTTCGGCCAATTTCGCCTACGTCCTTGGGGCAAGGAAGAGAGATTTATATTGATTTGATAATCAATACAAGTATTACAAGCATTCTACTATGAAGAGAGCTCTGCCTCTCTCATATATCCAAGGAAACCCTAAGAATCAGTTTCCAATTTGGGCTGATTTTCAATTCAGCAAATTTTCCGAAACAACCCGAACCAGTCTGTCGGTCGACCGGTCGGTCGACCGGTCGGTCGACCGACCCAAGCACCGGTCGACCGTGCCTAACGAGAGTTAGGCACTTTCAGTCGGTCGACCGGGCGGTCAACCGCTCTCCATCTGCGGTCGACCGGACTGGTCGACCGCTACACCCTTGTGCACGTTGATGCACAACGGTCGACCGGGCTACTGCTGCTTCCCTGCTGCTGCTGCTGAATCTTTGGCCCCTTGTCCTCGTCGACTTCCTCGACTTCCTCGACTTCCTCTCCTCTTCCTACAATTCTCTACCTCGGTGAAGATTTCTCAAATCTGAGCCGAACTGAAACATACGAACCGTCGACTCAAAAGTGGCTGCACCAGTGTGGTTGCCTACGTACCCTGCCCAAGAGATCAAGCCATTCGTAGTTCATCCAAAGGAGCTTCAACAAGCTCATGCTACATGAAGGACATGGAGCAAAGTTTTACAATGTACAAATTTGACTCCTGACACCACCTTGGTAAGCATGTCGGCGGGATTCTCCGTTGTGTGAATCTTCAGCAACTCAATATCACCCTCATCGAGAATCTCCCGAACAAAATGGAATCTGACATCAATGTGCTTCGTCCGTGCATGATATACCTAGTTCTTGGCTAAATAAATAGCACTCATACTGTCACAGTTGATCTTCAGTAGATCCTGATCCACCCCCAAGTTATCAAGCAAGCCTTGAATCCAAATTGCCTCCTTCATAGCCTCCGTCATGGCCATATACTCGGCCTCTATAGTAGACAATGCGACGGTAGACTGTAGAATAGAGCGCCAACTCACCGGTGCTTGAGATAATGTAAAGACATACACCTTTGTAGACCAGCGCTTGTCAAGGTCACCAGCATAATCGGAATCAACATACCCGATACAATCTTGCTTCCCTGTGGAGTCCTTCTCAAATACCAGACCAATATCAATGGTACCTTTAATGTACCGCAGAATCCACTTCACTGCCTCCCAATGACCCTGTCCTGGATCATGCATATATCTACTCACCATAGAGACAGCTTGTGACAGATCTGGTCTTGTACACACCATATCATATATAAGACTACCAACTGCGCTAGCATATGGGACGCGAGTCATGTACTCACGTTCTTCAACAGTCTTTGAAGACATCATGGCAGATAACTTGAAATGAGGAGCCAGTGGTGTACTTACAGATTTCGTATCCTTGCCGATATTGAACCTCTGAAATACCTTTTGCAAATACTCCTTCTGTGTCAAGCTCACCTTGCCAACCCTTCGGTCTCGTGTAATTTTCATGCCTAGCACCTTCTTTGCTTCACCAAGATCCTTCATCTCAAACTCAGAAGATAAGTCCCTCTTCAGTGCATTAATTGCAGATCTAGACTTTGAAGCAATAAGCATATCATCTACATATAGTAAATAGATATACTCCTCTGTCGGTAGCTTGTTGTAGTACACACATGGGTCATAGTGGCTACGTGTATACTTCTTTCCTCTGATGAAGCTGTCGAACCGCTTGTACCACTGTCTAGGAGACTGTTTTAGTCCATATAGCGACTTCTTCAGCTTACACACCATATCTTCTTTCCCTGCAGTCTTGAACTCTGTCGGCTGAGACATGTAGATCTCTTCATCCAGATCGCCATGGAGAAAGGCGGTCTTTACATCGAGTTGATCAAAGTTCAACTCGTACTGTGCCACCAAAGCCAATAAGATGCGAATTGACGAATGCTTTACAACAGGAGAAAATACCTCATTGTAGTCAATTACTTCCCTTTGAGCATAGCCTTTTGCTACCAATCTGGCCTTGTAGCGCACCATATCTTCTTTAAGAGATCCCTGCTTCTTTGCATACACCCATTTACAGCCTATCGCCTTCTTCCTTTTGGGCAACCTTGTGAGTTCCCAAGTGTCGTTCTTGTAAAGAGACTTCATCTCTTCTTCCATGGCTGCTCTCCACATCTTCGACTCTGAACTAATTTCAGCTTCTCTGAAGGTGGATGGAATAGCCTCCTCAATGACCGGAAGTGCATAAGCCACGACCATATCTGTAGTGAGCCAACCTGGCTTCCGTGTGTTTCTCCTTGGTCTTTCAACTGCAGTAGAGTCAGGAACATCACCCATGACCTGTTCTTGACCCTCTTCATCATCAGCATCTACCTCATCTGCTTGATCATTACCCTATGTCACCCTAGGTATGATCCTCACCGATGCTGAACTTTCTAGAGATGGTGGATTAGCATCATTCTCCACCTGCTGCGATACATCTTTGGTCTTGCTAGTCTCCACCTGCTGAGAGACCTTATGATTCAACATAGAAGCCTCATCAAATGTGACATCCCTATTGAAAAGAAACTTCCTGTCCGTAGGATCCCAGATCTTGAACCTTTTGATTCCCTTCTTGAAACCGACGAACAAGCCCTTCTTTGCTCTTGGGTCTAACTTATCTTCTTTGACATGATAATAGGCTGGACAACCAAACACCCTTAGCAAATCATAATCAGCAGTTGTTTTTCCTAACCAAACCTCAAGAGGAGTTTTACCCCTATCGCAAACGAAGACAACATGTTAACAAGGTAGCATGCGTATGCCAAAGCCTCAGCCCAGAAGTTCTTCGATAAACTGGCATTGGACAACATACAACGGACCTTCTCTAGCAAAGTCCTGTTTACCTTTCCGCTACCCCGTTCTGTTGAGGTGTCTCCCTCACTGTGAAGTGTCTCTCTATGCCCACATCAAGACATAGCTGAAGGAAAGGATCAGACTTATATTCTCCCCCATTATCTGAACGGAAGACCTTGATTTTCCTTCCCGTACTTCTCTCCAAGTTCTTCCACTTCACAAAAACTTCTAGGAATTCCCCTTTGTGTCTTATGGTATATACCCAACAACGCCTAGAATAATCATCAATAAACGACACAAAGTAATGATTATCTCTAATTGATGCAGTCTTGGTAGGTCCCCAAACGTCAGTGTGAACATAGTCCAGAATCCCCTTGGTGCAATGTGTTGTTGTGCCGAACTTCACCTTAGTCTTCTTTCCGATGATACAATGTTCACAAAATTCCAGCTTGCAGGTTCCGGCACTCAATACTCCTTGTCTTGCAAGAGTTTGCAAAGACTTTTCTCCTGCGTATCCCAGCCTCATATGCCATAGCCTGGTTGAGTCTTCATCTGAATCAGTAAAAGCTGCCACTTGTCCTGTAACAGTACTACCATTCAAATAGTAAAGATTGTTCCTGCGAACGGCCTTCAATACCACCATCGAGCCTTTGGTCATCTTAAGGACTCCTTCCTTTATTGATACCACAAGGCCCAATGCCTCCAAAGCTCCAACAGAGATTAGGTTTCTCTTCAGTTGAGGTACATACCTCACTTCCTTCAGTTCCCTTATCATCCCATCAAACATCTTGATTTGGATTGTTCCTACACCCTCCATGATACATGGATGATCATCGCCCATAACGACTGAACATCCCTCCAGCTTCTCAAAGCTAGAAAACTAATTCCTATTAGGGCACACATGGTATGTAGCACCAGTATCCAAAATTCACTCATTATCTCCTGAGTAGCCAACGATGAGAGTAGTGACAGAGAATGAGAAACCGACGAGTCCGAGTCTGATCCACCTGCCTGTGAAGTACTACTGCTCTGAGTACTGACCACCTTTGCAAGATTTGCCTCAGTCTTAGACTCCTTCCCTTTGGCCTTTGGACAGTCAACTTTCCAGTGCCCTAGTTTTCTGCACAAGGCACACTGGTTCTTCTTCAGATCTTGATAATCTGGCCTGGACTTCGATCTCCCTCGATCATCTTTGCCCTTCCTATATGAACCCCTGCCTCTTACTGCTAGCGCCTCTGCTGATGAGCTTGCCTGAGAAGGCTGCCTTTCCTTTCTCCTCGTCTCATAATTAGTCAAAGCAGACGACACTTCATGATAGTCAAGGGACTGTCTCCCATTTATGAAGGTTAAGGTAAAAGTCTCATGCTCCTCTGTAGGAAGAGAGTTCAAGAGAATTACCGCTTTATCTTCTTCATCTATCTTGACATCCACATTGACCAAATCCGTAGGAAGCTTCGTGTAGCGATTCAGATGTTCATTCACGGAGCATCCTTTCTTCATCTGAAACCCGTACAGTTTGCTTTTCAGCTGTAATCTGGATTCAATACTCTTAGTCAGATATTTTCTTTCAAGGATCTCCCACAACTGCCTCGCAGATGTTTCGTGTAACACAAGGTATTTGATGTCTTGTGTTAGACACGATCTGATTAAGCCACACGCAGATCGGTTTATCTTCTCCCACTCTTCTTCAGTGGTTGTGCTTCGCTTCTTCTCCAGACGTAGAGTATCTTCAAGGTTAGATGCATTCAAGGCATCCATCACCTCACACCTCCACATGCCAAAATTGTTAGTGCCATTAAACTTCACCACGTCAATCCTCGGATGAGTATTCATGGTCCTCACTGATGTACTTTCTTCTGCCATCTCTCTGACTAGATCCTCTATGTAATGCGGAAAACCAAAGGAGATAGATAAACAACTTTGATAAAGATCAGATCTTTACCTCCTCACGAAACCCTAGATGAGTTTCTGACTAGATCTACTCCTCCAATGATTCCTTGAGCACTTCACGCGCTGTTCTGAGATCGACACACGATCCCACGAACAGACCCAACGCTGATCTGAGATCGACACACGATCTCCACCAAATCAGCAACCGATGCCCTTCGAATTGCCAGATGATCCCACCTGGGATGCTCTGATACCACTAGTTGTGCGCCGAAACAACCACGTAGAGGAAACCCTAGATCCAAGATGCAATAAAAGAATATGGCACAAACTCGCCATTTTAAATGACATGTTGGGTCATCCAAATTAGATTTCACATTGTTTGCCACAAGGGAAAGCATTTAACAAGAAGCAATAAGCAAACATATTTTTAAGCTATGTATATATCACCTTGTGGTCACAAAACGAATGCTTTTTAATAACAAGTTGACTTACTGGTTGTAAAAAATTTGAACCACAATTTGATGTTTAAGAGGGTCGTTTAAAAGAACATTGAACGGTAACATAATGGGGATTTCTATTAAAAGTTTATTGTGTGGTTTAGACTGTAGATGACAATTTATCATGATCTAAATATTAACTAATATATAGACCAAAATTAAATTGGTGTCACTATTTACAGAGCATGTCATATGAACTGTTCACTGAAAACCTTTCTCAATCTGAGAAATAGAGCTGCATGTTAGAAAAATTTAAACAACTAATGTTACAGTTCCACAAATTTGAAGTGCTGCGGATCAGAATCAAAGGTGTAGATTTTCAATTAGATGTTTTGCCATGTATTTGCACAGATGAGCTATGGCCCAGGTCCCCAAAACCATTTCGTAAGATTATTTCCATGCAAGACATATTAGTGTATTCCATATAATTTGTGTCCAGACATCAAGACATCAGGTCTATGATCCTCTTAATGAACAGCTGGCCTTCAGCTTTATAAATATGGACATACTTGATATAAATGAAAACCATCTAAGCAACTAAGCCTAATAAAACAGATTAGTGACATTACACATGTGTGGCATGTGTGCCTAGCTCCATCAAGAAGTTAATTGTGATATATGCATTAAATACTCACTGGTTCGATGATGAATTTAGGAATGACATACTACTAGCAAAAACAAAACTTCAATTAGCCAATAGCCATGAGTTCTTCCTGAGCCATCAGAAGTCAAACTTAACATCCAGGTTTTGCCTTTTCAACACTGAACCAGCTTAAGGCTATTTGTCCACAAGTTAGGTGAGGGAGTGATGAAAGGAGAAGGATAAAACAATACGTAGGATAAAATTGGAATTGCTCTTGTTAATTGACAAAATCATCAAATTTCATAAGAACTCCAGAAGTCAATGGGTCCATTCGGTTTTTTAACCGATGAACACAATTGCATTCAAATACATGAATCATGACAAGATGTTTCTGTTGGATTTTTGAGTTAAAATAAAAAGAAAAGCTTTCATTTCAAAATTTTGTTTTACCAAGTCAACTTTGACCAAGTCTCAGAATCTAAATCAGATGAGAAAATATCTCAACTACTTAGATTTTCTGTTGGAGTTGTTACAACAACTTGGGTTCTAAGTTTATAAATAGATCCTCACTCCAATAGCAACAGACACAACTCATTTCTCTTTTTTCATCTAAAAAAAAAAAAACCTGAACGCTACTCTTCGTGAGAATAACTTCAGTGTTAAAAAGAATTTTTATCTTCATTTTTCTGCGCAACTTCTTCATTTGAGCAGAAGCTCTGTCCACCGTCCTGGGCTGAGTGCTGGTGAATCCGGAGAATCCTTTACCGCTAGGCGATAAGGTCGATTCAACGTCTGGATAAGGAGACGGGCTTTTGATCCTTTAGGGCAGCGACATCGCGACTGCATTCCCCAGGCCAGATTCTTTTGTTTTATTTTAATTATAATTATTGTTACATGATAGAATAATTGTTGTTTTATCTTAATTTAATTTGTAAAGATATTGCATGTTAAATAGTACAAAATTTCCAACAATCTAAAGGACCAAAAATTAAATATATACATACTTTCTCCTATTTCATTCAATATATTTCCTATTTCATGCAACTTAATTGAATTTAGAAGACAACAGTTAATAAATTCAGATCTGAATGATTGTATTGGCATTCTGGATACTTCTGATGGCAGTTTTTTTTTCAACTCTATATATGTATGGTATTTATGATTTAAATTGCACTAAATAGTACATGAAAACTTTTGTTATTTTTTGTTTAATTCTCCTTAGTTTCTATTATTACATTTTATTAACGAATTTTATAGGATATGATCGGTTTATATGCGCATCCTATAAAATTCCATTACCTCGGGTTTACAAACAAAAAGAAACTTATTGAACTGGTTTCCTTTCTTATATTACTAACTAATTTCTATTTAAGCTGATGTGTTTAATATTTTCTTGATTTATGGGCCCGAGCATGTGTGCGTGACCTTGGTTTAAATTTTTGCTGCAAGTGCTTTAATTTGAAAATATTTTATATTTCAGTCTCATGGCTTCTTGATTATTCACAGTTTATTATTTGCATAACTCTATTAAATGTGTCATCAGTTGTAATTCTATCATAATTTGTTATGTGCATATATAATCAAAGAAGCATATTTTTTAAGAATTCCATTTTGTTTAAATTTATTTTCCTGGCATCATGTCATGTCCCCACCATCTTTTGGATTAATTGAGAAATCTTGCAACTTACTTTCTATTGCCAGATAAATCTCAATTTTTACTATAAATTTCAACATTGTTTAGTAGCTTATTTATATAGCATCACTAATTGTGTCATGCTATTCTTGTCTAGTATATAGAGTTTATTAATGAGATCTAATTAGTGCTCTCATGTTTTTTGATTTAACTTACTGCACATCTAATCTCAATTAATTATGAGATTTATTTTATCCTTTTCTGTCATTTGATTTTTCATATAAGACCTATTAATTTGTTCTATTCAGTTACTTGCTGTTAATTGCGATTTGATACAATATTCGGCTACATGTCTCTTGAATGCTACAATTGTCCTCAATTTGCCTTTCTGATTGTATTTGCTATTTGTTGAAATCTTATTTTATTAAACAATTATTTTATTAAGTAGTTATCACTTCAGCATTGTTTTTATTTATCAATCTATTTATATACTTGGGATAGCATTAGCTTTGTCATTAAATCATTTTATAAAAGCTACCTTTTTCAAGTATAAATGTTCTGGGTAATACAGTTAACTGTAATATTGTCACAATTTTCCTCTAACATTATGCTCCTTAATGAAAAGAGAGCCATACATTTTGTAACTTCTTGATTTTAGTTAAAAGTTGTTCACATTCACATTATACTTGATCTGTTATGCATTTCTATGAAAATGAAAAATAAGTAATTTGATTGGTATGATTCACAGTTTAATCTTATACGTGTCAAAAAGTGGCACAAATTCTGAGAAAAATTAGGGTTCTAGATTTGATATAGTACGATTTAACTTTTCTTGATCATTCTCATCCAATAAAAAAAGTATTTTTTTTGAAAACTTTGAGTTTCCGTTTAATCATTCTTATGAATTTTGACCTTACAAAGTATAATTTCTCTCTAACTAAATTTAGAGATAAATTAAATATTTATTTTGATATTTTCAAATATAGTTTTAATTGTCGAGAATTGGTCGAGATTCTTGGTTAGAAATTTTAAATCAGATTATTATTATATTTCTTAAAATTTGAAAAGTTATATATTTTAATATCTAGAGCAATGAAATAAATTTTCTCAAAATTACCTTTTAAGTAAAAATATTTTCTTATTTCACTACTAGCTTTTATTCAATGAGATATTTATTATTGAAACTATATTAAATAAAAAATGTCATATGTTGATGTAACTTATTATACTTCTTAAAAATATATTTTTACTAAAAAATTTATACACCTGTTTTCATGATTTAACTATGAGAATATTCTTATAGTTGCGGAAAAATATAAACTTTAATTTTTTATTCATGAAATTATGTGTGTGTGTATATATATTGAAATTATAAGTGCATCATTTTATAATAAAATATATTGAATGATTGCTATATTTTACATAATCATGCACTTTAAACATTTCTTTAAAGAGCTTTTTTTTTTTTTGAAAGAATATTATAATTTTCATTGTTAATCAAATTATGAATAATTTTTAAAATCATTTAAAATTTCTTTGAAGATTTTGACATATTTTAAAAACTAAAGATATATATTGAATACATTATATGCATGTATTATTTGTGAAAGCATAAACATGTTACATGTATAAAGAAAAATTATATTTTATATCCTAATCACTAAGTTAAGACAATGGTGATTTGCTTAAGATGAAAATTCGGACACTATTAATAATATAAATGGTAAGGCAAATTAGGATGCTTTACTATCTAGTAAGGAACCAATTTGCAGCCATCTTATAAGATATCAAATCTCATCTGTGACATCATCAATGTCATAATAAAGTGAATAGAATGGATAATAAATATTTTCCTCTAGTACATGTATAGTTCTTAATGTTTTGATCAAGTATATGCTTAAAATATATTTAAAATATATCTAAATTACACGTTAATACTTAGACTTTAACACTAAGTGTGTATTAAAATGATTTTTATATCTTGATTATTCTCAAATTAAATATATATATATATACATATATATCTTAAATATTTGAATAGTCAAATAAAATGTATATATGCTTTATCATAAACCATTATGGTATAATTATTTCGTTTTGAAACTAAGTTTTAGAAGGAAAACTTTTTAACTACCTTATAATTCCAAATGGGGGGAGACTCTGACAATTACCCAAAGACTTTATAGGTCTAATAAAAGATGTCAAGTGTCATAATAATGTGATCATGAAGGGTTAAGTCTCTGACTGTCACCACTTGAAAATAAAATGCTGTTAAGCCAATTTTTTGACCCTAAAAAACATAAAAGTCCTCTGATTAAGGGTCTTTCTAGGAGTATTCCTAGTTTCATTGAGGGAGATGGGGTTAAGCCCATAGTAGAGTTCACCAGCAATGGGAACCCAACCTACTTGATTGGGAGTTGGTTCCATGAAAGAGGTTCAATGTGATAGTAACAAGATGGACTGGTGAAACTCGTGTAGAGCATCAATCCGGATATATTTACATCCTATATGTAGTGTTGTAGCTACTACCCCTTCTCTATGGCGAGATGCTCTTATGATACAGCTAGGTAAGGATGAGTTTAACACTTAATAAGTCCAACGCATGTAGTGTGAAGGGTATACTATCCAGCTGTAGTACCCTTGGAGGACTTACCTACGTGAGAGGAACCATGATGGGCGCGGTTGGGGGGGCAGGGCTGACCCTAGAAACTCTCATGGGTCGGTTATTATGAGCATGGCCTTTAACGCTCAACCCGCTCGCTCAATAGATGAAGACTTATTGTGTGTGTATTATATCAATATCTGGTAAAATGGGCTAGTACCAGTTGTAGTCCACTATGGGCCTGTTTGGCTAAGGGTGGAAGTAAGGAAGTGAGAAATTGGGGAAGTGGTAATTATTCCTTTTGCAATTTAGGAATTGGTTAGTAAGTTTTTCGGTGTTTGGATGTTGTTGAGAAGTGTGGTTTGGAAAATATTGTCTTTTCCGGTGTTTGGATGGTAATGTGAAAGTGAAAGTAAAAAAAGTTGACCACAAAGTTGACCATAAATAATATTAAAATAAAAATTAATTAAGAAAAATAAAAAAATGGACTGTAATTAGAATGCAAGTGAGATTTACATGATAAAAAAATCAAATGTTTTGTGCTACAACTTATTACAAATGAGATTTGCATGACCACAAAATTAACTGTAGCACTCTGGAAGTGAGGAAATGATTGTGTAAAAGAGAGAAGAGAAAAGGAAAAAGGGTTTTCTTATTTTCCGTTTCTGGTGTTTGGATAGATAGGGAAGTTGAGCAATTATACTTTCATATTTCCTTACTTCCGCCCACTTCCTTGCAACCAAACAACCCCCATGTCTCTCAGATGGCGATGTATTCACTAAGAAAGGTTTCAGGCGTAGTCCACCTGTCCAAAATTCACAGTATGATGTTGCCCAATTTCACTCGTGTTTTATGATCTGATGATTTGATTGTTATTTATTATTGATTTGTTTTATTCTGTCTTCCCTGAAACTCAAGCTTTTGGGGGGGGGGGGGGCTGTTGGATTTTTTAGTTAAAATAAAAAGAAAAGCTTTCATTTCAAAATTTTGTTTTATCAAGTCAACTTTGACCAAGTCTCAGAATCTAAATCAGTTGAGAAAATATCACAACTGCTTGAATTTTCTATTGGAGTTATTACAACTTGGGTTTTAAGTCTATAAATAGATCCTCACTCTAATAGCAACAGACACAACTCATTTCTCTTTTTTCATCTAAAAAAAAAACCTGAACACTACTCTTCGTGAGAATGGCTTCAGTGTTAAAAAGAATTTTTATATTCATTTTTCTGGGCAACTTCTTCATTTAAGCAGAAACTCTGCCCACCGTCCTGCGCTGAGTGCTGGTGAATCTGGAGAATCCTTTACCGCTAGGGGACAAGGTCGATTCAACGTCTGGACAAAGAGACGGGCTTTTGATCCTTTAGGGCAGCGCCATCGCTACTGCATTCCCCAGACCAGATTTCTTTGTTTTATTTTAATTATAATTGTTGTTATATGCTAGAATAATTATTGTTTATCTTAATTTAATTTGTAAAGATATTGCATGTTTTAGAAAATAGTATAAAATTTTCAATAGTTTCATCAAAGAAAACGTCCTTTTGAGACAGATCTTCTCATTTGTACAGTGTTACCAATGAATAGCACTCAGTTATAGATTAAGTTCATCTTTTGAGGTTTATTATTTGGTTTGATCCTCTGAAAGAATTCATACCAGAAGAGGAACGATAAGAGCACCGTACCTTAAGACAACATTCAACAAGCCACTTGAAATTTGCACACAAAAAATTGTTATGTATAAGTATGAGGACTTTTGTGTAAAAGTCCTCATATATTATAATAATATATAAAGAAATGAGATGTGATTGATCCATCCATCTAATTCTCCCAATTCATCTCTAACCCTAATCCTAGCTCTGATTATCGTGGTATCAGAACCATGATCTTCTAATAAGATAATCCTAACCCTAGATTCAATTCTAAACCTCTATCCCATTCCCCGATCACCAAATCCCTCTTTGATCTCACAATCAGACGACAGTGTCAACACCCAACTCCACTCACCGACGCCCTTCGTCATCCAAATCCGACAGCAACCCCGACTCTACTATTTGAAGCCGACCTTATCTTCATCCTTCAGGTTCAACAGCGACTCCACCACTCGACAAAAACCTCACCGCCGCCACCTTCTGCCCCAGATGACCTTACTGCCACCTCGCCGCCGCCACTCGACTTCCATCCTAAATCAAACCTCTCGACTTTGATTCAAACCTCACTGACATTGTAGTCATCGCCAACGCCTCAAATCTGGCCTCGTCTTCACTATACCTTCATCTTCTACCTCTCACCATCATCCCCGACTCTAATTTGAGGCTGATCTAGATCACTTCTACCTCGTCTCGACGACAGCTCCTTCCCCATGCCGACGACGGCTCCCACCTTCTCTTCTTCTTTCCTGCACCTCTTCTTCCCTATTTTGCTCAGTTAAATTAACATAGAGTTAAAAGAAATTGTCTTTCCTTTTTCTTTGTGTAGTTGTGTTAAAAGGTTGATGAGAGATTTGATGATAAATGTGTTTTGAGCTGAATGCATGAGTTTGAAAAGCTATGTACTCTCAATTGAAGTTGTGTTTTGTGTTAGGAGGATCTTAGAGTTTTGATTGTAGTGGGTCACTGGTGGCTGAGAGATCGTGAATATGACAGAGTCGGCAGAGCCCAAGCCGATTGTTCCAGAGTTTATTACAGAAATCACTCATAGGGACTTGAACGGGGATAACTATTTACAATGGAAGAGGATTGTTGCAATCAATTTAACTGATCGTGAAAAGAATAGTCATTTGTACACAGATCCTCCTAGTTTTAAGACGGATGAGTGGGAGCGAGAGGATGATGCTCTCTTTAGTCAGTTGTTGAATATCATAGAGCCGAAGATACAAGATTTGGTGATGCATATGTCGACCATAAAGGAGATGTGAAACTATCTTGTGGAGTTGTAACCCAGGAAGAATAATATTAATAGAGTTTTTAACGTCATGCAAGAGATATTCAGAAGAAAGGCAACAAAATCTTGTCTTAACACTGTGCAGACTTCAACAATGTTTATGAGGAGCTAAAGGTGTTATTTTCTATCTCACAGGATGTGAAAAAATGCAGAAGCAATGAGACTAGCTAGCAGTGTTGACTTTCCTAAGGAGTTTGCTATTAAAGTATACTTCTGCACGTCCACAGGTGATAGGTAACTCTGCAGTTGATTCTCTACCAGAGACATGGAATTATAGAATCCTGCTGGTAATGAGTCTCATGAATGATTAGCTCTAGCTGTTCAACAGGGACAATTTACAACTCATGTGGTGATTAAGGAGAAGGCCATTTTGGCAATGGCATAGAAGATTTTAACCGATGTCATTTTGGTGGTAGCATTGGAGATTTTGGTCGAGGCAGCCATTTTGGTGGTGGCAGATGAGACTTCGATGGCGAAAGCCAATTTGGTGGCGAAGAGATTTTGGTCATGGAGGAAATGGAGAAGAGAATTGGCAACAATATGAGGATCTGTTTCAACTACAGGACACACGAGAAACATGTGTCCTAAATTGTACGACAAGACCTCCTAAATCGGTCATTTTGCTCGTGGCCTATGCTGCATCAGAGGGCCAGATTCCCTCAGATTTCAAAAGTGTACTTATGTAAGATGAAGAGTTCAAAAAATACCAGATGTTCAAGTAATTTCAGGCTACACAGATCACACCATCATCATCCACTACTACATTGGCACAGTTAGATAACTCTACTGCGTTTTTTACTTTTAGAGCTCCAAATACTTGGATCATTGACACTAGTATATCTGATCACATAATGGAACGCAAAGATATTCCGCATAACTTGTCTTCACTTTTTATCACTTCCTACAATAACTTTAGCAAATGGTACTACGTCTTGTGTTGAGAGTATAGGCACCGCTAAGGTTACTGCTTTATTACTTTTGTCATCTCTTTTTTACATACCAAAGTTTCCATTTAATCTATTATCTACACTAAACTTACATGATCCTTCAATTGTTTGGTAACGTTCTTTCCTGATCATTGTGTATTTCAAGAGATTGAACACAAAAGATGATTGGCACGGGATGTGAACATGGATGCCTGTATCACCTAGAGACTGGTGCCAGTTCAGCTGCATGTGTTAACTCTACTTCTTTATGAGATTTACATCATCGGCTGGTCATCTTACCTTGCAAGTTTTAAAAAAAATTGTTCCCGAGTTAGATCAAGTGTCAACTCTTGGATGTGAGTCATGTGAAATGGGTAAACACCATCGTGTGCTTTATCCATTGAGAGTTAATAAGAGGATAGATCACCCATTTGAACTTGTTCATTCTGATATTTGAGGACCTTGTCTTATTAGTTCAAAACTTAATTTTAAATATTTCTTTATCTTTGTGGATGAATTTTCTTGCGTGACATGGTTATAGTTAATGAAAAATCGTTCAGACACCCTCTCCATCTTTCAAACTTTTTATAATGAAATTAAGAATCAATTTGGTATGTTTATTCATACTTTGCGAACTGATAATACAGAAGAATTTTTTTGCTCAGCTTTTATGTATTTCATGTCTGATACTAGAATTAGTCACCAAACTTCTTATCCTTATATTCCACAACAAAACGACATGGCTGAACGCAAGAATCGTCACTTGCTTGAGGTGACACGAACTTTGTTAATTGACATAAATGTTCCCAAAGACTTCTGAGAGGATACGGTTCTTATAGCATGCTATCTGATTAAGTGCATGCCTTCTACAATTCTTAATGGTCAAATACCATTTTCTATTCTTTATCCATAACATGACATATTTTCTTTACCTCTTAGAAATTCCAGTTGTGTATATTTTGTTCATGATCATAGTACCAATCACACCAAACTGGATCCCAAAGCTTTCAAATGTATCTTTTTGGGGGTATTCTAGAGGTCAAAAAGAATATAGATGCTATTGTCCTACTTTGCATTAGTTTATGATCTCTACAGATATTACATTTTTGAGTCCACACCGTACTTTGATAAAGAGACCTCCAAAAGTACATCATCAAAACCAGAAAAAGATTTCATGTTCTTTTTAGAAAACTCATCATTTTCATATATCAATGTGGATCGTGTGCCTTAGGGATATGGACAGGCGTATACTAGTCGTGTCAAATCCACTACTAATGTGCAAATTTTAGCGGTCAACCCGATTGACTCAACTTTTTTACTTTGAGGAGCTTTTTGCTCGAAATATTTGAGAGAACTTCCTCTCACCCATTCTTTTCTAATCCTCTTTATAAATACCTCTTATCAATACTCTTTAAAAAAAAACTTTTGAGAAAAATTTTCTACACCAATTGATAAATATTTTCAAGAGCTTTTCATTCAAAATTCTCACTTTCTCAAGCTTAATCTTTTTCTTCTTCAAGAATGATATAGAGAGTTTATTTGGTGTTGTGATTAAGTCTGGACTTTTAACCTCTACTACTTGATCTCAATCTTTTCAAGAATTCATCTCAAGATTCTAGATTCAAGCTTTTATTTTTCATATCTTTAAGCATCTAGATCTTAATCTGCCTTACTTGTGTTAAATCTTCTAGCTAGTAGAACCTCAATTTGTATTAATTTTTATTATTTGTATTTGAGCTTTAATTGGTTCTCACCTTGTATAGAGAACAATCTTCTAGTTGTATTTGTTTGTAGGTGAAGAAATCCAACCACTTGGGAAGTAGGTTGGTGAAGGTCTACATCTCTACCCGGAAAAGAAGTAGTTGTAAGGTCTAAACTTTTACCCGAAAAGAAAGTCAGTTGTAAAAAGGTTCAAGCTTCTACCAGGAAAGAAAGGTACCAATACAGATTGGTTGAAATCCTAGAGAAGAGGCCTTTAGATAGTAGAGTAGACCGGTTGGGGCCGAACCACTATAAATCACATGCAGGCTACAATTTCTCTATCTCTCTCACTTTACACCTCTCTATCTCTTTACTTATTTGCCAATTGCTATTGTTCTTTATTGCAATATTGCGTTTATAGCTATTGAATTGTGCATCCAATCAAATTAAGGTTCAATTTGTTGCAGTTAGTTTTCAAACCCAATTCAGCACCCCCTCTAGTCTCTAGGGTTGCCTATTAGACTTTCAATTGAGAGCTACAGTGATAGGATTTCTGTGAGAGAGGGAGAGGAAAGTGAAGTATTGAAGAGAGAGGGTAGTGGGGAAATGAAAAGGCCAGCTGCAAATTTTCCCATCTCGCTCACTTGTAAAATAAATCTTGCAACTTGAGCTGCAGTTGGAGAAAAGCATGGACTGTAGCCCACATGGGTTGCAAGTGAGCCTGCAAATCCAATTCCAATATGCATCTCAACCAAACAGTAGCAAACCATTTTGCTGCAAGTGGGATTTGCACTTGCAGACTACTTAAAGCTAACCAAATAGCCCCTTCATGTACTAGTTATCTCCCTCGTTCTCTTTTCTCTTTCTTTTCTTTTTCACTTTCATTTGTGAGGAAAAGGTGGTTGCATTAATCACATGTTATTAGAAGGGGGGAATAATCATTGCAAGGTGAATGTCCTGACCTCGGAAGATATGTCTAAACTTCCACTCAACATCATGAATGTCTCGCGCGATAAGCTCCTGTGCAGGTGGCTGCTGCGTGAAATCCTAATAAAATTGCCACAATCACAATGCCACTTAGTTTCAAAAGCAATTCCAATAAAAATAAATTCAAAAACACAAAAACATAAAAATGACCCACAAACCAGAGGTGGAAACACTTTCTCAGCTGCACGTCGAGGAACAGAGAACCCTCCATGGGTACTCGTGTCGCTCGCAGTTAGAGTCTTACAGAAATAGATTGTTGGCTGTTTGCTCGCTGTACCCATCTCAATGGGAATATAAGTATCATTCTGTTCTTGCTGCAAAACAACACCAATTGTGTTCAGTTACTGTAATCACTAAACAACCTCCGGAACAATATCTATACATTACTGGGCTTAGAGGTTGTAATGTCATCTGAGCATAGACTTCATCAGTTTCCATATCTGCCTGCAATTTCAGTTCCACAACCAATCAGCATTTTCTATCATCAGCTGAATTAGACCTAAACGTGCAAAAACCACTGCAGAAGTTTACATGCATTGTGACATTGTGAAGCTGGCATATCAGTTGGGGAGGCAAATTTGGATAATTGGGGATGTGGCCCTCAACCTCCTTGTTAGTCGAAGCAGCAACCTTTGTTAACACAAATACAACATTCAATTTGACACCAAAATCAAACTTTTTTCCGACTTCAGCAAGAAAACGAACAAGTTTCAATTGCACCTGCTCGCTGTGACCTTGAGGGAAGTAAACAACACGAGTGCCCAACGCCGGCAAGCAGACCAGAGGCCCGGCACAGACGTGCCAGAGCTCTGAGTTCAAGCATCTCTTCTCTCCTCCTACAACAAATTACAAACATCCACAGTTTTTTTTTTTTAAATTATTGTGGAAACAAGGAAAGAGTGTAAAACAACAGCATACCTTCTTGATCCTGCTCGCCTAGACTCACGGAGGAGTTCATCTTGAATCTCTAAAGCTTCAACAGAGCTCGAAAAAAGAATCTGACTTCATTTCTTGATTCCAACTGAGCAGCCAAAGCTCCATCTGCTCTTCTGAATCGAATCAAAACACTCGCATTCTACTAAACACGAAGGAAACAACCAAAACTCTCGCAAGCTCTAAGCCTCAAGATTCCACCTTGAAGCAAGCTAGGGTTTCGAACCAGTCAAATTCTCAAATCGAAACCTAAAACACTCCCGATTGAAAGCTCTCCAACTAGAACCAAAACCTAGTGATTTTAAGCTAAAATCACTCAGCAACAAGCTCCAGAGAAGCTCAGCCGAGCTCGGAGAAGCTCTCGTCCCTCAAAATCGCCATCAAGAAATCGAACCACTCCAGCTCTGAGAGAACCAAAAATAAATCAATATAAAAAGAACCACAGGATCCTTCAAAAGTTTATTTATACAAAAATAAATAAAAGAAGTAGAAGAAGAAAAAGCGCTCCACTCTTTTTACTGCAATCGCTATCTCTTTGAGGGCGGAAACTCGCGCTGTCACCTTTAATATTCGGCGAATTAAATAACCCCATTTTGAAAAAACAAAAAATCAATTCACCGAATTTAAAGAAAACCCGTCCCCAAATCGTCCATGAGAGAGGAAAGCGCCAGCTTTCCCCTTCCGGCCTCATCAAATCCCATCCGTCAAAATCCCCTTCCATCAGATCTCAGCCATCAGTCGAGTCTAACCGATGTGACCCGGAGCATGTGCCCCATCTCTGCTCTTTTTGTAATGGTCGCTGTCAGGGTGCGTCACTAATTTAATTTTTCACTTTTACCCCCGCACGTAAATATTGTCGAGGTGACCGAGGGCTCGTGAGGCCGAGAGGAGAGCAGCGCGTGCTCGTTTCAGGTGTACTGGCGGAGTTCGGGAACTGAGCGGGGTTCACGTGATTCGCTCTGGTCCAATCAGACCGGGATCAGAGCTGGCCACCGTGTACTTGCGCTTCTGTTCCCGGTCCGGCCCGGTCGGGGACAGGGTCAAACTGATCCCAGAATTAGGGAGCGGATTTGCTGTTAATACTCGGATTAGATTCCTTAAAAAGGATCTTAGTGGTGTCTGATGTGATGATGTTATGGTTTAATTTGGGCACGGGAATTCATGTGGGTCATGCCCATGGGCTTTCTCGACTTTGAGGTGGGTCCACATGTGGGGCCCAGAGACTCAGTTCGGCTTAGGGTCTGTTTGGTTGTCGTAACTGGCCGTAATTCGTAGTTGTAATTGGTAAAGTCTTTTACAATTGTAAATGAGTTACATGTATGTAAATTTTACGATGTTTGGTTGGTAATATAAAATTGCAAAGTGGGAAAGTGTATTGTACTTTACGGTGTTTGGTTGTCGTAATGTATAAGTCGTAAGTGAAAAAGTTGACCACAAAATTAACTATTTGGTGATTTTAAAAGTTTTAATACTGCAAATAAATATTAAAAAAGTTAAATATTAAAAATTTTTAATATTAATATAAAAAAATAATACAAATTTGTATGACCACAAAATTAACTGTAACTGGGCTGTAAGTGAGTGGTAACTGGGTTGCAAGTGAGTGTTAGTTGAGTCACGTAAGTCTTTTACGAATTACGGTCCAAACAAACGCCGTAGTTGTAACTGGGTAGTAAGTCATTTACAAATTACGGAGTTTTACGCGAAACAAACGGCCCCTTAGACGGACAATTGCACGGTTTTGGGGGAGTGATAGTTTACATTTGCTTTAGGGTATTTTGCACGTCTGTGGCACGTGTGTGTGTGTGTTTTGGGGCGTGGGGGTTTGTTTTGTTAAAGGGCCTTTTTGGTTAAGGATGGAAGTGAGGAAGTGAGAAATTGAGGAAGTGGTAATAATTCCCTTTAGAATTTGGGAATTGGTTAGTAAGTTTTTTGGTGTTTGGATGTTATTGAGAAGTGTGATTTGAAAAATATTTTGTCTTTTCTGGTGTTTGGATGGTAATGTGAAAGTAAAAGTGGAAAAGTTGACCACAAAGTTGACCGTAAAATAATATTAAAATAAAAATTAATTAAGAAAAATAAAAAATGGATTATAATTAGAATGCAAGTGAGATTTACATGATCAAAAAATTAACTGTCTTGTGCTGCAACTTATTACAAATGAGATTTACATGACCACAAAATTAACTGTAGCACTCTGGAAGTGAGGAAATGATTGTGTAAAAGAGAAAAGAGAAAAGGAAAAAGGGTTTTCTTATTTTCTTTTTCCGGTGTTTAGATAGATAGGGAAGTGAGCAATTATACTTCCCTATTTCCTTACTTCCGCCCACTTCCTTGCAACCAAACAGCCCCTTTGTAGTTGTGCGCTAGCATTATATGACGCTAACACAAAACAAATTTCTCTTTCATTCAAATAGCATACAAGTGCCACTTGTTCACCACGTGTTTGGATTCATGGAGCTGAAAGAAAAATGAGAAGTGAGAAGTGAGAGAAAAAATAGAAGCGAGAAATGTGAAAGTATAGTAAAAAATGTTGGAATATGAAGAATATATATGTGAATCTTTGAATTGAATTACGGCGAGATCCGTTGATTGAATCAATTGGATGATGGTTGGAGTATGTTCTCCTTCCATTGGGGATGAACGTGGTATATTCACATGTTCAATTCCGATTTCGAATGAATGAAATATTCAAGTCTAAAGATTGCCTACTTCAAAGTCAAAATGGGACTAAAGGTAGCTAAAAGCATTTAGTCCCACATTGGCCATGGGATGGAAGTTCGTAGTGTTTAAATAGAGAAAATTGAGAACAAAGGGCGTGCCCTTTGGGTACTTGGAGTTTTCGCGCGCGATTGGAGGGAACCATGCCCGCACATGCGCGCGCGCCGCCGTTAATAGAATTTTTGCCTGAATCTGGGACTCCCGAAGAAGAATATTCTTTAACCTTCCTTCTTCCTCTACAGTGGGTGCTCCTCTAAAGTAAAGGCAAATATTCTCCCGAAATTTGTCTTTGTCCCGCTGCTTCAACAATCCTGTGAAGGTACTGGTTAACTATCCAAATACCGTGAAGGAGTGTTGTATCTTGGGAGACCAGCGTCAATATTCTTTAACCTTCCTTCTTCCGCTGCTTCAACAATCCTGTGAAGGTACTGGTTAACTACGGTTCGACCGTACGGTGATTTGGTAGTGCTATCCAAATACCGTGAAAGAGTGTTGTATCTTGGGAAACCAGTGTCCAGTAACCCATTAGCACCGGTGCAGGGGACGTAATTATCTTAAGGAGATTCGCTCTAAGCGTACCCAAATACCGTGAAGGAGTGTTGTATCTTGGGAGACCAGCGTCCAGTAACCCGTTAGCACCGGTGCAGGGGACGTAATTGTCTTAAGGAGATTCGCTCTAAGCGTACCTCGGTGATATTGATTAGTTGTCAGATTGATCCCAGAAACTAACAATCTTAAGACAATTACCTATTGAAGTTTCTTACTTCTGTTCTGCTTGAACTTGCAGAAAATGTCTGAGACTAATCAAGATAGCTCTAGCAAGGCACCAAACATGCAGATACAAGCTTTGATGCCTACTCCACTTCCTAACCCGAAGCCGGAGAAGTTAGGAAAATTTGACGGCACAGAATTCAAGAGGTGGCAACAGAAGATGCTCTTCTACTTGACCACTCTTCATCTGGCCAAATTCCTGCAAGAAGATCCACTAGAACCCAGAACTGATCGGGACTCAGTCCTTGCAGTCGATGCATGAACTCAAGGTGACTTCCTTTGCTGAAATTATATTTTAAATAGACTGGATGACTCTCTTTACAATGTCTACAGTCTCATTACAACGGCAAAGAAGTTATGGGCCAGTCTTGACAAGAAGTACAAGACTGAGGATGCTGGTACTAAGAAGTTCATCGTAGGATGATTTCTGGAGTACAAAATGGTAGACAACAAGACTGTAATCAGTTAGGTGCAAGAGTTCCAACTTATCTTGCACGAGATAGAAGTCGAAGGTATGATTCTACCTGAAATCTTTCAGGTTGCTACTATCGTGGAGAAACTCCCACCTGCGTGGAGAGATTTCAAGAACTACCTGAAGCACAAGCGAAAGGAGCTGAAGTTGGAAGATCTCATTGTGAGGTTTCGAATCGAGGAGGATAACCGAAAGTCCGAGAAAAGGAGCAGTAAGAATTCCTATAAAGCCAAAGCCAATGTGATCGAAGACTCAAAGGGGAAAGCGTCTACTTCCAAAGGCTTAAAGCGGAAGAAGACTTCCCAGGGGTACAAAGGCAAGGTCCAAGAAGGCAAGAATATGCGCTTCAAGGGAATCTGCTACATTTGCAATAAAGAGGGGCATAAGGCGAATGAATGTCGCAGCCATCTCAAACAGAACAAGAATCTTGTTGATGGTCTTTTTAAAGACAATGTTGCAATGGTAGATAAAAAGTCTGTGTATTTGTACCCGAAGCTTATAAATAAAGGAAAATCTTCTGTTTATTTGCTTGAGTCTCCTATTTTATGGCATGCTAGATTAGGGCATGTAAATTACAAATCTTTAAAGAACTTGTCTAATCTAGGATATATTCCTAAACTTAACTTGGAAGAAATTCGCAAGTGTGAGATTTGTGTTGAGGCCAAGTTAGCGAAAAATTCATTTCACTCAATTGATCGAAATACAGAATCTTTACGGTTAATTCATAGCGATCTGTGTGACTTGAAGTTTATGCCAACTAGAGGCGATAAAAAGTATTTTATTACTTTTATTGATGACTGTACAAGATACTATTATGTGTATCTTTTAAACAGTAAGGATGAGGTAATAAATATGTTTATAACATATAAAGCCGAAGTTGAGAATCAACTCAACAAGAATATCAAGATTCTAAAATCCGATAGAGGCGGAGAATATGAATCAAATGATTTTAGTGAGTTATGTGCTAAATTTGGTATAATCCATCAAACTACAGCACCATATACTCCATAGCAAAATGGAATTGCTGAACGGAAGAACAGAACTTTGAAGAGATGGTCAATTCCATGCTCGTAAGTTCTGGAGCTCCGCAGAACTTGTGGGGGGAAGCTCTGTTAACTGCAAATTACATTCTAAATAGAGTACCCACAAGAAACTTGGTCTTATACTATTCGATTATGGCATGGAAGGACACCTTCCTACCATTACCTCAAAATGTGGGGGTGCCTTGCAAAGGTGCTAGCACCATTACCTAAAAAGACTAAGTTGGGAGCAAAAACTATGGACTGCATATTCATAGACTATGCCTTGAATAGTAGTGCCTACAGATTTCTGGTTCATAAATCAGAGATACCAGATATTCATGTAAACATGATTATCGAATCTAGAGATGCTGTGTTCTTTGAAGATATTTTTCCATATAAACGGAAAACAGATAAGACTTCTGAAAAAAGAATACATGAGATGGTGTTCAGGGACGAAAGCCCCGAGGAACCGATTGTTAATGCGGAAATTGAACCAAGAAGAAGTCAGAGATCTAGAATCTCAAAATCTTTTGGTCCAGATTTCATAGCATACGCTATTGAAAGCGAGCCTCAAACATTTAAAGAGGCTATGTCAATCCCAGAAGCATAAATGTAGAAAGAAGCTATAAATAGCGAAATAGAATCCATACTAAGTAATCATACTTGGGACTTGGCAAACTTGCCTCCTGGCAGTAAACCAATTGGGTGTAAGTGGATTTTCAAAAGAAAATTAAAACCCGATGGATCTATCGATAAGTACAAGGCTAGACTAATAGCCAAGGGTTATCGACAAAAAGAAGGACTTGACTACTTCAATACTTATTTACCAATAACAAGAATAACATCCATTCGGATGTTGATTGCAATTGCAGTATTACATAACTTAGATATCCATCAAATGGATGTCAAGACTGCATTCTTAAATGGTAAATTAAATGAAGAAATATATATGTAGCAACTTGAAGGATTTATAGTCAAGAGCCAAGAACACAAAGTGTGTAAATTGGTAAAATCCTTATACGGTCTAAAGCAGGCTCCAAAACAGTGGCATGAGAAATTTGATAGTGTCATGATCAAAGATGGATTCACTATCAATGAATGTGATAAGTGTGTTTACACGAAAATAGTTGAAAATGCATATATCATTGTTTGTCTTTATGTAGACGACATGTTGATACTTGGGACTAATATTGAAATTATTAAGTTTACTAAAAGAATGTTATCCAACAGTTTTGACATGAAGGATCTGGGGTTGCTGATGTAATTTTAGGAATTAAAATCACCAGAACACCAGATGGAATCAGTCTATCTCAATCTTACTGCGTGGATGATAGAAAGATTCAAGGATCATAGGATAAAGGAGAATACAAATCCTTTTCTCCCACACGTCCACCTTCATAAGAATACAGGAACTGGAATACGCCAGTTGGAGTATTCTCAGATTATCAGAAGTCTAATGTATTTGATGAATTGCACTAGACCAATATTGCTTACGCAGTAAGCAAGTTAAGCAGATACACTAGCAATCCTAGTGATCAACATTGAACCGCTCTACTACGAGTATTAGGTTACGTATCACATACCAAGGAATATGCCTTGAGATATGGACAGTATCCACCTGTACTTGAAGGATACAGTGATGCTAATTGGATTACAGATTCTGAGGAATCAAAATCAACTAGCGGATACGTATTTACTCTAGGAGGAGCAGCGGTATCTTGAAAATCTTGTAAGCAAACATGTATTGCCCGTTCCACTATGAAATCAAATTCATAGCCTTAGATAAGGTCGGAGAAGAAGCAGAATGGCTTCGATAATTTTTGGAAGATATACCATTATGGCAAAAGACAGTGCCCGCTATATGTATACACTGCGATAATCAAGCAGCTATATCTAGGGCACAAAATGTTATATACAACGGTAAGTCTAGACATATTCGTCGTAGACATAATACTGTGAAGCAGTTGCTCTCAAATGGAATTATCTCTATCGACTTTGTCTCGTCAAAAGATAATTTAGCGGATCCGCTTACTAAAGGTTTAAGTGGAGAGCGTATAAACTGCGCATCGAGGGGAATGGGTCTAAAATCCTAACCTTACCGAGTCGGCTTATTGAAAACCTCACTTAGCGACTGGAGATCCCACGGACTAAGTTCAAGAGGAAAAACTAGTTATGATTGACTCAGCAAGTAAGCACTTGGGAGCTTGACTCCATTCCATTCCTAAGGTGCACATAAGTGCTTTTCTACAAGTAGATTAAGGATAAGCTTAACGCTTTTAATGATGCCTATATCTTGTTACTAAATAAGTGGAGTAGAGTAGACTACTCTTAATAGGATGATCACCTATGTGAGTATAGAGTTGGGTCTGTGTAATATCCCTAGTTAGAAATACTGTATTTTCATTTTCCTATTTGATTTACTAATTATTTTTATTGTTTTTATTATTGTTGTTGTCGTTAATTAATATTATTATTTATCTTGATTAATTAATATTGTGATTGCTAACCTTATGATTATTTATGTCATGGTTAATTATTTTTAGTGTCATTATTAATTGTTATATTATTATAGTTTGTATTTATTTATAATCGTTTGTAGCATTATTCCTTTCCCTTGTATCCTTGTTCCTACCTATTATTTTTTAGTCCATACCCATTTCCATTTTCTTGATTATCTAAACCCACTACCCATTAACCTATTGGATCCCTAACCGAATACCAATTAAGCCCAATAGCCCAATCTGTATCCTAACCCAAAACCAAACCCTAAGTAATAACCTAAAACCTAAATCTAAATCATCTCCTCCTCATTCAGCCGCCGAACTCATCTCCTCAACCCTCCCAGGCCGAGGCCTCCCCATCACCAGGCCGTCTCCTCCTCTCCAGCCAGTAGCCGCCGCCCCAATCACCAGCAGCCCCTCCCCGTGGTAGCCCATGGCCGGCCTCCTCCCTTGCGCCCAGCTACCAGCGCCCAGATCCGCATCCACCCTTGGTTGCGCCTCCCCCAACAGCACAGGCCCCCTCCGTGATCCCTCTTGGCCGAGCTTCCGACAGCACCTGCAGGCCGACAGCGCCTCCTCGACAGCCCCACCGTCTAGCCTCCAGCACAGCCCAGCCATGTCATCATCCCCGGGATCCCCCACTCGTCTCCGGCGAGATCGACACCCACCAGCGCCCGGCCTCCCTCTCCTGGCCTCGCGCAGCGGATCCGTGTGCCTCCCCATCTTCGCAGCCACGGCAACAGCACCTCCTTCCATCGACAACCAGCAGCAGCCCCTTGGCCGTGGGTGAGACTCTCTCCTCCCCCCTCTCTGTAAATGTTTAGGTAGTGTATTAATATTTGTATATTCTGTAATATTGTGTAGAGTGTGTTTACAGGATGTATATATGCATATGGGTGCTTGGGTGTGTGTAGTTAACAGTAGATATTATTGTTTGACATGTATGTGTTTTAATTATTATGTGTGAGCTTGTGTGTGTTAAGTGGATGGGTATGCATATATAATATATTATGTAAGTATATGTGTAATTGTATAGTGATATGTATGTTTATAGTATGTGTGTATGTAAGTGTAAGCATGTTTATATATATGTATTGTTGCGTGTGTACGTATGTGTACGTGGGTGTGCACGTATGTGCCCGTATGCACGTGTGAGTGTTTAGCATGTATTTATAATTATTTGTATGTATTGGTTGCATGTTACAGCATTTTGGATTTGTTTGGTGAGATCCGGACCAGCAGCACAGGCAGTGAGCGAATGGCGATTCCAGGCCCTTCCGGCGAGCGCGAGACCTCCAGCTTGCAGCCAGGTCTTCCCTGTTGGCCCAAAGGCCTTCCACTCTAGTTTGATGATGATTAACTCATGTAGTTATGTGTACTAACTATCTTGTGATGTTTAAGTTTCAGATCATTAATCAAGATATTAGTTGGTGAAAGCTTCCACACATCTTTCATTTGTTGATTCAAGAGCCCGAGTGTCATAGATCATACATTGCAACTTGCTCGGTGAATCAAGAGTGTTTGGATCGAGCCGACTTGGAGTTTGCGCTCTAGCTTGGAGATTGCGCTCTACAAGAAGACTTAGGTATCCATAGTTTTAGTTTTAAGTTTAGATCCTAATTGTAAAGATTAGAATAGTATGATAAGCTCAAGTTCACAACACACACCTTTCATGTTTTGATTTTCGGTTTTAGGTTTAACCGATCTTGGTTTTCATGAATAGATTTTATATCACAATAAGTTTACATGGTTTAGTGTATATATGATTTGTTCTATATACATGCATGCTTCTATTGCTTAGACAAACTTTGTTTGATATTCTATTTCATGTGTTTTATGTTTTGGTATTTTTATCAAAACATTATTTTGGACTTAATGACAAAAATCATGATATCTATATGTTTCCTGTATATTGAATTTCTATTCATATACAATATACTTCAAAGTGTTTAAATATCATATTTTTGTATCATGGATGAGTTTTAGACAATGTGTATTTTCTATTCAAAATACAAGGTTTTAGAAAATACGGTTTTTGGTTTTTGGCAAAATTTCTATGACACAAAAATAGTCAAATATGTTTGAAATTTGTGTTAGAATTTTTAACACAAGTTTGTATTTCAATATAAAATGATAAAACTATTTTTGTGGAATTTTAGAGATTTTGTGGGATTTATTGGAATATTTTTTACCTCAGTTTTCTGACCCATTTGCTGCCTGCCAGGCTAGTTCGGTCGACCGTATCGGTCGACCGCATGTAACCGGTCGACCGTCACGGTCGACCGACGACGTGCACAAACCTGTGCACGTTCTGGCACAGTCAGCGGTCGACCGGGACGGTCGACCGGAGCAGAATAGCTGCTCTCGGGATTATTCGGTCGACCGGGCCGGTCGACCGCTAGTGGCCAACGGTCAAAAATTGACCGTTGGACGGTCGACCGGGCCGGTCGACCGGAAGGCTAATTCTGGCAAAAATTCTGTAAACGGCTAGTTTTCTAAATTGCCTATAAATACCCCATTTGTGAGAGTTTCTCTCTAAGAATTTTTGGGCTAAAATTTTCTATCTCTCTGGTGTTTTTTGCTGCAATCAAAATAGGTTTTTGGATTCAAATTGAACAATCTTTTTGGTGTTTTCATTAGGGTTTGAAAAATCAAAGAAAAGGATTTTGGGAAAGCTTTTGAATTGAACTTCTCTATCTTGGTTTCATTTATTTCCCAAAGATTTTCTTTGAGTTGCTGGTTTCAAATCCCTTGATTTTCTCCACACTTGAGCTATAATCTACTATCTATATCTATAGGATTTTTGTGTGGGAGAAGAAGAAGTTGTTTGTGGTTGTTGTTGTGACCACCAAGTTGTAACCCAATCTTTTCTTAGCTTTGTGCTTTGGGTTGTATCCCTCTAGTTGAGAGGTGATCCTTGTATTGGTTGGTGATTGGGAGTTTGTTGTATTGGTTTGGAATTTGCCTCAAGGAGGAGGTTGTGATTGTTGGAGTTTGCCTCAAGAAGGAGGTTGTGTTGGTTGACTTGGATTTGTGCCTCAAGGAGGAGGTTGTAAAGAGAGGAGTTGGGTACTCTTTGTAAAGGGTCCTAGGTGGACGAGCTAGTGGAAATCCCTCGTGTGTCGAAGGCGGGGATGTAGAGCTGGGTGCTCGAACCTCGATAACATATCCTTGTGTTTGCGTTTGATCTATTGGCTCTCTATCTCTCTCTCTTTACTTTGTGCCTTGCATTTCTACTTATATTGCTCATTCATATTGCTTGGCTTGGTTGTGTGTGCATCACTTGTTGATCACACTTGAGTGTATTTGCATTAAGTTTTTAAATTCCGCATTTAGTTCCATAGATTAGCATTGTCACCTATTCACCCCCCCTCTAGGTGACTTTTCAATTGGTATCAGAGCTAGTGCTCCTGATATTTAGGTTTAACCACCTAGGAGTGATCTTGGTTTGCTAATCTTCATTTGCATTTTCATTTGCACACATATAGTTGCACTTATGGCTAGCCCTCCTATGTTTGACCATTTTAGACTTGATGCTTGGAAGGTGGACATGACTAGGCATTTAAAAACTCTAGGTCATTTAGTTTATCAAGCCATCACTATAGAAACCCTCCCTAATAGTAGCAAGCATAAGAAGGCCAATGCACTTGCACTTAAAACACTTAGAGCATCTTTTGATAATAATCTTTTACTTGTTTTTGATAGTTTTGATTCGGCTTTTGCAGTTTGGAGCGTCTTGACATCTCCGGAGCTTCCAAGGATCATTAACAATATGAGGAGATCTATGAGAGATGTATCCGAAGAGCCTTGTTTTATGGCATATGGGAAAGACTCCCATGAGGTACAATCGGACTCTCAAATAGATGATAGCTCTAGTTCATATTGCCATGGTTGTTTTGAAGTTCAAAATTTGAATGTTGACCTTGCTTCTAAACTTGAAAATTTTATGGAAAAACATGAGATTTTGAAAAAGAAACATTTTGACTTAAAAGAAGAATTAAAGGATTTATGTTCAACTTTTGAATCGGTTTTGCAAGAGAAAGAAGAGATCACTAGTGAACGTGACTCACTACAATCTCAACTTGAACTTGCACTTAAAGAGATTGAAGATTTGAAAAACAAAAATAATTTTGATGATGTTGTAGAACACAATGAGGTTTTGTCTTCTAGATTAGATCTTGTTTTCAAAGAGAATCTTACTTTGAAAAATAAAATTGATTCAATTACAAAAGAATTGGATTTGGTTTTGATTAAAAATAAATCTTTACAAAATGAGATTGATATTCATGTTTGTCATGCTAATGTAGCTTCTACTTCTTGCACTTCTATAGCATGTTCCACTTTGTCTTCTAGCATTGAATATGATATACTCGTTTTGAAGAAAAGTGTTGATAGTTTGGGCTCCACTTTGAGCCATTGTGCCATGAATCATACACGATTGGAAACCTTGGTTCGCAAGAAACAAGTTCCAACCTTGCATGCACACCCATCTAGGCATACACATGCTTTTCATGATCACCATCATCATATGTATGCTCACGTGTACACATGTACACATTGTGGTCGTAAAGGCCACCTTGCTAGATTTTGTTATGATCGCATTTATCATGAAAATTTAGCAACTAATTATATTTGGGTTAGAAAAGATACTAACCCCCGTGGACCCACAAAGAAATGGGTACCAAGACCCACCTCTTTGACTTTTGATGTAGGTGGGAGCTCTCGCATCACGTGAGAGTGGAGGTACCTTGAGGTGGATGCGTTCCGAGATTGAATGAAAACTATTTGGATGCTTCACTCTCAAGGAGATTAGGTGGAGATGACCACCATGTTTTGGAGAACTAGAGATGCACCGTCATTGGTTTTGGTATCATTCTCTAACTCCCATTTATTATTTACATGCTTCTTAGATCATTCATTTATAGCATGTTGTATTTTGATGTTCATTATGATTATGCCTTGTTCATTAGACTTGAGATATACATGTTTAGTTACTTGAGCACCCATGTTTCATATGGATCTATATTTAGTGTTCACTTCTTGTTTAAGCTAACATGTATGCCCTAGATCTAATGCACATGCATATGCATAATGATCATATGATGTTCATGATTCCATGATTTTTGTTTAGATGATTATATGGATGTTTGTGATATATCTTGTGTGCATTTCATCATTGCACTTTATTCATTCTTTGTTCGATCTATTCTCATACAACAAGGTTGCATTGCGCACCTCTAACCCATTCAAGGGGAATCAGGAGGAAGGAGTTCAGAACCCTTCACGGGGTATACGGCTCTTAGTCTTATTTTGAGAGATCGTTGCATCATACATCCATCTTAGTTTTAAAAGGTCATTAATACTTCTGATTAATATGATCATATTGATTTTTGACCCATTTTATGCCTCATGATTTGATTACTTGCTTGAATGTTAGTTTTCATTAAGACTAGGATTTATACTTGTACAACTAGTGAGCTACAAATAGACCTTTATATATTTGTGCTTGAACGCTCATTTGTAGTCATTTGATGTACTAGTATAGTCTAGTTTTGATGATTCATGCATTTGACTTGTATTCCTCATTTTTAATGTGTTTCTATGATCTTGTGGTTGACTTCATGTATATGTCTATCTTGTCCAAATTATTGTTTATACATATACATCCTTGAGCCACGTGCCTTCATGCATATACTTTTGTGGACTCTTCATGTTTGGGATATGTATGTATACTTTAGTTTGTACATGACATACATATGCCTTGAAGTTTAAATCATTATGATGGTTTCCATGTTTGATTGTGATTTCAATTGATATGATGATTTCAATAAATTACATGATTCACTATTATATCAAGATTTGATAATTTCTATATTAAGCTTAATTGTCCATTTTCATGATGAAATGTATTTCACATTACACTTGTTCACTCACTTTATTATGTTTCTCATGATTGTGTTTTTCATGAGTATGATATGAGCTTTATGGACTTTGAGTGTTTAGTGATCTTGTGATTTTCATGTTTCATGAAAAATCCTTTTTGTTTTATCTTGAAGGATTTCTACTAGTTCTCAAATTTTCATAAACTAGTTGGTATTCTTCAAATTGGTAGAGACTTTCAAACATACTATATTGTTCAAATCATTTTTTTGAAAACCCCTACCATCCATGGGCGGTTGGATGGGAGATCATGTTCTTATATGCTTTATAATGAAAATCCTTTTTATCTTGAAACATGATTGGGTGGTAGGTTATATGAGTCATACACTTGTATTTATTGTTTTTTCAATTGGTATCATTGAATTCTTTCAATTGTATCGATATAACATCTTTTTGTATACTCATATATGTTGGTATTTTATATATGTATGCTTGCACTTCATATAGTATCAAATTTCAATTGATATCTATCTTTTACATACATATATAGATGATTTATTTGTGCTTCAAGATATCACAAATTTGTTTATGCTTAGCTTGAACTTTTCAAATTGAAACAATGTTAAAGCAAATTTTCAATTGATTTAATTTTCAATTGGTATCTTGTGTTTTAAAGAATAATAGTTTCATTTGATATCAAGATTTGTTTTTAAGGAAATTCAAAATTAGTATTGTTTAATTCCAAAATAGGTATCTAGCTTGTTTGTTTACAATTGGTAGGTTATTTGTTTACTTACTAATTGGTATCAAGATTTTCAATTGGTATATGTTCTCGTTTTTATTTCAATTGATTTGTTGTTTTTTTTTAATTGGTATCATTATACACTTCATTGCCACATTTTTTTTGGTATCATATTTGATTTAACCCTTTATTAGTTCTTTACTTTGAACAAAAAGGGGAGAAAAATTTATTGTTTTTGCTTTTATTTTTAACCCTTTTTGATGATTGACAAAAAGGGGGAGAAGAATTTGAGTTTTATATGCATATTTGTGTTTGCATATAGTTTACATTTGATGAAAAGAAGCCTTGTTTATATGCATGTCTATGCATGTTTTATGTGCATGTTTTATGTTTCATTTTTATTTTTTTTATTGATATCAAGAGCATGTTTTGATATTGTTTTAAATACATATAATTCATTGCATATCTTATATGTTTTATTGTTATGCATGAGTTAAGGGGGAGCTTCTTTGAAGCTTTACTTTAATCCATGCATATATAACTCCATGAGTTTTGTCATCATCAAAAAGGGGGAGATTGTTGGCCCAAAGGCCTTCCACTCTAGTTTTGATGATGATTAACTCATGTAGTTATGTGTACTAATTATCTTGTGATGTTTAAGTTTCAGATCATTAATCAAGATATTAGTTGGTGAAAGCTTCCACACATCTTTCATTTGTTGATTCAAGAGCCCGAGTGTCATAGATTATACATTGCAACTTGCTCGGTGAATCAAGAGTGTTTGGATCGAGCCGACTTGGAGTTTGCGCTCTAGCTTGGAGATTGCGCTCTACAAGAAGACTTAGGTATCCATAGTTTTAGTTTTAAGTTTAGATCCTAATTGTAAAGATTAGAATAGTATGATAAGCTCAAGTTCACAACACACACCTTTCATGTTTTGATTTTCGGTTTTAGGTTTAACCGATCTTGGTTTTCATGAATAGATTTTATATCACAATAAGTTTACATGGTTTAGTGTATATATGATTTGTTCTATATACATGCATGCTTCTATTGCTTAGACAAACTTTGTTTGATATTCTATTTCATGTGTTTTATGTTTTGGTATTTTTATCAAAACATTATTTTGGACTTAATGACAAAAATCATGATATCTATATGTTTCTTGTATATTGAATTTCTATTCATATACAATATACTTCAAAGTGTTTAAATATCATATTTTTGTATCATGGATGAGTTTTAGACAATGTGTATTTTCTATTCAAAATACAAGGTTTTAGAAAATACGGTTTTTGGTTTTTGGCAAAATTTCTATGACACAAAAATAGTCAAATATGTTTGAAATTTGTGTTAGGATTTTTAACACAAGTTTGTATTTCAATATAAAATGATAAAACTATTTTTGTGGAATTTTAGAGATTTTGTGGGATTTATTGGAATATTTTTTACCTCAGTTTTCTGACCCATTTGCTGCCTGCCAGGCTAGTTCGGTCGACCGTATCGGTCGACCGCATGTAGCCGGTCGACCGTCACGGTCGACCGACGACGTGCACAAACCTGTGCACGTTCTGGCACAGTCAGCGGTCGACCGGGACGGTCGACCGGAGCAGAATAGCTGCTCTCGGGAGTATTCGGTCGACCGGGCCGGTCGACCGCTAGTGGCCAACGGTCAAAAATTGACCGTTGGACGGTCGACCGGGCCGGTCGACCGGAAGGCTAATTCTGGCAAAAATTCTGTAAACGGCTAGTTTTCTAAATTGCCTATAAATACCCCATTTGTGAGAGTTTCTCTCTAAGAATTTTTGGGCTAAAATTTTCTATCTCTCTGGTGTTTTTTGCTGCAATCAAAATAGGTTTTTGGATTCAAATTGAACAATCTTTTTGGTGTTTTCATTAGGGTTTGAAAATCAAAGAAAAAGATTTTGGGAAAAGCTTTTGAATTGAACTTCTCTATCTTGGTTTCATTTATTTCCCAAAGATTTTCTTTGAGTTGCTGGTTTCAAATCCCTTGATTTTCTCCACACTTGAGCTATAATCTACTATCTATATCTATAGGATTTTTGTGTGGGAGAAGAAGAAGTTGTTTGTGGTTGTTGTTGTGACCACCAAGTTGTAACCCAATCTTTTCTTAGCTTTGTGCTTTGGGTTGTATCCCTCTAGTTGAGAGGTGATCCTTGTATTGGTTGGTGATTGGGAGTTTGTTGTATTGGTTTGGAATTTGCCTCAAGGAGGAGGTTGTGATTGTTGGAGTTTGCCTCAAGAAGGAGGTTGTGTTGGTTGACTTGAATTTGTGCCTCAAGGAGGAGGGTGTAAAGAGAGGAGTTGGGTACTCTTTGTAAAGGGTCCTAGGTGGACGAGCTAGTGGAAATCCTTCGTGTGTCGAAGGCGGGGATGTAGAGCTGGGTGCTCGAACCTCGATAACATATCCTTGTGTTTGCGTTTGATCTATTGGCTCTCTATCTCTCTCTCTTTACTTTGTGCCTTGCATTTCTACTTATATTGCTCATTCATATTGCTTGGCTTGGTTGTGTGTGCATCACTTGTTGATCACACTTGAGTGTATTTGCATTAAGTTTTTAAATTCCGCATTTAGTTCCATAGATTAGCATTGTCACCTATTCACCCCCCCCTTTAGGTGACTTTTCAATTGAATTTCAAACATATTAGACTATTTTTGTGTCATAGAAATTTTGCTAAAAACCAAAACCGTATTTTCTAAAACCTTGTATTTTGAATAGAAAATACACATTGTCTAAAACTCATCCATGATACAAAAATATGATATTTAAACACTTTGAAGTATATTGTATATGAATAGAAATTCAATATACAAGAAACATATAGATATCATGATTTTTGTCATTAAGTCCAAAATAATGTTTTGATAAAAATACCAAAACATAAAACACATGAAATAGAATATCAAACAAAGTTTGTCTAAGCAATAGAAGCATGCATGTATATAGAACAAATCATATATACACTAAACCATGTAAACTTATTGTGATATAAAATCTATTCATGAAAACCAAGATCGGTTAAACCTAAATCCGAAAATCAAAACATGAAAGGTGTGTGTTGTGAACTTGAGCTTATCATACTATTCTAATCTTTACAATTAGGATCTAAACTTAAAACTAAAACTATGGATACCTAAGTCTTCTTGTAGAGCGCAATCTCCAAGCTAGAGCGCAAACTCCAAGTCGGCTCGATCCAAACACTCTTGATTCACCGAGCAAGTTGCAATGTATGATCTATGACACTCGGGCTCTTGAATCAACAAATGAAAGATGTGTGGAAGCTTTCACCAACTAATATCTTGATTAATGATCTGAAACTTAAACATCACAAGATAATTAGTACACATAACTACATGAGTTAATCATCATCAAAACTAGAGTGGAAGGCCTTTGGGCCAACATTCCCCAGCACCCTGGCTACCCTCCCGTGCAGTCCAACAGCGAAGAGCGGCACCACAGCGACTGTAACGGCGACTCGCCCGGCGATGACCAGATTCCCCAATGTGAGTGTCTCTTCCTCCTTCTCTCTTTTATTAAGTGATCGCAGCTATTATTTTATATGTGATGTATTTGTTGAGTAGAATACTTAGATTATATGTTTATGTGTGGAGATCGCCGAGCATGAAGGCGGACGGTCATCTCCCGTTTATTTTTACATGTTGGATGTATATGAATATGATATGCATGATTCTTGATACATGTTAGAACCCCCATGTTTGTCCTATGTATATCTAGAGTATTGTTGTAGACATATCAGGATGTAGCATGAGGGTAATTGAGATGGATATATGATGGAATGACCTGACTTATCATGTTAGAACTTAGATACATGTTTATGATATGTTGGACACCGAGTATTGGGATATCATGTTTGATCTTAATAGAAGTGTGAACCCTTGAGGATTTGGAAATTAGATTAGATTATTAGAGTGAGGGAGTTGTGTCTGATTATGGTTATATGTTGGAACAACAATTATTGAATCAGATTACTAGATGTGTAATGAAACTTGATGATTATGGAACTATTGGAATCATGAGTTGGTTGTGTTGACTTTGGATTGACCAGGGACTTATGTTATTTACATAGAATGATGATCAGTAATTAGACCTGACTTTATTAGTTGAGTATTTGAGGACATATCAGATATGACTGGTTTAGTTGAGTTGTGATTTAGATTGATCTTGAGTTAGAGGTTATCCAGAATCTATGTTCCTTATATTGGAGCCTGACTTGTTTTGAGATGAGATTGACGTTGTTGGCATTTGAGATTCATTAGATGATATGTGTTGATGTTAAGTATCAGTGGAAGCTATTCTGCATTACAATTAATCGAGGACATATTGGATGTGAACTTACTTACTAAAAGATTATGACGATTGGATTGATACATGGACTTATTCAGGGTTGGACTGAACTTGAGTTATAGGTAGCATTGGATTTACATACTTTATGATAAAGCCTGATCTGCATTAAGATGAGATGATATATTCAAGTAGAGTACTTTCCAGACTTGATATTGTTTATTGGTGATGACTTGATGATGATTCATTCAGGTGTTGATGTGGATATCTTACATTTGACTTGATATGTGATATCATATTGATTTTGGATTATTAGAAACTAGAGTTCCAAGATATATCAACTGATTGGATTATAGAGTATGATGAGCTGTTGGTATAGACTCATGAGTGGACTTATTCTAGACTGCAGTTCTTTGAGGATGTTTCCTATTTAATATGATTGTGGTATGTGTTTGACTTGTTGATCTCGAGGACATGCATAGTTATTGATTACACCTATTGATATAGATTGAGTTGTGACGATGGTAATCTAGTCGATATCAGTGATCTATATCTTGGAGTTTGATAACAGTTATTAATTGATCTCAGTTATTGGTGGTTATAGGACTAGAACATATTGGTGTTGAGGAGATGACTAATTACAGATTCATTGATATGGTAGTTTACCGTTTTGGCTTACACTGATACAGACTGATACTTAACGATTTACGAGGATGGTATTGGGAATATAAGTTGATGGAATAGTTTATGATATCTCTTTAGTATGGATGGATGAGATTATGATCAGCTTTAGTTGAGACTGTTTATTGGGCAGTAACTAGACTGTTACTGTTATTTTATCCATGTTTTTGAAGTTACTGGGAAATGATTGTTTGACCGTAACCACGGTACAGTCCTATTGTTCGTCGTATACACGGTTACTGTTACTGTTCACTGTTACTGATATCGTTCACCGTGTATACGATTACTGATTGACTGTTACTGTACTGTTATTGTTACTGTCACCGTATCGTCCCAATGTTTTAGATAATATGGACATTGACTGGTTTAACTGAATTAAATAAATAATAAAGTAATTGAATAACTTACACTGGGATTGGGGAAATTGATGGAGGAGACAGCGTCTGTATTTTGGGTGGACCTAGGATACAGGTTGCGCAGCCGACTGAGGGTTCCACTGCAGGGTTCCTGGGGGATGACTGACATCCCATCTGTACTGTTACTGTTCCACTGTTTTCACAGTGAGATTACTGTTACTGTTACTGTTACTGAGTACCTAGCGGTACGGCCTGGTTCAGCGCCAGGAAACTGAGGCCGTGGTCCCGGGTATGTACGGGACCCACTTAAAACATGGACAATGTCTCCAACCAATCAGTTTCAATAACTTAGGACTCCGGTTGACACATGTAGTAGGCGTAGTATGGGATGCATCTATTACAGGTGACAATTGGTGTTCGCTGACATAATAAATGAAAATAAAATGTTAATGTATTGTGACTGACATTAATCACCTGACTGTATATTTATATTACTGTGATAGACATATAACTATAACCCTGACCAGACTTGGATACCAGTCTAGTGACATATGATAGGTTACCTATTGTGACAGCAGTTGCTTGCTTACTATCGATCAGTTGTTGCCTATCTTTATTCGTGTTGTTATTATATTTATTACAGTTTTTATCTGTTATATGGTCTCTTTTATCTTCAGTTGCTCTTATTACTAATTATGCACATTGTTTCTTCTGCACGAGCTGTTTCCCCTTTACACACACACTCATTATGGTCGCGTTCTGACGACCCTGAGTTTGCACGTCCAGCTATTGGATGGTTGGTTTCCTTTGTGCAGGTGTTCGTTGAGGCCGTATGCTTCGCGAATAGCTGGAGCTTCTTCCTATTCTATTCTGGTACTCTTATCTTTTAGCTTTCATATTACTTCCTGATTCTTGTCATATCAGCTCAGTTCTTATTCCAGTCACTATTCTAGCTCTTGATTCATATGATATCATGCGTGGTTGACTATATGTATTATTGCAGTGATCGGTGATTATTTTAGTTCTGATTTATAGCTTGTTCAGGTTACAATTGAGGCTTAGCGTGTATACGCGGGGTATTTTCCTCGCGTATATGCGTCGCCATAACGTCTCCGTATCTTTAGGATCGGGGCGTTACAGAGTGGTATCAGAGCCTAGGTTCGACATAAAAGAGAACCTAGTTCCTACCTGTAACCTGAGACAGTTATGTTGACACTGCAATATACATATACTATTCACGTGATAATATTGACTCCATTTGGAAATTGATCGTCCTTCCTTTGGAATTCCGTTCTTGATCTGTTGATATTCATGATTCCAACACTTCAATTAGAGTGATTTGGATGTCCATCTTGATTTCATCCTTCTTTCCTATTCATTTCTCCTAATTCTATCTCTTGAGATGGGTTACTTCATGTTGAAGATGGTACCAGAGATCAGAGCGCGCAGCGGAATCGTGGTGTCCCAATGAGGCGACGTGGAAGCTTGTTGTGTTCTCTCTTGATTTTAGATTCTTTTTACCATTCCCTACCTTATTTGAATTTCGAGGACGAAATTTTTATTAAGGTGGGTAGAATGTAATATCCCTAGTTAGAAATACTGTATTTTCATTTTCCTATTTGATTTACTAATTATTTTTATTGTTTTTATTATTGTTGTTGTCGTTAATTAATATTATTATTTATCTTGATTAATTAATATTGTGATTGCTAACCTTATGATTATTTATGTCATGGTTAATTATTTTTAGTGTCATTATTAATTGTTAATATTATTATAGTTTGTATTTATTTATAATCGTTTGTAGCATTATTCCTTTCCCTTGTATCCTTGTTCCTACCTATTATTTTTTAGTCCATACCCATTTCCATTTTCTTGATTATCTAAACCCACTACCCATTAACCTATTGGATCCCTAACCCAATACCCATTAAGCCCAATAGCCCAATCTATATCCTAACCCAAAACCAAACCCTAAGTAATAACCTAAAACCTAAATCTAAATCATCTCCTCCTCATTCAGCCGCCGAACTCATCTCCTCAACCCTCCCAGGCCGAGGCCTCCCCATCACCAGGCCGTCTCCTCCTCTCCAGCCAGTAGCCGGCCGCCCCAATCACCAGCAGCCCCTCCCCGTGGTAGCCCATGGCCGGCCTCCTCCCTTGCGCCCAGCTACCAGCGTCCAGATCCGCATCCACCCTTGGTTGCGCCTCCCCCAACAGCACAGGCCCCCTCCGTGATCCCTCTTGGCCGAGCTTCCGACAGCACCTGCAGGCCGACAGCGCCTCCTCGACAGCCCCACCGTCTAGCCCTCCAGCATAGCCCAGCCATGTCATCATCCCCGGGATCCCCCACTCGTCTCCGGCGAGATCCGCACCCACCAGCGCCCGGCCTCTCTCTCCTGGCCTCGCGCAGCGGATCCGTGTGCCTCCCCATCTTCGCAGCCACGGCAACAACACCTCCTTCCATCGACAACCAGCAGCAGCCCCTTGGCCGTGGGTGAGACTCTCTCCTCCCCCCTCTCTGTAAATGTTTAGGTAGTGTATTAATATTTGTATATTCTGTAATATTGTGTAGAGTGTGTTTACAGGATGTATATATGCATATGGGTGCTTGGGTGTGTGTAGTTAACAGTAGATATTATTGTTTGACATGTATGTGTTTTAATTATTATGTGTGAGCTTGTGTGTGTTAAGTGGATGGGTATGCATATATAATATATTATGTAAGTATATGTGTAATTGTATAGTGATATGTATGTTTATAGTATATGTGTATGTAAGTGTAAGCATGTTTATATATATGTATTGTTGCGTGTGTACGTATGTGTACGTGGGTGTGCATGTATGTGCCCGTATGCACGTGTGAGTGTTTAGCATGTATTTATAATTATTTGTATGTATTGGTTGCGTGTTACAGCATTTTGGATTTGTTTGGTGAGATCCGGACCAGCAGCACAGGCAGTGAGCGAACGGCGATTCCAGGCCCTTCCGGCGAGCGCGAGACCTCCAGCTTGCAGCCAGGTCTTCCCCAGCACCCTGGCTACCCTCCCGTGCAGTCCAACAGCGAAGAGCGGCACCACAGCGACTGTAACGGCGACTCGCCCGGCGATGACCAGATTCCCCAATGTGAGTGTCTCTTCCTCCTTCTCTCTTTTATTAAGTGATCGCAGCTATTATTTTATATGTGATGTATTTGTTGAGTAGAATACTTAGATTATATGTTTATGTGTGGAGATCGCCGAGCATGAAGGCGGACGGTCATCTCCCGTTTATTTTTACATGCTGGATGTATATGAATATGATATGCATGATTCTTGATACATGTTAGAACCCCCATGTTTGTCCTATGTATATCTAGAGTATTATTGTAGACATATCAGGATGTAGCATGAGGGTAATTGAGATGGATATATGATGGAATGACCTGACTTATCATGTTAGAACTTAGATACATGTTTATGATATGTTGGACACCGAGTATTGGGATATCATGTTTGATCTTAATAGAAGTGTGAACCCTTGAGGATTTGGAAATCAGATTAGATTGTTAGAGTGAGAGAGTTGTGTCTGATTATGGTTATATGTTGGAACAACAATTATTGAATCAGATTACTAGATGTGTAATGAAACTTGATGATTATGGAACTATTGGAATCATGAGTTGGTTGTGTTGACTTTGGATTGACCAGGGACTTATGTTATTTACATAGAATGATGATCAGCAATTAGACCTGACTTTATTAGTTGAGTATTTGAGAACATATCAGATATGACTGGATTAGTTGAGTTGTGATTTAGATTGATCTTGAGTTAGAGGTTATCCAGAATCTATGTTCCTTATATTGGAGCCTGACTTGTTTTGAGATGAGATTGACTTTGTTGGCATTTGAGATTCATTAGATGATATGTGTTGATGTTAAGTATCAGTGGAAGCTATTCTGCATTACAATTAATCGAGGACATATTGGATGTGAACTTACTTACTAAAAGATTATGACGATTGGATTGATACATGGACTTATTCAGGGTTGGACTGAACTTGAGTTATAGGTAGCATTGGATTTACATACTTTATGATAAAGCCCGATCTGCATTAAGATGAGATGATATATTCAAGTAGAGTACTTTCCAGACTTGATATTTGTTTATTGGTGATGACTTGATGATGATTCATTCAGGTGTTGATGTGGATATCTTACATTTGACTTGATATGTGATATCATATTGATTTTGGATTATTAGAAGCTAGAGTTCCAAGATATATCAACTGATTGGATTATAGAGTATGATGAGCTGTTGGTATAGACTCATGAGTGGACTTATTCTAGACTGCAGTTCTTTGAGGATGTTTCCTATTTAATATGATTGTGGTATGTGTTTGACTTGTTGATCTCGAGGACATGCATAGTTATTGATTACACCTATTGATATAGATTGAGTTGTGATGATGGTAATCTAGTCGATATCAGTGATCTATATCTTGGAGTTTGATAACAGTTATTAATTGATCTCAGTTATTGGTGGTTATAGGACTAGAACATATTGGTGTTGAGGAGAGGACTAATTACAGATTCATTGATATGGTAGTTTACCGTTTTGGCTTACACTGATACAGACTGATACTTAACGATTTACGAGGATGGTATTGGGAATATAAGTTGATGGAATAGTTTATGATATCTCTTTAGTATGGATGGATGAGATTATGATCAGCTTTAGTTGAGACTGTTTATTGGGTAGTAGCTAGACTGTTACTGTTATTTTATCCATGTTATTGAAGTTACTGGGAAATGATTGTTTGACCGTAACCACGGTACAGTCCTATTGTTCGTCGTATACACGGTTACTGTTACTGTTCACTGTTACTGATATCGTTCACCGTGTATACGATTACTGATTGACTGTTACTGTACTGTTATTGTTACTGTCACCGTATCGTCCCAATGTTTTAGATAATATGGACATTGACTGGTTTAACTGAATTGAATAAATAATAAAGTAACTGAATAACTTACACTTGGATTGGGAAAATTGATGGAGGAGACAACGTCTGTATTTTGGGTGGACCTAGGATACAGGTTGCGCAGCCGACTGAGGGTTCCACTGCAGGGTTCCTGGGGGATGACTGACATCCCATCTGTACTGTTACTGTTCCACTGTTTTCACAGTGAGATTACTGTTACTGTTACTGTTACTGAGTACCTAGCGGTACGGCCTGGTTCAGCGCCAGGAAACTGAGGCCGTGGTCCCGGGTATGTACGAGACCCACCTAAAACATGGACAATGTCTCCAACCAATCAGTTTCAATAACTTAGGACTCCGGTTGACACATGTAGTAGGCGTAGTATGGGATGCATCTATTACAGGTGGCAATTGGTGTTCACTGACATAATAAATGAAAATAAACTGTTAATGTATTGTGACTGACATTAATCACCTGACTGTATATTTATATTACTGTGATAGACATATAACTATAACCCTGACCAGACTTGGATACCAGTCTAGTGACATATGATTGGTTACCTATTGTGACAGCAGTTGCTTGCTTAATATTGATCAGTTGTTGCCTATCTTTATTCGTGTTGTTATTATGTTTATTACAGTTTTTATCTGTTATATGGTCTCTTTTATCTTCAGTTGTTCTTATTACTAATTATGCACATTGTTTCTTCTGCACGAGCTGTTTCCCCTTTACACACACACTCATTATGGTCGCGTTCTGACGACCCTGGGTTTGCACGTCCAGCTATTGGATGGTTGGTTTTCTTTGTGCAGGTGTTCGTTGAGGCCGTATGCTTCGCGAATAGCTGGAGCTTCTTCCTATTCTATTCTGGTACTCTTATCTTTTTAGCTTTCATATTACTTCCTGATTCTTTTCATATCAGCTCAGTTCTTATTCCAGTCACTATTCTAGCTCTTGATTCATATGATATCATGCGTGGTTGACTATATGTATTATTGTAGTGATCGGTGATTATTTTAGTTCTGATTTATAGCTTGTTCAGGTTACAATTGAGGCTTAGCGTGTATACGTGGGTTATTTTTCTCGCGTATATGCGTCGCCATAACGTCTCAGTATCTTTAGGATCGGGGCGTTACAGTCGGCTCTTTGGAGATTTCTATGGAGGCTGTTATTCCCTAAAGATACTCTCTGAAACCAAGAATGTTCAGGGCCAAAATGGACACAACCGAGAAGCAAAGTTGATTTGGAAAGTCACTGTTTGAAGCTTGTTGACTTGGCTTACACTAACGGCTAACAGTTCAAGACCTAGTTCATTGATTAGCCAGTAAGTCCGATAAAGCTTTTGCTATGGAAGGTTCAAGACCTAGTTCACCTATCCTGATGCAATTTCTTTTCTAAAGTACCTTTCACAATAGAGTCAGTCTCTTTGTGTGCCAATTCCTTGAATCTCCATTCATTGTGGGGGATTGTTGGAATATGAAGAATATATATGTGAATTTTTGAATTGAACTACGGCGAGATCCGTTGATCGAATCAATTGGATGATGGTTGGAGTGTGTTCTCCTTCCATTGGGGATGAACGTGGTATATTCACATGTTCAATTCCGACTTCGAATGGATGAGATATTCAAGTCTAAAGATTGCCTAATTCAAAGTCAAAATGGGACTAAAGGTAGCTAAAAGCATTTAGTCCCACATTGGCCATGGGATGGAAGTTCGTAGTGTTTAAATAGAGAAAATTGAGAACAAAGGGCGTGTCCTTTGGGTACTTGGAGTTTTCGCGCGCGATTGGGAGGGAACCATGCCCGCACATGTGCGCGCGCGCCGCCGCTGGCGACGGCGGCCGGCCGGTGCCGGGCCGGGCTCGAGCTCGGGTCCGGATTCGGGTTCGGGTTCCCTACCCAGCCTGGTTCTTTTTGAAACTGGTCTCACGGGTATGGGTTGCAAGCTTACCCGCTCCGCTATCTAAACCGCCCCGCCACTGGACCCGCTCCGTTATCCGGATCCAAACCGCCCCTCCAACAGCTGTCTGTAAAGCGGTTGGGCAGTTGGACGGTTGCGACGGTTGAACCGAACCGTTGCAACTGTTGATTGGTTCGGACCAATCTGCCCCTCCCGGAGTGCTATAAATAGCGCTCCGTTCTCTCATTCTAAAACACACCAAACGAAAACTCTCTCTCTACGTTCTGAACTGGAAGTGAAGTTCTGCGTTTTGAATTGGGAAGTGAAGTTCTGAAGTAACTTCCAACTAGAAGTGAGAAATTCAGTTTCCGAAGCAACTTCCAAAAGAGATTCTGCAAAAATTCATTCTGAAAGAGGGCTCAATAAATTCAACAGATTCTTTAATATAATTGTTGTCTGAATCTGGGACTTCTGAAGAAAAATATTCTTCAACCTTCCTTCTTCCTTTACAGTGGGTGCTCCTCCAAAGTAAAGGCAAATATTCTCCCAAAATTTGTCTTTGTCCCGCTGCTTCAACAATCCTGTGAAGGTACTGGTTAACTACGGTTCGACCGTACGGTGATTTGGTAGTGCTATCCAAATACCGTGAAGGAGTTTTGTATCTTGGGAGACCAGCATCTAGTAACCTATTAGCACCGGTGCAGGGGACGTAATTGTCTTAAGGAGATTCGCTCTAAGCGTATCTCACTCCAAGTACTGTATAAGTGAATTAATTTCTTTATACAGGAGATATACTGATATTCAGTATATTGAGACTGATTTATATCAGTTTAATTGGTGTTTAACCAAGGAAGGAAATTGAAAGGTGGTTCTTAAATTAAGGAACGTTCTATTGAACGGAAAACTCTCACCTGATATTTACCAACCTAGCCAATTAGATTGTTGATATTTCAGTGATATTGATTAGTTGTCAGATTGATCCCAGAAACCAACAAAAAATTGAGAAGTGAGAGAAAAATGAAACTAAGAAATGTGAAAGTATAATGGAAAATTGAGAAGTGAGAAAAATGAGACTGAGAAATGTGAAAGTATAATGAAAAATTGAGAATTGGGAAAATAAGTTTTTCGGCATTTGGTTATAATGTGGAAGTGTAAGTGAAAAAATATATTGTGTTTCCTGATATTTGGTTAGTAATGTGAAAATGAAAGTAGAAAAGTTGACCACAAAGTTGACCACAATATATTAAATTAAATATTATTTTTAAAGTACCATTTTTGAACTGTAATTAGACTGTAAGTGAGATTTACATGACATTAAAATTTAATGCATTAAGTTATAATTTATTACAAATGAGATTCACATGACCACAAATTAATTGTAGCACCCTGAAAGTGAAAAATATTAGTGTAAAAGGGATGTATAAAATGAAAAAGGAAAAAGGAAAAGGAGTTTTCCCATTTCTCATTTTCAGTTCAAAAGAAACAAGAGAAGTTGAAAATGAGTTTCTCACTTCTCATTTTTCTCCAACTTCGATGAATCCAAACACACCCAAAAGGGACTATTTGGTTGCTCGCAAGTGGATGCAAGTCGTAAGTAGTAACTGTGAAATGTTTTTGTAATTGTAACTGGGTTTTGTTTAAGTTTTCAAGTGTTTGATTAGTAATGTGAAAGTATAAATGAGAATGTATATTGTAACTTACGTATTTAGTAGAATTGTAAAATAAATGAAAATTCAATTTACGTTGCTTGGTTATGAGCATACAAGTGAGATTTGCACGACATAAGTATATGCTTCAAGTAATTAAATTTAATAATAAACTAATAATAAAAACACTTTAATCTAATAACTAAAAAATATTAATCTTATTATAAAAAATTTAATGTAATAATTATAAAAATAATCTAATAATTAAAAAATATTGATCTAATAATAAATAAATTTTAATCTAATAAAAAAGATTAATCTAATAATTAAAAAGATTAATCTGCTAATAAAAATATTAATTTAATAATAAAAAATGTTAATCTAATAAAATATTAATATAATAAAGAAAATTTAATTTAATTACAAAAAATGAATCTAACAATAAAAAATATTAATTTAATAATTAAAAGATATTAATCTACTAATAAAAATATTAATCTAATAAAATAATTAATCTAATAATAAAAAATTAATTTACTAATTAAAGAAAATTAATGTACTAATAAAAATATTAAAAACATTAAACTGAAAATGAAAAACTTTAATCTTCTGTATTAGTCATATTTTAATCTTCATCAGAATCGCGACACGTATCTCACTCTCAGGATCGTCCCAAGCGAACAACAAACCCAGTGTACCAGAATACAACTTCAATCAGGCTTGAGAAGAAAACCCGAGCATCTTTCCGAGGACACCTAGTCGTTCGTGAAATTGTTCCTCCTTCTAAGGGCACTTTCGGCCTGAGGACCAATCCAAGCACTTCGCGAGAACCACTTCGACCTGAGTCATTCACCTCAGATGTTGAACTTGGGCGAAGGCATTTTGCGGGTCGGAGGGCCCGACCCTCCACAACACAGTCCCTCTGCGAAGTTTTCCACCTTCATCCCGGATACAGCTCAGCGGCAGGATTCCTTGATTCTCGGAGTCAGTTACACCACTACCTCCTCCCACATTTCAAATAACACAATGCCCCTACTCCAGCGTAGATGGTTATGGATGGTAAGGAATATCATTCTCAACAATTAAGGACACGATCTGGACAATTATGAAGAATCACAACGTGCGAATCATGCGGTTATGAAGACCCGCAGGATCCACACCAACAATGATGATGGTCAGGGTATTTATACAACGAAATCTTGACCAAGACAAAGGATCGAATGCTAAAGATTGTAAACAAAATATAGCTCTACCGAATGCATTGTAACTTTCTGAAAATAGTGAATTCTCTCCCCTTCTCCGTGATTTTTCCTAATTTGGGTTTTTATGTAAAAATCTGGTGTCCTTGCTTATTCTCTGTGTGTAAATCTCTATTGTCACCTGATAATTGAGATATCCCTAATCCTCGTGGTGCAAAATTGACCGCTTGATCAATCATGTCAGAATATCTCTGCCACAAATTGGTACTTTTCATTGAGACCTGAGTCCCCACACTCAAGATCTCTCTCCCCTTAGACTCTCAAAACCTTCCTCAAAAGCATCTTCCAAATTGATAATGGCCCTGCAAAAGCGAGTCGTTGGCTACGCGACATCCAAAGGCAAAGCCATCATAACTGTTGGGAGCACGGTCCTTCCATCAGCCAACAATCAGCATCATATCGAGGACACTGGCTTCTCCTCGCTTCAGGAGATGACCGCCATTGTCGAATCATCTCAGCAGTGCGAAAACCAACTCCTCTAAATGCTCTATAAGATGAAAGCAAATGAAGGAACAATAGGTGCAATCTGATTCCGAGTACGAGTAGATGACTCTCGATTGTGAGACTATCTTGTAGGAGCATGAGAAGTTGAAACTGCTCAATCAACAGCGCCAGGCTTAAGTCGCAGCCCTCCAAAATAACCCAACATAAATGGAGGGCAATCTCGAGAGCAACAAGTCTCCTAATCTCCATACCTTCGACGAACTGATCCAGAAGCGGGCAGTGGAGGCTAAGCGCCTCACCATCCAACACTAACTACCAGAATTCACGATTGTCCTCTCTCCAAGGAGATCCAGGAGTGTGAGCTCCCGACAAAATTTTTGACTCCGGCTCTTAACTATTACTTTAAAGTAAGTGATCCAGTTCAACATATCCGACACTTTCAGGACAAGATGATGATCTACTCTCACAATAACCCAGTCATGTGCCTCACCTTTACTTTCAGCTTGAAAGGCGCGACTGATCGAGTAAAAATCGTGCACAGATATACATCGTAAATAGAAATTAATTACCCAAAAATGGGGTCTATTGAGCTCATAATCTCCATTTTGCCTTTGTTCAGTGTATGTTGTATACAAGAGACTGAAAACCGATTAATAGCAAGGTTTTACTTGTAAACCGGGTGGGAAAAGGCGATAAAATATGCAGAATGAATGACTAATCATATGCACCTTCGTGACCGTGAAATTTTGACTAATCGTTCTTTAACTCTAACTCTTATGCCATGTTTATTTATTTATTTATTTTATTTTTGGTGGTATTATTCCTTAATTCTATTAGGCTTTCTAATCCACCCATGTGATGAGCCTTTAATCGGTGACTCCCAAACCAAACGGTCTTAGGGGCACCGGGTGAGAAAACACCCCAAGGACTTAAGGACTCGAGCAAACAAGGCCACAAAACTAAGGATTTTATTATATCAACTGCTTTTAGGCGTGAATACTTATACTTTATGAGGCATAAATACCCAGCTTAATCAGAGAATATATATATATATTATTTTTTCTTTTTCTTTTTCTCTTTTTTTAATAAGGCATAAGAATCTGTGTTTTTGAACCCTAAGTGTGTAAGTGTGTAAAGTATGCATATATTATCAAGGTAAGGATCATGACTAAATTACTTTCACAAATTTTCTTCCTAACCTTAAAAATCAAACAAATAATCTTATTTTGACCTATAAGAAATCCTAATAATGATTCTGCTATTTTTTAAAATTGACTTAATTTCTTACAAAAAAATATGTCAAAATATTGTTTCTATTTTCAAAAATTTTTAAAAATAAAGAAAATGTTAATAATTTTTTTTAAAAATAAAAAGAAAACCTGCGTTATGTTAGAACCTTCCCCCACACCTATCTCATGTATTGTCCTCAATGTATGAATTAATGCATAGATGTATGAAAAAGAAGAAAGTGAAAGAAAATATTACCTTAAGGTGGTGGTTCCGGTGGTCTATTGGTCCACGAAATGCGGCCCAATCTAATTTGCGTGGAGTTCAGAGGAACCCACCAGAAACCTCTCTAATATAACCCACTAAAATGACGTATATATGAATGATTTTTATTAAGAATTTTACCTCATTTAATTTTCAAACTAACTTTAAAGTCATTATTATCAACACCTCTATCCCGAAATGGAATATGAAAAATGGAATGATTAATCTGGAATCACGAAGGGCATGAACTACAGTCGACTCAAGAAAATGACTGAAGTCAAGTAAAGGTTCAGGAGTCAAAATTTGTTCAGGAAGTCGGTCTGAATCAAGAAGTTGAAACTCAAGTTTACATTCATTTCTCTATAATGGAATGTGACTTTCTAAGATTAGTGATTCAAGTTGAAGAATGACAGGTATGAGAATCAAAACTGACTCTAAAATATTGCTCAAATCAGGTAGCAAAATAGGAGTCAATATTGATTCAGAAATTTGACCTGGACCACAAATTTGAGGCTCAAGGTCACATTTCTAATTGAGTTTAATTTCGTTAAAATGAGAACTTGCTAATTTTCAATAGGACTTTCAAAAGTATGAAATTGGTCAAGTTCAATATAATGATCATAAAAGATTGATGATTCAATTTCTCGATGGACAACACAGGATCCAATGCGGACTCTGGAGAAGGATTGAAATTAGGTGAAGACACCGGAGTTATTATTGAATCAGAAAGTAGAATTGAATTACCAAGTTGAGGTTCAGGATCATATTCATTCTCAAATTCAATTTCAGGAAAGGGATAACTTGCTAAAATGTCAATGTAGTTTTCAAAATTTAGAGTTTGGACAAGTTCAAATAGTTGTGCTGAAATGGAATCTTGTTTTCCAAAATAACATGATTCTTTGGCTCTAACAGAATGGTTAGCGACATCAGAAATGGTTAAAGGGTGAGAATGGAGAGTTTTAACCATTATATCTATGTCATGATTATGAGTAATTTGAGCCTAAGTCATGACTTCAAGCAGCTTTCATAGTCGACTGGTTCATCGTTTTGTTGCGATTGGACTTGAAAAGATGAAGTTTTGTTTTGGAATTTGTGGTGAAATCGTGAGTCCATCAGATTTTGTGATTGTTACTAAGACTCACGCATACTCATTTTCAAGATTGATGGTTTTCTATTTTAAACTGGTGGAACCGAGTATGAATCCTGAAAATATTATGGAATTGGGGAGGCATGAAATTTTCGTTGGGCCTCCTGCTTGGCTTCTATACTCTTTTCTAACTCGATTTTTTCTTCAATAGGTTGGTCTAGAAAAGGTGTATAGGAAGCAAAATCGGAAAATGAATATTGTGTAAATTGTGGACAAGATGGATAAGGAGAACAAGTTGGTGAAAATTGGACTCAGCGGAGGTGAATCCCCATTGACTCTGTGAAGAGTTGAAATTATTTTAAAAATTATGGTCATAAGATTGGGGGCATGAGTTGTATTGATTCGGATAAGACCAATCTGGCACATTAAGTTGGTTAAAGTTATGATATGTCGGGTTGGTAATATCCGAAAAAGAGGTCGGGGTGTAATATGGATTACCATTAAAATTGAAAAAATTGTTGTTATAAGTCATATCACACAAGAAATGTCAAACACAAATAAAGAAAAACAAACAAATAAAAAGAAAAATCTAACCTAAGTTAGGTAGATCTTAGACCTAAACGACTCCTAACTAGTTAGACTGTCCATAGGGGGTATATTGCTGAATCTGACCACAAGTTAATCGGTCAGGTAGGGCCAAGATCTGCGGAGGTATCCGTGCCTAAGCAACGGGCCTAATTATGCCAAACCACTAGCTTCAGGTTTCGCCCCTCAATCCCCAACCTTAGACACCGATTTGGTAAGAGTCAAATTCAAATTAACTTCTCCCTTAGGCCATTCTCCTATATGAGTCTGAGATGTCCCTAAGGTCAACATCTACTCAATTTAGTTAGGCTGGTTAGTGAGTGAGGAGATGGTTTGTAGGCTAAGGGAAGGTAATGACTTTCCCACCTTATATTGTTTATAGGAGCCCTTAAATCAATTTAGTGCAATATGTACAGGATATAGAAAAGTAACATTCACAAGCAAATATCACCCAAGAATATTTTCTAAACTATATACTATGCATACGTAATTTTTGCTCCAGCACTCTTCAACAGTAATGTAAAATGTAAACGAATTAGACACGTGCTAAATGCAAAGTCTAAACCGTCTTTAACATTTAACAAACATAATTTTACTGTTGAGGTTAGAAAATTTGTACAGTGAGACAAACAAGGAAATAAATAGCTACAAAATTTTAGCTTTGTAATTCAGCCAATCTGCAAAAATACAGGTTAGTAGTTCACTCAGTTTGCCACTGGAATGCAGCAAATCTGAGGGCTACTGGAGTCTGCTTTCTTGAGAAGAGTCTAGGGCCACTTATATGTCCATTGCAGCTAAAAATTTCATTGTTGTTAAACCTGTACACCTAGAACAAAGAAGAAAGTTAACCAAAAATGTAAATCTAAAAGAGAATAACTTACCGTCCCTCCCCGGTAACGGCGCCAAATGATTGATGTAAAACCTGCACACAAGAATGCAGAATTTTAGACCTTAGAATAAAGAGTACAAATACTCAATACTACCGCAATAGCAAGTGGTTATGTGGTTCGTGATCCACAAGGAGGGACTACTGATAGAAGCTTTTTTAGCAAATTCTCTTTTAAGTTACATTCAATGGTTAAAGATCTTCTTTTAGTTCTTGAAAACAGAAGAAAAATAGGTTAAAATTAAATTAGAAGAAAGTGGTAGATTAAGAAGGTGGAGAAAATAAAAATGGATATATACAAAAAATTGAAAAGAGTGATAAAAGAGTTGGGTGTTGATGGTGTTGGTGATCTAAACTAAAGAATTAAAAGAAAGAAAACTAAAACCTAAAAACTTACTTACCTCTTCGGCACCTGCTTACCTTTGACCCGTATCGATGATTTACCTTGGTTTGAAGGTGAGTGAAGTATGACAAATAGGATCTTTCCCATCCCCGATCTACACTACGAAATGAAGGAGCAAGATACACTTGCATAGGAATGGCTATCCATCACCATAAGCCATCAATGGTACTTGCAAGGGCAAGGCAACTTTGAGGCTATCGGAGTCATTTGATTTACAAAACGCAGAAGAGGGAAGCAAACAAAAATAAGAATAAAGAAGAAAAGAAACTTCGATTTGATTCAAATAACAATGAAAGAAAAGACTTACTTATATTGGAGTCACCTTCAGTACAAGCTTGCTCTCATTCCTCCATGAAACTCTCCTCTCCTCTCAGTTACATAAATAAAATAAAAATTACATAAAAGAAAATAAAAACCTAAGTTACAAACTACAAAATAGCCTAACATCTATTCTCTACTTGATCGCTCATTCTGGTCTCTGAAAAACCCAGTATTTATAGGCAAAATCCAACGGGGAGGAGTGTATGAAGATAGGGGAGCAAACGCTCCCCAACAGAATCAAAACAGTCGTGGAAATGCGGATTTGGCCGCGTTTTCGCGGCCTGGGTGTGGCCAGGTGGTCATGTTGGCCCAAGAGGTTACACTCTCCAATTGTTTTGTGTTTTGATGATGACAAACCAAATATGAGCTATTTGGTACTAACAAGTTTGTTAAGATAAGTTTCAGGTTTGTACCATGTTTAGAGACCATTCGCTTAGCTATTGCAAGAACTTCTAAGTTCCACAAAGCAAGGAAGGCAAATTGCACATCAAGGAAGGATCATAGAAGAGAAGGCACTAGCAAGGCATTGGATGGCTCAAATACTTGAAGATAGCACAAGAAGTCTTCATGTAATTTGTTTTTCAGTTTATAATTTGTTAAAGAATAGTGGATAGGTTTGAAGCTCTATCACACACGTTTTTGCGCACATGCTCATTCCAAAATAATTCCTATAAATTATACAAAAATATTTTGCATACAAGATTTTGCCTACAGATATATATTTATGTTTTATACTAATCCCTGTTCAAAAGTATTTTTGTTAAAATCAAAATCCTCTTTGTTTTCTTTTTAAATTGACTTTTTGACCTGATCCGGTCGACCGGGTCGGTCGACCGAGTCTGTGTCAGTCTGGTCCGGTCGACCGGACCAGTCGACCGAAGTTCTGGCAGATGCACGTATCCGTGTGCACGTCTGTCGGTCTACCGGGGCGGTCGACCGGACTATTATTTTTTGCTCACAGGTTTTATCGGTCGACCGGGTCGGTCGACCGCTAGACTTCAACGGTCAAATTTTTATACTACCGGTCGACCGGCCCGGTCGACCGATCCGACCGTTTGAACAGTAACGGGCAGATTTTTAAGAGCTGTTTATTTTTGTCTTTTGTATTTAAAAATTCGTTTAAGGATATATTTTGATCTAATTACCTCCTAAACATCAGTAAATATGTTTTATCCCTAAACCCTAGCCCTCTCCTATAAATAGGGGTGTTTGGGGAGAGATTGGTTATAACAACTATTATTGCTAAAAATTCAAAAGTTTAAGGCTTTCAAAGTTCTTGGTTTTTGTGCTAAATTCTCTCAATTTTCTGAAGGGTTTTTCAAAAGTTTTTCTCTGATTTCAATTTCTTTTCCTTACACTAAAGAGCTTCAATTCTACTCATTATTCTCTAAGGACCTTTGTAAGGGAAGAGATTTTTGAAAGAGAGAGTTTGTGGTCTTTTGACTACCAAGGAAATCACTTGTTCTTGAGATTGTAGGAGTTGGGTACTCCATTGTATTTGAGATCTTTGTGATAGTGGAAGTGGTCGGAATCCTTCTGGGGAAGGCAGGGAGTCGAGCTGGGTGCTCGAACCTCGATAACATATCCTTGTGTTTGTGATTGGTTTACATTCTTGCAATTATTCTCTACTTTGCTTGCACTTATTACTTGCTCATCATACTTACTTGCTTGCATTCATCTTGTGATTCTTGATTGTGAGTGTTATAGCTTTAAATTTTGAATTGCCCTTTGATTAGCATTATCACCTATTCACCCCCCCTCTAGGTGATTTTCAATTGGTATCAGAGCTTGGACTCTAGGTTTGGCTTAACATCCATAGAGAGATCCTTAAAATATTGCTAATCAACATTTTCATTCATCCATTCATACACTAGTAAATATGGCCGACAATATTAAATCCCCACCTAAATTTGATGGCCTAAATTTTCCCATTTGGAAGGTTAGGATGACTATATTTTTGCAATCACTAGGTAGCTTGGTAGCTAAATCCTTGACCAAACCCTACATAGCACCCGATAGTGATGAAAGTACATGGACCGACTTCAATTTTAGAGAATATGAGGCTAACTCAAAAGCCCAAAACTCCCTATTAACCGCCTTGAATGAGGATGACCTTACACGGGTAATTCATTGCCAATCCGCCTATGAGATTTGGCAACACTTATTGGTCACACATGAAGGGACTTCACAAGTCAAGAGAGCTAAGATAGATCTCTTGAGGTCTCAATATGAATCTTTTAAAATGCTTGATGATGAATCCATTGATTGTATGATTACTCGTTTCACTAAAATTACAAATGGTTTTTCTTCATTAGGTGACGTCATCTCCAACGATCAAAAGGTGCGCAAAGTGATACGGGCTCTTCCTTCTTCATGGGAGATCAAGGCCACCACCTTAAAGGAGTTGAACGACAAGGATGAGATGGACATCATTAGTCTCATTGGGAACCTAAAGACCCATGAGATGGAGAAGAAGGCAAGAGAAGAAGCCACTACTTCAAAGAAGAAATCTATAGCCTTCAAGACTTCATCCACCAATGATGACGATGATGAAGACGAAGAAGAAGATGAGGAGCTAACTCTACTTGTGCGGAATGTCAAGAGGTTGTACCGAAAGAACAAGTTCAACTTCCGGAGAAGATTCGAAGGCAAAGAGGAGCGGAAGATCATTTGCTATAATTGCCGCAAACCCGGACATATCATGGCGGATTGTCCGGAGTTCAAGAAGAAGATGACTTCCTCCTTCAAGCCAAAGAAACCGGAGGAGAAGAAAGTCTACAAAGCAACATGGGATTCGGAAAGCGAGTCCGAAGAGGAGGTGGATCAAGCTAATATGTGTTTCATGGCAAACACACCTAAGGTAACCCCTCAATCCCTTGATGATGAAGATGATGAACTAAGTAAGGAAGTTCTAGTTCATGCCTTTGTAGAACTTTCTGAAACTTATGATAATAAGAAACTTGAATGCTTTAAATTACAAAAAGAAGTTGCTTTTCTTAAAAATCAACTTGCTTTGGTTTCAAAAGAAAAAGATGATCTTTCTTCCAATCTTGTTTCTATTCAAAATGAATTTGACGCTTATAAGATTTCTTGTAAGGGTAAAACCCCTATTGTTGATAATAAAGAAATTTCTTCCTTAAAAACCAAAATGGTTGGTTTTGAAAAGATTTTGAAAGATTGTGCTTTTAACACCAAGAAGCTTGAAGAAAAGTTTTCCAAAAAGCACACTTCTCATGTTAAAGATTCTCATGCTAAAATTCCACAAGCTCACACTTCAAATAATACTTCTCATGCTAAATCCTTTCATGCTCACAATGCCCATGCTCACAAATCACACACTCACTATGCTTTTAGATATGGTAGAGTGTATAGATGTACTTATTGTGGCAAAAATGGACATTTAGCTAAATTTTGTTATGATAAATTGCATAGTTCAAATAATCTTGTTTGGGTTAATGGCTCTAACCCTCATGGACCCAAGAAAATGTGGGTACCAAAATCAAGTCCTAAAATGTTTGATGTAGGTACACACCAAGGCTCCAAGACGTAGGGAGCGGTGATACCTTGATAGTGGTTGTTCGAGACACATGACGTGGGATATCAACAACTTCACAACCCTATCAAGGTACATGGAAGGTGGCTCCGTCACCTTCGGGGATGATTCCAAATGCACCATCATCGGTATTGGTAATATTCAAATTGGTTCATCTCCTATTATAGAGAATGTTGTTTTAGTAGATGTTTAAAACATAATTTGCTTAGCATTAGCCAACTTTGTGATCGTGGACTTAAAGTTGTTTTTGATGATTCCTCATGCAAGATTTTTGATGTTAAATCCGATGTTTGTATTCTTACCGGTTTTCGTGATAATAATGTTTATATTATTGACATGCTTAATTTAGATTGTTCTACTAAATGCTTAAATGCTTTTGATGAAAATTCTTGGCTTTGGCATAGAAGATTAGGACATGCATCTTTTGACCATATCACTAGGATTAATTCAAAGGAATTGGTGAAGGGTATACCTTGCTTGGATTTTGAGAAAGACCGCATTTGTGGTGCGTGCCAACTTGGGAAACAAACCAAGTCTTCCTTTAAACCAATCAAGGATATCATGTCAACTAGGCCTTTAGAATTAATTCATATGGATCTTTTGGACCAACTAAAACTAAGAGTTTAAATGGAAGTAGATTTGCATTTGTTTTGGTTGATGATTTCTCCCGTTTTACTTGGGTTTTCTTTTTACAAAATAAAGATCAAACTTTTTCTCATTTTAAAATTTTTCGAAAAAGAGTTGAAAAGAAAAGGGTTTTCCGATTTTGAGAATAAGGAGTGATAGAGGTGGTGAGTTTATTAACCAACTCTTCATGACTTATTGTGATGAAAAGGGAATTAAGCATGAAACGTCTTGTCCTAGAACTCCACAACAAAATGGAGTTGTAGAAAGGAAAAATAGAACACTTCAAGAGATGGCTAGGACAATGATAAGTGAATATGACCTCCCTCAATATTTATGGGCCGAGGCCGTAAACACCGCATGCTATATATCGAATCGTATTTATTTATGCAAAAATTCTTCAAAACTTCTTTTGAAATGTATCATTCTAGAAAACCAAATGTTGCATATTTTAAAGTTTTGGATGCAAGTGTTTTGTTTTAAATACTAAGGATAATTTGGGTAAATTTGATGCTAAGGCTTATGAGGCTATCTTTGTTGGATATTCCTCTACTAGCAAAGCATATAGAGTTTTCATTAGATCTTCTCAAACCATTGAAGAATCCATGCATGTTAAATTTGAAGAATCTAATGTGGTTGTTGAGAATGTTGTAGAGATTGAACCACTAGGTGAAGACATGGAGAGACTATCCTTGAAGGACTCACCCGCTCAAGAAGAAAAGCTAGATCCTATTGGTGAAGTTCAAGAGGATAAGGAGGAAAGCACTCAACCGCTTCCTAAAGCTTGGAGATACGCTACAAATCATCCTAAGGAGCTCATCTTGGGTGATGCATCTAAAGGAGTCACAACGCGCTCCAAACTCCATGACATATGTGGTAACTTTGCTTTCATTTCTCATTTTGAACCCAAAGGCATTCTCGAAGCCGAGACGGACCCATATTGGTTGCTTGCCATGCAAGAGGAACTCAATCAATTTGAGCGCAACCAAGTTTGGCACCTTGTTCCTAAGCCCCACGATAGACCAATAATTGGTACTAAGTGAATCTTTAGAAACAAGATGGATGAGTCCGGAAATGTCATTAGGAATAAAGCTAGGTTAGTGGCCCAAGGTTACACTCAAGTTGAGGGAATTGACTTTGAGGAGACCTTTGCACCCGTAGCACGGCTTGAAGCCATACGGATGACACTAGCTTTTGCATGTTTTAAAAATTTTAAACTTTTTCAAATGGATGTAAAAAGTGCATTTTTAATGGTTTTATTAATGAAGAAGTTTATGTTTCTCAACCTCCCGGTTTTATTGATCATGTTCATCCCGATTTTGTTTTTAAACTTGATAAAGCTTTGTATGGATTGAAACAAGCTCCAAGAGCTTGGTATGAAAGGCTTTCTAGTTTTCTCATTTCAAATGATTTTATTAAAGGCAAAGTAGACACAACTCTTTTTACTAAGCATGTTGAGAATGATATTTTATTGTGCAAATTTATGTTGATGATATAATTTTTGGTTCTACTAATGAGCTTTTATGCAAGGATTTTGAGAAGGTAATGCAACTAGAATTTGAAATGTCTTCCATGGGTGAGCTCAATTTCTTCCTTGGACTCCAAATCAAGCAATTGCAAGACGGAACCTTCATTAACCAAGCCAAGTACGCAAAGGAGCTAGTAAAGAAGTTTGGGCTTGAAGGATCAAAGGCTTGCAACACTCCAATGGCAACTACTACCAAGCTTGATAAAGACGAACATGGTAAAAATGTTGATATTAAATTATATAGAAGCATGATAGGAAGTCTTTTATATTTGACGGCAAGTAGGCCGGATATCATGTTTAGTGTGTGTCTTTGTGCTAGATTTCAATCGTGTCCTAAAGAGTCTCATCTTATTGCGGTAAAACGCATTATTCGTTATATTAAGGGCACTATTGGAATGGGTCTTTGGTATCCGAAAACTATAGATTTTTCAATGACTAGTTATTCGGATGCCGACTATGCGGGTTGTAGAGTAGATAGAAAGAGTACTAGTGGGACATGTCAATTTCTAGGTAATTGTCTTGTTTCATGGTCCTCTAGGAAACAAAATTCCGTAGCTCTCTCAACCGCCGAGGCGGAGTATGTTGCCGCGGGGGCTTGTTGTGCACAAGTCCTTTGGATGAAACATACTCTCCTTGATTTTGATTTGCACTTTGATCATATAAAAATATTTTTTGATAATACTAGTACTATACACATGACCAAAAATGCAAATCAACATAGTAAGACCAAGCACATTGAGATTAGATATCACTTTCTTAGAGATCATTTTGAGAAAGGTGATATAGATATTGATTATGTTTCCACGGATTTACAACTAGCCGATATTTTCACTAAACCTCTTGATTTTGCTAGATTTTCGTTTATTTGTGGAGAACTTAATGTTTGTATTATTGAATAGACATGTTTTTCATAACCCTTTTTGATGTATGACAAAAAGGGGGAGAATAAGTTTACATGGACAAAAATAAGTTCATTTGGTCTTGGTTCCATATGAATTTATATGTTTTATTTTTATGAGTTTTTGTGTTTTAAATAAATTCTTGTGTTTTAGTTGTTTTTGGTATTTTTTGTATCAAGAGAAATTTTTGTGTTTTAATTGGTTTCAATAATTGGTGCATCATTTCAATTATTAGTTTCTAGAGCATATTCTTGTGTTTTATGTATAGCATAATTTGAGGGGGAGTTTTCTCCTCCCTACATTTTTGTCAATAGCCTATTTGTTTTGTCATCATCAAAAAGGGGGAGATTGTTGGCCCAAGAGGTTACACTCTCCAATTGTTTTGTGTTTTGATGATGACAAACCAAATATGAGCTATTTGGTACTAACAAGTTTGTTAAGATAAGTTTCAGGTTTGTACCATGTTTAGAGACCATTCGCTTAGCTATTGCAAGAACTTCTAAGTTCCACAAAGCAAGGAAGGCAAATTGCACATCAAGGAAGGATCATAGAAGAGAAGGCACTAGCAAGGCATTGGATGGCTCAAATACTTGAAGATAGCACAAGAAGTCTTCATGTAATTTGTTTTTCAGTTTATAGTTTGTTAAAGAATAGTGGATAGGTTTGAAGCTCTATCACACACGTTTTTGCTCACATGCTCATTCCAAAATAATTTCTTATAAATTATACAAAAATATTTTGCATACAAGATTTTGCCTACAGATATATATTTATGTTTTATACTAATCCCTGTTCAAAAGTATTTTTGTTAAAATCAAAATCCTCTTTGTTTTCTTTTTAAAATTGACTTTTTGACCTGATCCGGTCGACCGGGTCGGTCGACCGAGTCTGTGTCAGTCTGGTCCGGTCGACCGGACCAGTCGACCGAAGTCCTGGCAGATGCACGTATCCGTGTGCACGTCTGTCGGTCGACCGGGGCGGTCGACCGGACTATTATTTTTTGCTCACAGGTTTTATCGGTCGACCGGGTCGGTCGACCGCTAGACTTCAACGGTCAAATTTTTATACTACCGGTCGACCGGCCCGGTCGACCGATCCGACCGTTTGAACAGTAACGGGCAGATTTTTAAGAGCTGTTTATTTTTGTCTTTTGTATTTAAAATTCGTTTAAGGATATATTTTGATCTAATTACCTCCTAAACATCAGTAAATATGTTTTATCCCTAAACCCTAGCCCTCTCCTATAAATAGGGGTGTTTGGGGAGAGATTGGTTATAACAACTATTATTGCTAAAAATTCAAAAGTTTAAGGCTTTCAAAGTTCTTGGTTTTTGTGCTAAATTCTCTCAATTTTCTGAAGGGTTTTTCAAAAGTTTTTCTCTGATTTCAATTTCTTTTCCTTACACTAAAGAGCTTCAATTCTACTCATTATTCTCTAAGGACCTTTGTAAGGGAAGAGATTTTTGAAAGAGAGAGTTTGTGGTCTTTTGACTACCAAGGAAATCACTTGTTCTTGAGATTGTAGGAGTTGGGTACTCCATTGTATTTGAGATCTTTGTGATAGTGGAAGTGGTCGGAATCCTTCTGGGGAAGGCGGGGAGTAGAGCTGGGTGCTCGAACCTCGATAACATACCTTGTGTTTGCGATTGGTTTACATTCTTGCAATTATTCTCTACTTTGCTTGCACTTATTACTTGCTCATCATACTTACTTGCTTGCATTCATCTTGTGATTCTTGATTGTGAGTGTTATAGCTTTAAATTTTTGAATTGCCCTTTGATTAGCATTATCACCTATTCACCCCCCCTCTAGGTGATTTTCAATTGGTATCAGAGCTTGGACTCTAAGTTTGCTTAACATCCATAGAGAGATCCTTAAAATATTGCTAATCAACATTTTCATTCATCCATTCATACACTAGTAAATATGGCCGACAACATTAAATCCCCACCTAAATTTGATGGCCTAAATTTTCCCATTTGGAAGGTTAGGATGACTATATTTTTGCAATCACTAGGTAGCTTGGTAGCTAAATCCTTGACCAAACCCTACATAGCACCCGATAGTGATGAAAGTACATGGACCGACTTCAATTTTAGAGAATATGAGGCTAACTCAAAAGCCCAAAACTCCCTATTAACCGCCTTGAATGAGGATGACCTTACACGGGTAATTCATTGCCAATCCGCCTATGAGATTTGGCAACACTTATTGGTCACACATGAAGGGACTTCACAAGTCAAGAGAGCTAAGATAGATCTCTTGAGATCTCAATATGAATCTTTTAAAATGCTTGATGATGAATCCATTGATTGTATGATTACTCGTTTCACTAAAATTACAATGGTCTTTCTTCATTAGGTGACGTCATCTCCAACGATCAAAAGGTGCGCAAAGTGATACGGGCTCTTCCTTCTTCATGGGAGATCAAGGCCACCACCTTAAAGGAGTTGAACGACAAGGATGAGATGGACATCATTAGTCTCATTGGGAACCTAAAGACCCATGAGATGGAGAAGAAGGCAAGAGAAGAAGCCACTACTTCAAAGAAGAAATCTATAGCCTTCAAGACTTCATCCACCAATGATGACGATGATGAAGACGAAGAAGAAGATGAGGAGCTAACTCTACTTGTGCGGAATGTCAAGAGGTTGTACCGAAAGAACAAGTTCAACTTCCGGAGAAGATTCGAAGGCAAAGAGGAGCGGAAGATCATTTGCTATAATTGCCGCAAACCCGGACATATCATGGCGGATTGTCCGGAGTTCAAGAAGAAGATGACTTCCTCCTTCAAGCCAAAGAAACCGGAGGAGAAGAAAGTCTACAAAGCAACATGGGATTCGGAAAGCGAGTCCGAAGAGGAGGTGGATCAAGCTAATATGTGTTTCATGGCAAACACACCTAAGGTAACCCCTCAATCCCTTGATGATGAAGATGATGAACTAAGTAAGGAAGTTCTAGTTCATGCCTTTGTAGAACTTTCTGAAACTTATGATAATAAGAAACTTGAATGCTTTAAATTACAAAAAGAAGTTGCTTTTCTTAAAAATCAACTTGCTTTGGTTTCAAAAGAAAAGATGATCTTTCTTCCAATCTTATTTCTATTCAAAATGAATTTGACGCTTATAAGATTTCTTGTAAGGGTAAAACCCCTATTGTTGATAATAAAGAAATTTCTTCCTTAAAAACCAAAATGGTTGGTTTTGAAAAGATTTTGAAAGATTGTGCTTTTAACACCAAGAAGCTTGAAGAAAAGTTTTCCAAAAAGCACACTTCTCATGTTAAAGATTCTCATGCTAAAATTCCACAAGGTCACACTTCAAATAATACTTCTCATGCTAAATCCTTCATGCTCACAATGCCCATGCTCACAAATCACACACTCACTATGCTTTTAGATATGGTAGAGTGTATAGATGTACTTATTGTGGCAAAAATGGACATTTAGCTAAATTTTGTTATGATAAATTGCATAGTTCAAATAATCTTGTTTGGGTTAATGGCTCTAACCCTCATGGACCCAAGAAAATGTGGGTACCAAAATCAAGTCCTAAAATGTTTGATGTATATGTATATGTGATATACATTCATGAAGTGGAGAGACGTTAAGTTAGCTCCCTCTATATACATACATTACAAGGAGAAGGGATGACTAGATCCTAACCTACATAAAGCATAATATATGTATAAGTGGAGATGTTAAGCTCCCCTACACACGTGTATCACATAAAGAAGATATGTCAAGCTCCTCAATGTGAGATACATTCAACATGAATCTATATATAGAGAAAGTGTTACGCTCCCCTTGCATATAGACAATACATATCAACAAATTTTAAAAGAAAATTTTTGATAATTCTTAAAACGAATTTTTGAAATTTTTTGAGTCAACAAAATAAATTTTAATATCAATTGTAAATTTAATACCAATTGCAATGTAAAATTGATACCAATTATAAAATAAGCACAATCTAAATCACATATATGTATATATAAAAATAAAAATACCACTTGAAATTTGAAGTATGCATATATAAGAAAACAAATATTAGTATACAAAAATGAAATAACATGAAGATCATGTGTATAACTAATACCTACCACCCTATTCATACATATGTTAAAAGATATTCATTTAAGGGTATACAAGGCATGGTCGCCCAACCAACCACCCTTTAAGAGTAGAAGTTTTCAAAAACAGGATTTGAAAATAGTTGTAAATTGAAAATACTACTAAATGAAAATATATACCTAGTTTAAAGTAATTTTGAAAAACTAGTTAAAGATCCTTCAAATATGAAATCAAATCATATATATCTCATAAAATATGTATATTACACAAAAATTAGTACTCAATATTTATAAAACTCATAAATGGTTTCATGAAAAGAAGGTCATGAGTAAACAAAATGTTGAGTGTATAAGAATCATGTGAATAACATATTCATGAAAATAAACAATAAATCTCAAAACAAAAAACTCATATCAAATTTTTTCACAAAAATATGATATATCATATAAACATGTAAGAATCATATAAATTAGGACATATAATGTACAATTAAACATATAATTGAGTACACAAAGAAATAGAGTAGGAAAAGCATGTATCTCAAAAATTGTACATGTATAATACAAGTTTCAATAGAATTTGCATAACAATACGTGATATAGGCATATAAGCATTTAAAATATTTTAAAGTTTTTCAAAAATACATGCATACCTGACAACCAATTAACTCAACATTAAGCACAAGATAAATATAATTGTGTCTAGGTTAATATACTAGCATATAAGACATTTAAAGCATTTTAAAAATGGAGGATGAAATGGTTACCAAAATCGTGTAGCCAATCCATTTCTCCAAAACACGTGGTGGTCCTCCAACCATGCTTCCTCGATAGTGATGCATCTATTTGGTTTGACCTTCAAGCTTCAAATGTATCCACCACCAAGGCACCAATCCTCTCATGTTTTGTGAGAGCCCACACCTACATCAAACATAAAAGGTGAGAATTTTGGTATCCATATCTTTTTAGGTCCATGACTGTTAGTGGCAATAGGAACCCAACCGTTTTATTTACAAAATTTATAGATATCAAAGAAAAATCTTTCAAGATAGCCTTTGCGGCCACAATGTGCACATTTGTACATTTTAGAATACATGTGAGTGGGGTGAGCATGGTGTGCATGTGTATGCCATGGGGTATGTGCATGAGTATGTGAAATTTATTTCTTGCAAAATATGTATTCCAACCTATTATGGTTAAATGCACATTGGCTCAAAGTGGAGCCCAAACAATCAATTTTCTTCTTCATAATATAAATATCATTATTAATTTTGGAAGAAGAGACATGAGCATGAGAATCAATAATCTTTTTCTTTCTAGAAATATTTTTTCTTTTAAAATAATATTCTTTTTTAAAGAGTTATTTTCTTCCAAAACAATCTCTTTTTATTTTTTCACCAAAATAATTTTATTTTTCAATGAATTGTTTCCTTCACAAATGTCATTTAATTTTGAAGACAAGAAAATATTTTTCTCTTTCAAAAATTTATTTTCTTTTGAAACACATTCAAATTTATTTTTAAAAGAATCATTTTCTTTTAACAAAGAAGCATTTTTCTTCTTCAACTTATCTTTTTCAATTTTTAATAAATCATATTTTTCAATAAGTTTTTGGCAAAAAGATGCAAACTCATCATAAGGCATGTCAATATCTTCTTCTAACTCGGATTCGAGATTTACCTCAAGGGGGTTATCCCCTTGACCATGTAGCACATGTTGGAAGCATCACTTCCATCATCCAAGTCACTCCCCATATAGTATTGCTTTTATTCACCAATGGAGACAAGTGTGTTCCATACTATAAAAGCCGAATCAAAGTTAGAAACCCTAGATAAATATTCATCATTTAGAGTTGACTTTAAAGCATGGATGGCTTTTGTGCTAGTATCAAGATGTTTGCCTTTAATAAAATATGATTCCTTAATAGTGGCAAAATAGACGTGAATTCCTAAGGCCTTAAGATACATGGGCATCTTAACTTTCCAATTTTGAAAGTCAAGAATGTCAAACATAGGAGGTGTTATGAAATCCATGAGTGTGTATACAAATATTGTGATTAGCTAAAAATAGGATCTTTAAATCAAGGTTACTAAACCAAAATCAAGAGCACCAAGTTCTGATACCAATTATAAGTCACTTAGAAGGGGGTGAATAGGTGACAAGCTAATCAAATGCAAAACTAATATGGAACTAAAACTAATTTTGCAAACTAAAACTATTATGTAAACACACAAAGTATAACTAAAGAGTATAGCCAAATTCTCGATGAAGGGCTCTAGACTATCTCCTCAAGATTCCTCTAGATTAAGAGTTGAAGTGCCACTATGGCTCTCTTGGTTGAATACAAGTGTGAGCAAACAATCCCAAACATATATTCAATTGAGCAAAGTATATCAAGCATACAAGGATGTTACCAATAAAAGCATGCAAGGTATATAAACACAAGTGAGAGAGAGAAAAGCAATTGCAAACATGGGATATTTATTTTGAGATTTGAGCACACTTGCTCTACGTCCCCGCCTTCAACAATTTGAAGGATTTCTACTAGAATTGATCCCGTAAGATCACTCAGTGCGGAAACACCCACAACGAGCTTACACTAGAACTTTTGGACCTGCAAGTCCTTCACTTGTTCCCGCAAGAACAACAAACGCAAGCATACTTATTTACCGAGGCCGCACCTCTTATAACTTCCCAATATATGGGGATGGAAAACTCTTGATCACTTCTCTTGATCACAAAAATAACTCTCACAAACAAGGATCCCTAGAGGATGGATATAGCAATGGATAGCTCAAGCTTGTATGAGAAAATAAGATAGATGTGGAGGTGAAAAACTCAAAGAAAAGCTTTTGAAAACTCAAGAGGATCACTCTTGATAAACTCTGTTTTGATATAGCAGTGAAGCTCTAAAAACTTGTTGGAAAACTCTATTGAAGATGGGAAAACAAGCTCTTGAAAATCTTGTCTAAAACTCACCCAAAACTCCATATTTATAGGCGAAGAAAAGCTAGCCGTTATGCTTCAAAAACAGCCAGAAATGGCCGTTAGTCGACTGACTAATGGTCAAATTTTTGAATATTGGAGTCTGGCGTCGACTGGGCGGTCGACCGACCTTAGACCCAGATTGTGCAATAGGTCAACTTGGAGCATAATTTTGAGGCCTATGCTGTTAGAATTTGCAAGTAAGTATATAGGATGCATTTGTATATCTTGAAGTCTTCTTTCTAATTCAACTTAAATTAAATCAATATCATTTTTGTGTAGAACGTTATCAATATAATACTGAAAAGTGTCAAATCAGAAACTGTAAACTGATTTCAGAACAAGAGCGGACTTCAATACAATATTTGATATCTTTAACATTTGAACTAAAAAGTGATTATTGAATAAGAAATGTAGCCCTGAAAATTAACTTTGAAATGCAATTTAAATCATCTTGATTGAATATAGGAATAAAAAATTATGATTGGAAATCTACAAGGGTGTCAAGCAGATCAGCAGAACGGTCGGCCGCCCGGTGACCGAGAAAACCTAAGAGCTCTGCAAACTCTATCGGTCAACTGGTCGGTCAGCCAATATCTACTGCGATCGACCAGTCGGTCGATCGAGCTCAAGTCACATGGGCTTGTGCATGTATTGTGTGTTGGCCCAAAGGCCCATCGCTCTAGTATTGATGATGATTAACTCATATAGTTATAGTACTAATGATCTTGTGTTTAATTAGTCTCAGATATTTGATCAAGATCTCAGTAAGTGTTTAGTTTTAACAAAGGATTTAAAGTCAAGTTTTGGAGTTAGCACGTGTTGATTCAAGAGCTCGCGTATCAAGATTGCATCAAGTACTCAAGAGGAGTCTAGCTCGTTGGATCAAGGTTTGGACCAAGTCAAGAAGACAAAGAAGATTTTCAAAGAGAAGATTTTTAAGAAGACATGTGTCATGTTTGTAAGTGTCAAGATTTGTTTTAGATAAAGTGTAAAGGATAGATTAGTTGGCGGATTGCTCAAGTTCATTTACACACAATTATTTATATGTGTTTTCATAAAAGAATTTTTGTGTTAGAAAATACTATTTTGGTTTTTTTAAGCTTCAAAGTATGCATGTGTTTTACCAAAACTATTTTAGAGCTTATTGTCAAAAATGTAGATATTTCTTCATATATGTGCAGTGGATCATATTGAAAAGTCACCTAGAGGGGGGGTGAATAGGTGACAATGCTAATCAATGAAACTAAATGCAGAATTTAAAAACTTAAAGCAATAAGCACTCAAGTGTGATCAACAAGTGATGCACACACAACCAAGCCAAGCAAATATGATGTACAATATGAATAGAAATGCAAGGCACAAAGTAAAGAGAGAGAGCAAGAGTCAATGGATCAAGCGCAAACAAAGAGATATGTTCCAAGGTTCGAGCACCCAGCTCTACATCCCCGCCTTCGACACACGAAGGATTTTCAATCCACTAGCTTGTCCACAAAGGACTCCCACAAAGGGAACCTCCACCGAGGATTTGGGGCAATCACAATTACAAGGAGTTCCCAACTCCCTTCCTTACAAACACAACCTCCTCCTTGAGGCACTCCTCCAATCCAACAAACAATCACCTCACAACTTGAGGGATTAGCACCAAGCTTACACAAAACACCTCACAACCCAAGTTGCACAACCTCCTCAACACAATGAGGGAAATGGCACAAAGCAAGAATTGGTTTACAACTTAGTGGTTTCAAACAACAACCACAAAACAATCTCTTTTCCCACACAAAATCCTATAGAGAAGATAGTAGATTTTAGCTCAAGTGTGGAGAAAACCAATGGAATGGAAATCAAAATCACAAAGAAAAATCCTTGGGAAAACAATAAAAATCAAGATGGTGAAGTTCAATCAAAAGCTTTTCCCAAAAACCTCTTCTTTGATTTTCCAAACCCTAGCAAAAACCTCAAAATAGATTGTTCAATATGAGTTCAAAAACTTATTTTAATTGCAGCAAAAACACCAGAGAGTATGAAAAAATTCGCACCAAAAACCTTAGAGAAAAACTCTTGCAAATGGGGTATTTATAGCCCATTTAGGAAACTAGCCGTTGACAGTTCAAACGGCCAGAAATAGCCTGTCGGTCGACCGGCCGGTCGACCGCCCAACGTTCAAATTTTTGAACGTTGCAACACCCGGTCGACCGCCCGGTCGACCCAAACAAACCGAGAGCAAACTGCTCTCAGTCGGTCGACCGCTCGGTCGACCGGCCAAGGCTGTAGCCAGCGTGCACGTTTCTGTGCACGTCGGTCGACCGCCCGGTCGACTGGCTACTTGGTGCGGTCGACCGTGCGGTCGACCGACCTTGCCTGGCAGGCAGCAAATAGGTCAGAAAACTGAGGTAAAAAAAAATATTCCAATAAATCTTTTAACTCTTGTAAAAAATCCCCAAAAATAGTTTTTGCATTTTGCATTGATATATGAACTTGTGATAAAAAGTTTAGCTCAAATATCAATCAACATGAACTATTTTTGTAGCATATTATTTTTTTTACCAAAAACCAAAACTTGTATTTTCTAAAACTTGGATCTTGAATAGAGAATACCTTTTGTCCAAAACTCATCCATAATACAAAACTATGATATTTAAACATTTTGAAGCATGATGCATATGGATAGAAATCCAATATACATGAAACATGTATATATCATGATTTTGTCATTAAGTCCAAAAATATGTTTTGTTATAAATATCAAAACATAAAACTCATGAAGTAGATTATAAAACTAAGTTGTTTAAACAATTGAAGCATGCATGTATATAGAACAAATCTAATATACATAAACCATGTAAACTTGTTTTGATATAAAATCTGTTCATGAAAACCAAGATCGGTTAAACCTAAAACCGAAAACCAAAACATGAAACGTGTGTGTTGTGAACTTGAGCTTATCATACTATACTAATCTTTACAATTAGGATCTAAACCCAAACTAAAACTATGGATACCTAAGTCTTCTTGTAGAGCGCAAACTCCAAGCTAGAGCGCAATCTCCAAGTCGGCTCGATCCAAAAACTCTTGATTCACCGGGCAAGTGCTATATATATCTTTGATGCGCGGGCTCTTGAATCAACATGTGCAAGCTTCCAAATCATCTTGTTGAAGCTAAACACCAACTAATATCTTGGTTAATGATCTGAAACTTAAAATCAGAAGATTATTAGTACACATCACTACATGAGTTAATCATCATCAAAACTAGAGTGGAAGGCCTTGGGCCAACAATCTCCCCCTTTTTGATGATGACAAAACTCATGGAGTTATATATGCATGGATTAAAGTAAAGCTTCAAAGAAGCTCCCCCTTAACTCATGCATAGGAATAAACAGACAATAAGATGCATGAATATGCATATGAAACATGCTCTTGATTCCAATTAAAACAAAACAAATAACTTACCAAACAAAACTCTTGATACTAATAAGAACAAAACTCATAATGCTCTTGATACCAATGGATATTAATAAAAACAAAACTCATAATGCTCTTGATACCAATGGACATGAAATGAACATAAAACTGAAAACTCATGCATATCAACTCCAAATTCTTCTCCCCTTTTGTCAATCATCAACAAAGGGGTAAAAACAAAATAGATATGAATTCTTCTCCCCTAAATATATGAAACAAAGAATCAATAAACTACTTCAAGGGGTGACACTAAAAATGATACCAATGAAAAAAAATGTGTCATTGAAGTGCATTATGATACCAAAAGAAAGTGAACATAAAAACATTTAAGAAATGCCTACCAATTACCAATTGAAAGTAAGAAGGGCATTGAAAACAAATATGATACCAATTGAAATTAAAACATATTGAAAATAAAACACATGATACCAATTGAAAAACACAATGATACCAATTTTGAGTAAACAAATGCATCTAGATACCAATTGAAGATATTTATCTTTATAAGCAAATGAAACCAATTAAAAATCAATAATCATTCTTTAATCATTTTTCATTATAAAGTTAGGGAGTGGGAAACAAAACCAATGGTAAACTAAATACCAATTGAAAACTAAGTCAATTGAAATAATGTTAAAGATCAAGCTTAGCATAAGCAAGATAATGATAATGCTTGTATAAAGATACCAATTGAAAATTGAATCAATTGAAAATGATGGTCATTAAAAAATCAAGCTTATCATAAACAAAATTTGTGCTTCAAGATATAGGGATATAATAAGCACAAATAAATCATCTATATATGTATGTAAGAAATAGATACCAATTGAAATTGATACTAAATGAAGTATAAGCATACATATATAAAACAAAACATATATGAGTATACAAAAGGATGTCAAGATTGATACCAATTGAAAAAATTCAATGATACCAATTAAAACAACAATAAGATCAAGTGTATATCTCATATCAACTACCACCCAATCATGTGCAAGTTTAAAAATGATTTTCATTATAAAGCATACATGAACATGATCTCCCATCCAACCACCCTTTGATGGTAGGGTTTTCAAAAATAGATTTTAAAAGTAGAGTACGTTTGAAAATCACTACCAAATGAAGAATAACACAACTAGTTATATGAATCAACTAGTATGAGATCCTTCAAATAAAAATATTTTTCATGAAGGCGCATGTAAACCACATGGCACTAAAACACTCAAAAATCCATATAGCACAATTTGTACTCATGAAAACTAAGTCATGAGAAAACATTAAATAGGGTGAGTGTACAAGTGTTGTGAGAAACATATCAACATGAAAATGGACAATCAAGCTCATATGAAATTCATTGTGAAATCATCAATTGAAATCATTTTTTTTAAAAAAAATGAAATTCATCATAAATGTGAAATCACTTAGAAAACATGAAATTCATCCAAACGATTTAAACTTCAAGGCATATGTATGTCATGTACAAACTAAAGTATACATACATATCCTAAACACAATGAGACCACAAAAAGTATATGCATGAAGGCACGTGGCTCAAGGATGTATATGTATGATAGTTTGGTCAAGATGGACATATACATGAAGTCAAACAAAACATGTAAAATGATGAATACAAGTCAAATGCAAGAATCATCAAAACTAGACTATACTAGTACATCAAGTGAATACAAATGAGCGTTCAAGCACAAACATATATAAAGGTTTATTTGTAGCTCACTAGTTGTACAAGTATAAATCCTAGTCTTAATGAAAACTATAATTCAAGCAAGTAGTCAAAACATGAAGCATGAAACGGGTCAACAATCAATACGATCATAATAATAAAAAACATGAATTATTAAAACAAAGTCATAGTCAACCATATGATTAGCATGACAAAGACATGTGCTTTAGATCTATGATTAATATGATAGCTAAAATATAAAGAGAACACAAAATATGGGTCCATACTAATCATGGGTGTCTCAACCACTAATCATGTAAAGCATAAGTCTAATAAACATGGCAAATATCATACTAAAACATGAGTCATCAAAACAAATCATCATATAATCATAAACATCCAAATGGTCATAATGCAAATGTATGTGCATTAGATCTAGGGCATACATGTTAGTTCTAAACAAGGTGAGAACACTAAATATAGATCCATATGAAACATGGGTGCTCAAGTAACTAAACATGTATAACACTAATCTAACTAACATAGCATAAGCATAATGAACAACAAACACATGATATAAATAGATGAACATTAAAAGCATGCAAAATAAAATGGGAGTTAGAGAATGATACCAAATCCGATGAAGGGCACTTCTCTAGTTCTCCAAAACACGGTGGTCCACCCACCAAATCCCTTGAGAGTGAAGCATCCAAATGGTTCTCTTTTAGGCTTAGAACGCATCCACCTCAAGGCACCAAAACCCTCACGTGATGCGAGAGCTCCCACCTACATCAAAAGTCAAAGAGGTGGTTTTTGGTACCCATTTTCTAGTGGGTCCACGGGGGTTAGTTTCTTTCTCACCCAAACAAAATTAGTTGCTAAATTTTCATGATAAATGCGATCATAACAAAATCTAGTAAGGTGGCCTTTTCGACCACAATGTGTACATGTGTACACGTGAGCATACATATGATGGTGGTGATCATGAAAAGCATGTGTATGCCTAGAGGTGTGTGCATGCAAGGTTGGAGCTTGTTTCTTGCGAACCAAGGTTTCCAAGCGTGAGTGATTCATGGCACAATGGCTCAAAGTGGAGCCCAAACTATCAACACTTTTCTTCAAATTATTTATGTCATTTTTAATGCTAGAAGATAAAGTGGAGCATGCAATAGGTGTGCTAGAATAAGAAGCTACACTATCATGGCAAACATGCATATCAATATCATTTTGCAAAGATTCATTTTTCTTCAAAACCAAATTCAATTCTTTAGTGATAGCATCAATTTTATTTTTCAAAGAAAGATTTTCTTTAAAAACAAGATCCAATCTAGAAGACAAAACTTCATTGTGTTCTACAACATCATCACAATCATTTGTTTTTCAAAACTTCAATTTCTTTTAAAGCAATTTCAAGTTGAGATTCAAGTGAGTCACGTTCACTAATAATCTCTTCTTTCTCTTGCAAAACCGATTCAAAAGTTGAACATAAATCCTTTAATTCTTCTTTTAAGTCAAAATGTTTCTTTTTCAAAATCTCATGTTTTTCCATAAAATTTTCAAGTTTAGAAGCAAGGTCAACATTCAAATTTTGAACTTCAAAACAACCATGGCAATATGAACTAGAGCTATCATCTATTTGAGAGTCCGATTGTACCTCATGGGAGTCATTCTCATATGCCATAAAACAAGGCTCTTCAGATACATCTCTCATAGATCTCCTCATATTGTTAATGATCCTTGGAAGCTCCGGAGATGTCAAGACGCTCCAAACTGCAAAAGCCGAATCAAAACTATCAAAAACAAGTAAAAGATTATTATCAAAAGATGCTCTAAGTGTTTTAAGTGCAAGTGCATTGGCCTTCTTATGCTTGCTAGTATTTGGGAGGGTTTCTATAGTGATGGCTTGATAAACTAGATGACCTAGAGTTTTTAAATGCCTAGTCATGTCCACCTTCCAAGCATCAAGTCTAAAATGGTCAAACATACGAGGGCTAGCCATGAGTGCAAACTAATATGTGTGCAAATGATAATGCAAATGAAGATTAGCAAACCAAGATCTTAACTCCTAGGTGGTTAAACCTAAATATCAGGAGCACTAGCTCTGATACCAATTGAAAAGTCACCTAGAGGGGGGGTGAATAGGTGACAATGCTAATCAATGAAACTAAATGCGGAATTTAAAACTTAAAGCAATAAGCACTCAAGTGTGATCAACAAGTGATGCACACACAACCAAACCAAGCAAATATGATGTACAATATGAATATAAATGCAAGGCACAAAGTAAAGAGAGAGAGCAAGAGTCAATGGATCAAGCGCAAACAAAGAGATATGTTCCGAGGTTCGAGCACCCAGCTCTACATCCCCGCCTTCGACACACGAAGGATTTTCAATCCACTAGCTTATCCACAAAGGACTCCCACAAAGGGAACCTCCACCGAGGATTTGGGGCAATCACAATTACAAGGAGTTCCCAACTCCCTTCCTTACAAACACAACCTCCTCCTTGAGGCACTCTCCAATCCAACAAACAATCACCTCACAACTTGAGGGATTAGCACCAAGCTTACACAAAACACCTCACAACCAAGTTGCACAACCTCCTCAACACAATGAGGGAAATGGCACAAAGTAAGAATTGGGTTTACAACTTAGTGGTTTCAAACAACAACCACAAAACAATCTCTTTTTCCCACACAAAATCCTATAGAGAAGATAGTAGATTTTAGCTCAAGTGTGGAGAAAAAACAATGGAATGGAAATCAAAATCACAAAGAAAAATCCTTGGGAAAACAATAAAAATCAAGATGGTGAAGTTCAATCAAAAGCTTTTCCCAAAAACCTCTTCTTGATTTTCCAAACCCTAGCAAAAACCTCAAAATAGATTGTTCAATATGAGTTCAAAAACTTATTTAATTGCAGCAAAAACACCAGAGAGTATGAAAAAATTCGCACCAAAAACCTTAGAGAAAAACTCTTGCAAATGGGGTATTTATAGCCCATTTAGGAAACTAGCCGTTGACAGTTCAAACGGCCAGAAATAGCCTGTCGGTCGACCGGCCGGTCGACCGCCCAACGTTCAAATTTTTGAACGTTGCAACACCCGGTCGACCGCCGGTCGACCCAAACAAACCGAGAGCAAACTGCTCTCAGTCGGTCGACCGCTCGGTCGACCGGCCAAGGCTGTAGCCAGCGTGCACGTTTCTGTGCACGTCGGTCGACCGCCGGTCGACTGGCTACTTGGTGCGGTCGACCGTGCAGTCGACCGACCTTGCCTGGCAGGCAGCAAATAGGTCAGAAAACTGAGGTAAAAAAAAATATTCCAATAAATCTTTTAACTCTTGTAAAAAATCCCCAAAAATAGTTTTTGCATTTTGCATTGATATATGAACTTGTGATAAAAAGTTTAGCTCAAATATCAATCAACAAGAACTATTTTTGTAGCATATTATTTTTTTTACCAAAAACCAAAACTTGTATTTTCTAAAACTTGGAATCTTGAATAGAGAATACCTTTTGTCCAAAACTCATCCATAATACAAAACTATGATATTTAAACATTTTGAAGCATGATGCATATGGATAGAAATCCAATATACATGAAACATGTATATATCATGATTTTTTGTCATTAAGTCCAAAAATATGTTTTGTTATAAATATCAAAACATAAAACTCATGAAGTAGATTATCAAACTAAGTTTGTTTAAACAATTGAAGCATGCATGTATATAGAACAAATCTAATATACATAAACCATGTAAACTTGTTTTGATATAAAATCTGTTCATGAAAACCAAGATCGGTTAAACCTAAAACCGAAAACCAAAACATGAAACGTGTGTGTTGTGAACTTGAGCTTATCATACTATACTAATCTTTACAATTAGGATCTAAACCCAAACTAAAACTATGGATACCTAAGTCTTCTTGTAGAGCGCAAACTCCAAGCTAGAGCGCAATCTCCAAGTCGGCTCGATCCAAAAACTCTTGATTCACGGGCAAGTGCTATATATATCTTTGATGCGCGGGCTCTTGAATCAACATGTGCAAGCTTCCAAATCATCTTGTGAAGCTAAACACCAACTAATATCTTGGTTAATGATCTGAAACTTAAAATCACAAGATTATTAGTACACATAACTACATGAGTTAATCATCATCAAAACTAGAGTGGAAGGCCTTTGGGCCAACACATATCCATACACATTAAGCTTCAAAAGTGTTTTAATTATATTATTTTTGTATTTGGAGAAGTTTTGAAAAAGTCAGTTTTCCTATTTGCAAAATGTTTTTAGAAAAATACCGTTTTTGTTAAAAGCCAAAATTCTATATCACAAAAATAGTTCAAAATATTTGTAATGTATTTTGATTTTAATCAAACATGTTTGTATATCAAAGTATATCAATGAACTTATTTTGTAGAATTTATGAGAATTTATGGGATTTTATTAAAGATAAAAAGACCAAGTTTTAATCCCTAAAATGTTGGACCAGGCCTTCTGCCGGTCGACCGGACGGTTGACCGAGACAGAAGTCGGTCGACTGGTCTAGTCGACCGATGTGCACAAACGTGCACAACCAGCTTTGGCTGGTGGACCAGTCGACGGGGTCGGTCGACCGCCAGAGAGCTCTGCTCTCTGGATCTGGCCCTAGTCGACCGGGCGGTCGACTGGCAGAGAGCTTCTGCTCTCTGTATCCAGGCCTCGGTCGACCGGGCCGTCAATCGGTGGCACAACGGTCGGAAATTCGACCGTTGGCCGGTCAACGGACGGTTGACCGACAATAGCATCAGCTGCTGAGTTGGCCTCCAACGGCCATATTTTGGGAGCCTATACTTGGACTGTTTTCTACAAGATTTGAAGTGAGTTTTCAAAAGAGTTTTTCCTATACTTCTAAGTATTTATCTCCACTTGTTTTAGAGCTAAAACTTCTATATCAAAAGGAAAGTTTTTCAAGAGTGTTTTGTAAAGGATATTTCTTGAGTTTTTCATCAGAAATCCATCCAAGTTTTTCTCACACGTACTTGAGCTATCCATTGCTATATCAATCCTATAATGATATTTGTTGTGAGAGTGTTTTAGGTGATCAAAGTTTTGAGATCACTAAAGTGTTCATTCTTGTATTTGAGGAGGCGGACTTGCGGGTTCGCGTTGTTTCGAGTTCTCGTGGGAGCTCGGTGTAGAGGTGCGACCTCGGTAAGCTAGTGTGCTTGCGTGTGTTTGTTCTTGCGGGAACAAGTGAGGGGACTAGTGAGTCTAAGAGTTCTAGTGTGAACTCCTTGTAGGTTTTGCGGCACTGAGTGATCTAGTGGGATCGATTCTAGTGGAAATGCTTCATAGTGTTGAAGGCGGGGACGTAGAGCAAGGGTGCTCGAACCTCAAAACAAATCTCCTATGTTTGCGATTGCTCTCTCTATCTCTCACTTATGTTTATATCTTGCTTGCTTACATTGCTCATATTCATTACTTGCTTGATATACTTGTGCTTATATTGTTACATACTTGGGATTGTTTGCTCATACTTCTATACAACCAAGAGAGCCATAGCGGCACCTCAGCTCTTATCTAGAGGAATCTTGAGGAGACAATCCAGAGCCCTTTACGGGGAATTCGGCTGCACTCGTGATATACTTGGTGTGTTTTGCATAATAATTTTTAGATTGCATAAATAGTTTTAATTCCGCATTAATTCTGAAAAACACCTAGGGGGGTGAATAGGTGTTAATGCTAATCTAGAAACTAAATGCGCTAAATGCGGAAGCTTAAAAACAATTTGCAAAAAACTTAGTACAACACACAAGTGTAGCCGAATTCCCGTGAAGGGCTCTGGACTAACTCCTCTTGATTCCCCTAGATATGGGTTGAGGTGCTATATGAAGCTCTTGTGGTTAAGTACAAGTGAGGCACACACAAACAAGCCAAGCATATAAGGATGATAAGCAATATGAAATAATGCAAGGACAATACAAGCATACAAGATATAAATAAATGAATGATTCTATGCACAACACAAATAAGAGAGAAAGAGTAAGAGAGACAATGGATCAAACGCAAACACAAAGATATGTTTCGAGGTTCGAGCCCCTAGCTCTACGTCCCCGCCTTCACCGAGAAGGATTTCCAATCTACTATACTCCCACTGAGGGAACCTCCACCGAGGAGGATTTGTTACAACACTAAGAGTACCGAACTCTCTCAAACACCGCCTCACAACCGAGGGTAGGCCCGTAACCAAACAACAACCAATACCTCTACCGAAGAGGGTTACAACCAAACTCCACCTCTCACTAGAGGGAGCAAACAAAAACCAACTCCACCTCACCAAAAGGGAGCAAACAATCACCCGATCAACCTCTACCAAAAAGGGATACAACAAAAGTAAGGGTGTTACAACTTGGAGGCTTAGCAACCTCAAACAATTCTCTTTCCTCTTTTCCACTAAACAAAAGATCCTAATAGATTAGGATAGAAGATATAGCTCAAGTGGATATCAAGGTATTTTTGGAAAGCAAATAATAAAGAAAAACTACTTGGGAAATCTCTTGTAGATGATAGAAATGAAAGGCCAAAACAATATCCCAAAAACCTAGTTTTCTTTGATTTTCTAAAATCCTTGAAAAACAAAAGGATGAAATCTTTTTGGCACAAAAAACTATTTGAAAACTTGTTTAAACACTAGAGAAACACTGAGATTTTTCTTGTCAAAAGTCTTATCAAAACACCCCAAGAGATGGGGTATTTATAGCCCCAAAAGAAAACTAGCCGTTAGGCTGATGTGACAGCCTGACAGACTTGGCGGTCGGCCGGCCGGTCGACCGTCAACGGTCATATTTTTGACCGTTGGGCAAACCCGGTCGACCGCCGGTCGACCGCCCAGATACAGAGAGCAGACTCTCTATTCCGGTCGACCGCCCGGTCGACCGCCCAGATACAGAGAGCAAGGCTCTCTGGTACGGTCGACCGCCCGGTCGACGGGCCTGTGTCTGCCAGACATGCACAAGTCTGTGCACGTCGGTCGACCGCAAACGGTCGATCGGCCCATGGTGCGATCGACCGTGCGGTCGACCGACCTGGCCTGTCAGCCACAGCCTGGGTCAGAAACTGGGTAAAATAATTTTATAAAAATTCTTTTATCTTTTCTAAAAATCCCATAAAACTTGTTTTAACATTTTATTTTGAAAAACAAACTTTGATAAAAATTTCAAGACATATATCAACATATAAAATTATTTTGTGTCTTGCAAATTTTATCAAAAACCAAAACCGGTATTTTATCAAACTTGGATTTTTCAATACATGAATAGAATAGTTAAAATAAGTTTGTCTAGAGTTTAAGCATGCATGTATAGAAAGAAACTACTATACAAAAACCATGTAAACTTGTTTTGATCTATCTATTCATGAAAACCAAATCCAAAACATAAAACATGTGCGTATGTGCACTTGAGCATATCAACTATACTAAGCTTTACAAATGGATCTAAAACACACTAAACTATGGATACCTAAGTCTTCTTGACGATCTTCATCTTCAAGGCGACTCGATCCACAAACGCCGTGATCCATGAGCTAGGCAAGGTATGATCTTGATGCTTGGGCCCTGGATTCACCATGAAAAGCTTCTAAACTCCTTTGATGAAGCTAATCACCAACTAATATCTTGTTAACTGATCTGAAACTAAAATCACAAGATTATTAGTAAACATAACTACATGAGTTAATCATCATCAAAACTAGAGAGGAAGGCCTCTGGGCCAACAATCTCCCCTTTTTGATGATGACAAAACTCATGGAGTTATATATGCATGGATTAAAGTTAAGCTTCAAAGAAGCTCCCCCTTAACTCATGCATAAACAAATAAACATAAATATGCAATGAATATTAAACATGAAACATGCATAGATATGCATAAACATAAAAGGTTCTAGATAGCAATGAAATTTTCAAAAACAAATAAACATCTCTAGATACCAATTAAACTTAATATATGCAAAACCATAAATATGCATATAAAACTCAAATCTTTCTCCCCCTTTTTGTCAATCATCAACAAAGGGGTAAAAACCAAAACAATAAATTTTTCTCCCCATTTTGTTCGAAACAAAGAATCAACAAAATGGTCAAAAACAATGAAAACAATGTTCTCCCCCTTTTTGTCTAAAACAAAAACAAAGTCAATAAGGGGTGACTTAAACATAATTGATACCAATTTAAAAAATATGTCAATGAAGTGCCTCTTGATACCAATTAAAAAAAATGAAAACAAATCTTGATACCAATTGAAATAATTGTTGATTTTAAACATATGATATCAATTGAAATTATCATTTTCTATTATAAAGTAAGGGAGTGGAATACTAAATACCAAATGAGAGATGAAATACAAGATTTTCTCCCCCTTTATGAAATACCAATTAAAAACTATGCGTAGGCTCGAATTAAAATACCAATTGAAAGCTAAATCAATTGAAACAAAGTTGAAGCTCAAGCCTTAGCATAAACAAGATTTGTGCTCTAGGATATAGAAATATAGTAGGCACAACTAAAACACATATATGTCTGAAAAGATTAGATACCAATCGAAATTGATACTATTTGAAATGAAAGCATACATACATACAAACATATATGAGTATACAAGAAAGGTCAAAATTGATACCAATTGAAAGAATTTAATGATACCAATTGAAACAACAATAATGATCAAGGTATAACTCATATAACCTATCCTCCCAATCATGGTTCAAGTTTTTAAATGATTTTCATTGTAAAGCATACATGAATATGATCGCCCATCCATCCGCCCGTGGATGGTAGGGGTTTTCAAAAATAGATTTGAAAATAAAGTGTGTTTGAAAATCTCTACCATATGAAGAATACGAACTAGTTAAATGGAAAAACTTGTTAACTAGTACGAAATCCTTCAAGTAAGGAATAAAAACAAATTGTTTTCATGAAATAAGAAATTCACAAGATATCAAAACACTCAAGTCAATTAAGCATAAATATGACTCATGAAAACAAAACATGAGTAAACAATAAATGTGAGTGTACAAGTATAATGTGAATATCATAATCATGAAATTTATCAATAAGGCTCAATATTCCTTAAAAGAGAAAATCATCAAAACTATTAATCTTCAAGGTATATGTATGTCTTAAACAAACTAAAGTATACATACATATCCAAACACAACGAGTCCACAAAGATATATGCATGAAGGCACGTGGCTCAAAGGATGTATATGTATAACAATAATTTGGATAAAATGGACATATACATGAAGTTTAAACATAAACACAAAAACATGAATAATTAAATTTTCATAAAAACAACTTTCATTTCAAGGTATATGTATGATTGTCAACACAAGAAGTATACATACATATCCCCAAACACAATTGAGTCTATAAATAAAGATTTGCATGAAAAGCAAATGACTCAAGGGGTATACATGTATATCTTAAAGTTTGACAAAATAAACATATACATGAAATGAAAACTCATAAAACAAATCCAAAAATAGGAATACAAGTTTAAAATGCATGGATCATTAAAACTAGACTATACTAGCACATCTAATGGGAACAAATAAGCATTCAAGCACAAACATATATAGATTTATTGTGACCCACTATATGTACAAGTATATACCTAGTCTTAATGAAAACTAACATTTAAACAAATATTCAAACATGAAGCATCAAAACAAGATCAACATGATAAACATAAACATGATTATTATGTAAATTCACATGTTATTAAACCTATGATAAACATGATAGCCAAACAAAGGTGAGAGCACTAAATATGGGTCCATATAAGCATGGGTGTCTCAAAGGCTATACATGCATGTCAAGGGTCTAATAAACATGGCATTATCATAATAATCTACAAACATCCAAAATATGCTATAAACAATAATATGAAAGCATGTAAACAATAATAGGGAGTTAGGAATCGTTACCAAAACCTAGAAGGCAACTTTCCTTATCTCCAAAACATGGTAGTCCTCTCCACCAAACATCCTTGAAAGTAATGCATCCAATTGGTTCTCTTAAGCACGGAACGCATCCACTCCAAGGTACGGCTACTCTCACGTCATGTGAGAGCCCACACCTACATCAAAAACACGAGGGGTGGTCTTTGGTACCCACAATCTTTTGGGTCCATGGGGATTAGTACCTTCTCTAACCCAAACAAAATTCTTTGCTAAATTTGAAGTATGTAGTCTATCATAACAAAATTTAGTAAGTTGGCCTATACGTCCACAATGTGTACAAGTGTACACATGAGCATACATATGGTGATGGGTGTGAACGTGGAGAGCATGTGTATGCCGTGGAGGGTGTGCATGAATAGATGGAACTTGTTTCTTTCGAAACAAAGATTCCAAACGTGTATGGCTCACTACACATTGGCTCAAAGTGGAGCCAAACAATCAACACTCTTCTTAAGCAAATTTATATCTTTTTCAATTAAAGAAGAGGTGGAACATGAAATGGGTGATCTAGATGGAACTACCCTAGCATGGCAAACATGAGAAGAAATATCATTTTTCAAAGAATTATTTTATTTAAACAAATTTCTAATTCTTTTGAAATAAGATCAATTTCTCTTTTCAAAGAATCATTATCTCTTAAAATAGAGTCTACTTTACAAGATAAAACCTCATTATTTTTCAAAACATTTTCACAATCATTTTTATTTTTCAAAAAATTATTTTCTTTTAGAGTAAGGTCTAGTTGAGATTTCAATGAATCCCTTTCATTAGAGACCTCAACCTTCTCTTGCAAAACCTTGTCGAGTTTCGAAGACAATTTTTCATTTTCTTTATTTAAAGCAATAGTCTTCTTTTTCAAAACTTTATATTTTCAATCAATTTTTCACACACAATAGAAAATTCTTCATTTAAAGCATGGGCATTAACAAAAATCATTGAAGAAATAACATCATCATCATCATCATCTAAGTGGGTTTCCGAGTTTACCTCAAGGGAGTCATCCCTTGGACCATGTGACATTGTGACTCGGAGTCTCCACTAGATTCCTCTTCTGTTGGATAGGCAATTGAAGCTTGGAGGTGGTGGTGGTTGTCAACATATTCCACACTGCAAAGGCGGAATCAAAGTTAGAAACACGCAAAAGAAATTCTTTAGGAAGTGTGCTTCTAATGGCCTCAAGGGCTTGTGCATTGGCCCCTATATGCTTGCTATCACTAAGGTAGGATTCCTTGTAATGGCAAGGTGAACCTTATATCCTAGGGTTAGTAAATAAACGGACATCCTAGTCTTCCAAACAATGATGTTGGAAGGGTCAAACATAGGTGGGGTCATGAAGTCCATGGGTCCAAACTATATGTGTGCAAACAAGCAAATGCAAATGAAAGATTAGCAAACAAGGATCTCACTCCTAGGATATTAAGCCTAAGTATCAGGAGCGTAGGCTCTGATACAATTGAAAAACACCTAGAAGGGGCGGTGAATAGGTGTTAATGCTAATCTAAAAACTAAATGCGCTAAATGCGGAAGCTTAAAAATAATTTGCAACACACTTAGTACAACACACAAGTGTAGCTGAATTCCCCGTGAAGGGCTCTGAACTAACTCCTCTTGATTCCCTAGATATGGGTTGAGGTGCTATATGAAGCTCTTGTGGTTAAGTACAAGTGAGGCACACACAAACAAGCCAAGCATATAAGGATGATAAGCAATATGAAATAATGCAAGGACAATACAAGCATACAAGATATGAATGAATGAATGATGCTATCACAACACAAATAAGAGAGAAAGAGTAAGAGAGACAATGGATCAAACGCAAACACAAAGATATGTTTCGAGGTTCGAGCCCCTAGCTCTACGTCCCTGCCTTCACCGAGAAGGATTTCCAATCCACTATACTCCCACCGAGGGAACCTCCACCGAGGAGGATTTGTTACAACACTAGGAGTACCGAACTCCTCTCTCAAACACCGCCTCACAACCGAGGGTTGGCCCGTAGCCAAACAACAACCAACACCTCTACCGAAGAGGGTTACAACCAAACTCCACCTCTCACTAGAGGGAGCAAACAATAACCAACTCCACCTCACCAAGAGGGAGCAAACCAATCACCCGATCAACCTCTACCAAAGAGGGATACAACAAAAGCAAGGGTGTTACAACTTGGAGGCTTAGCAACCTCAAACAATTCTCTTTCCTCTTTTCCACTAAACAAAAGATCCTAATAGATTAGGATAGAAGATATAGCTCAAGTGGATATCAAGGTGTGTTTGGAAAGCAAATAACAAAGAAAAACTACTTGAGAAATCTCTTGTAGATGATAGAAATGAAAGACCAAAACAATATCCCAAAAACTAGTTTTCTTTGATTTTTCAAAACCCTTGAAAAAACAAAAGGATGAAATCTTTTGGCACAAAAACTATTTTGAAAACTGTTTAAACACTAGAGAAACACTGAAATTTTTCTTGTCAAAAGTCTTATCAAAACACCTCAAGAGATGGGGTATTTATAGCCCCAAAAGAAAACTAGCCGTTGGCTGATGTGGCAGCCTGACAGGCTTGGCGGTCGGCCGGCCGTCGACCGCCAACGGTCATATTTTTGACCATTGGGCAAACCCGGTCGACCGCCCAGCAGACTCTCTTTCCGGTCGACCGCCCGGTCGACCGCCCAGATACAGAGAGCAAGGCTCTCTGGTATGGTCGACCGGGTCGACCGGGCCTGTGTCTGCCAGACGTGCACAAGTCTGTGCACGTCGGTCGACTGCAACGGTCGACCGGCCCATGGTGAGGTCAACCGTCGACCGACCGGCCTGTTAGCCACAGCCTGGGTCAGAGACTGGGTAAAATAATTTTATAAAAATTCTTTTATCTTTTCTAAAAATCCCATAAAACTTGTTTTAACATTTTATTTTGAAAAACAAACTTGTGATAAAAATTTCAAGACATATATCAACATATAAAATTATTTTTGTGTCTTGCAAATTTTATCAAAAACAAAACCGATATTTTATCAAACTTGAATTTTCAATACATGAATAGAATAGTCAAAATAAGTTTGTCTAGAGTTTAAGCATGCATGTATAGAAGAAACTACTATACAAAAATCATGTAAACTTGTTTTGATCTATCTATTCATGAAAACCAAATCCAAAACATAAAACGTGTGTGTATGTGCACTTTGAGCATATCAACTATACTAAGCTTTACAAATGGATCTAAAACACACTAAACTATGGATACCTAAGTCTTCTTGACGATCTTCATCTTCAAGGCGACTCGATCCACAAACGCCGTGATCCATGAGCTAGGCAAGGTATGATCTTGATGCTTGGGCCCTGGATTCACCATGAATAGCTTCTAAACTCCTTTGATGAAGCTAATCACCAACTAATATCTTGTTAACTGATCTGAAACTAAAATCACAAGATTATTAGTAAACATAACTACGTGAGTAATCATCATCAAAACTAGAGAGGAAGGCCTGGGCCAACAAATTCATCATTAGATTAGCTAGTCACCTATTCACGCCCTCTAGGTGATTTCAATTGTATCAGAGCTTGGTGCTCTTGATTTGGGTCAACAACCCAGAATTAAAGATCCTCATTTTTTACTTATCACAATATTGTTTACCCACAAATGGATTCATGTCACCTCCCATGTCTGACATTCTTAACATCCAAACTTGGAAAGTTAAGATGTTCATATACCTCAAAGCCTAGGTATTCATGTTTATTTTGCCACTATTAAAGATTCATATTGTTAAATGGCAAAAACCTTGAGGCTAATGAAAAAATCCCTTCATGCTTTAAAGAATACTCTAAATGATGATTATTATGTAGGATTGCTAACTTGATTTGGCTTTTGTAGTATGGAACACTATAGTCTCCTTTGAGGAATAAAAGCAATACTATGTGGGGAGCGACTCGGATGATGGAAGTGAAGCTTCCAATATGTGCTACATGGTCTAAGGGGATAACCCCTGAGGTAATTTCCGAATCCGAGCTTGATGAGGATGTTGACATGTCTTATGATGAGCTTGCATCTTTTTGTCAACAACTTCTTGAAAAATATGATTTGCTTAAAAAGGATAATAAGAAATTGAAAAAGAAATATGACTCCATTTTAGAAGAAAAGGATTCTTTTCAAAATTAATTTGAAAATATTTCAAAAGAACATGATACTTTGAAAAGGAAAATATTTCCTTGTTTTCTAAATTAAATGAACTTTGTGAAGGAAATAATTCTTTGAAAAATAAAATAAATTTGGTGGAAAAAGAAAAAGAAATTGCTTTGAAAGAAAATAACTTTTTGAAAAGAAAAATTATTTCAAAAGAAAAGGAAAATGTTTCTAAAAAGAAAAAGATTATTGACCATACTCTTCATGCTACTATTGATAAAAATGAGATACAATTTTGAAAAATAGAATAAATTATTTGAGTTCAACTTTGAGTAATTGTGCATTTAATCATTATAAATTAGAAACCTTGTTTCAAGAGAAACAAGCTCCACATGCTCATGCACATAACCCACGGCATACATTTGCATACTTTGTACATCATAATCACACTCATTCTCATGTGCATGCTAGAGTGTACAAGTGTACACATTGCGACCGCAAAGGCCATTTAGCAAAGTTTTATTTTGATAAGATAAATCATATAAACATTGCTAATAAAAATGTTTGGGTTCCTATATTGCTAACCCCGTGGACCCAAAAGAAAATGGGTACCAAAATCCTCACCTCTTGTGTTTGATGTAGGTTTGGGCTCTCACATGACGTGAGAGGAATGGTGCCTTGGTGGTGCATGCATGATCTTAATGGATACTACAATTGATGCATCCCTATCAAGGAAATTTGGTGGGAGGACCACCATACTTTGGAGATATAGAGGATAGTGCATATGATTTAGTAACTATCTCTAAACTCCTATTTTAATTTATATGTTTTTACATTGATAATTTTAACATGTTTTTATTTTCATGTTTTGTTTGTGCTTCATGAGTGAATACTTGTTTAAATGTAGTTTTTGTTAAAACTTGTGTATATACTTGTACAAGTAGTGAGCAACATTTGATTATTATATGTTTGTACTTCATTTCTCATTTGTACTCATTACACGTATATGTATAACTTAGTTTTGATGATTCTTATATTTATACATGTTTTCCTATTTTTGTGCATATTTTGCTTCATGTATATGTTATGTTTGTTTAAAAGTTAATAAATATATATGTATGCCCTTTGAGTCACTTGCCTTCATGCAAATTACATTATGGACTCATTTGTGTTTATGATATGTATGTATATTGTTAGTTTTGATAAGACATATATATGCCTTGAAATTTTTTTAATGAAAAATAAATTTTCATGATTTTCATATGTTTGATGTTTTGAGCCTCATTGATTATTTTCATGAATATACTATTAACATAATGCTTGTGCACTCACATTATTTATTTACTTATGATTTTGTTTCATGAGCATATTTTTGAGCTTTATAGATTTTGAATGTCAACTCTTGTATACTTAGTATACTTCATGAAAAATATATGATTTGATTTCATGTCTGAAGGATCTTTAACTAGTTTTTCAAAAATTACTTTAAACTAGTTATTTATTCTTTATTTGGTAGTATTTTCAAAATACAACTATTTTCAAATCTTATTTTTGAAAACTTCTACCCTAAAAGGGCAGTTGGATGAGCAGCCACGCCTTGTATGCCTAAATTGAAAATCCTTTTAACATGTGCATGAATAGGGTGGATAATTATGAGTTATATACATGATCTTCATGAAATTATACTTTTGTATACTCATACATGTTTTCTATATATGTATGCTTCAATTTCAAATAATATCAATTTCAATTGGTATTTTCGTTTTCATACATATATAAGTTTTGATTATGTATGATTACAATATCCTCACATGTTTAAATCACAAATCACATTTATGCTAAACTTGACTAATTTTTAATTGATAATTGGTATCTTAATGAGCTTATGTATTGTTTCCAAGTGGTATTGCTAATAATTTTAATTGGTATATCAAAATATACTTTATATTTTGCCTTTTAATTGGTATCAAAATTTGCAATGTTTCAATTTCAATTGGTATAAAAAATCTACTATTGATATCTAAAAATTTTGTTTATTTACAAGTTTTGTCAACTATAATTTGATTTCATTGGTATCAAAATTTGTTTTTGTTGACTTAAGAGAATTCAAAATTGTTTTAAAGTGATTTCAAAATTTCTTGACATATATTGCTTATATGCAAGGGGAGCTTAACATCTCTTCTATATATAGATTCATGTTGAGTGTATCTTGTATTGAAGAGCTTGATATTTCTTCTTTATGTGGTACATGTGTGTAGGAGGAGCTTAATATCTCCACTTATGCATTGTATATTATACTTTATGTGAGTTAGGATCTTGTCATCCCTTCTTCATGTAATGCATGTATGCAGGGGAGCTAACTTCACGTCTCTCTCTTCATGAATGTATATCACATATATATTTTTATTGTTTGATTTATTTTCACCCTTTTGTTGATGAATTGACAAAAAGGGAGAAGTATTTTGGAGTTTTATATATGCATGTCTATTTCATTTCCTTGTTTTTATACAAAAAGGGGAGAAGGATTTTATTTATACATATATGTTTTGTTATGCAAAAAGGGGAAAAGAATTTTGGAGTTTATGCATGTTTATCTCCTTGTTTATGCATATATGAGTGTTTAGTTTTATGCACTTCATCTATTATCTTTTTGTTTATTGTTACGCTTGAGTTAAGGGGGAGCTTCTATGAAGCTTATTTTTAATCCATGCATATATAACTCCATAAGTTTTGTCATCATCAAAAAGGGGGAGATTGTTGGCCCAAAGGCCCATTACTCTAGTTTTAATGATGATTAACTCATGTAGTTATAATACTAATGATCTTGTGTCTAATTAGTCTCAGATATTTGATCAAGATCTTAGTAAGTGTTTAGCGTCAATAAAGGATTTAAAGTCAAGTTTTAGAGCTAGCACGTGTTGATTCAAGAGCTCGCGTATCAAAATCACATCAAGTACTCAAGAGGAGTCTAGCTCGTTAGATCAAGGTTTGGACCAAGTCAAGAAGAAGAAGAAGATTTTCAAAGAGAAGATTTTCAAGAAGACTTCTGTCATGTTTGTAAGTGACAAGATTTGTTTTAGATAAAATGTAAAGGATAGATTAGTTGGTGGATTGCTCACGTTCATTTACACACACACAGTTTATTTATATGTGTTTTCATAAAAGAATTTTTGTGTTAGAAAATACTGTTTTGGTTTTTAAGCTTCAAAGTATACATGGGTTTTACCAAAACAATTTTAGAGCTTATTGTCAAAAACATAGATATTTCATTATATGTGTGTAGTGGATCATATTCATACACACTAAGCTTCAAAAGTGTTTTAAATATCTTGTTTCTATATTTGGATAAGTTTTGGAAAAGTCAGTTTTTCTATTTGGAGATTATTTTTGAAAAAAATACCATTTTTGTTAAAAGTCAAAATTTATATATCACAAAAATAGTTCAAAATGTTTGTAATGTGTTTTGATTTTTAATCAAACATGTTTGTATATCAAAGTATATCAATGAGCTTTTTTGTAGAATTTATGAGAATTTATGAGATTTTATTAAGGATAAAAAGACTAAGTTTTAATCCCTAAAATGTTAGACTAGACTTTCTGTCGGTAGGCCGGTCGACCGATGTGCACAAACGTGCACAACTAGCTTTGGCTGGTGGGTCAGTCGACCGCCAGAGAGCTCTGCTCTCTGGATATGGCCCTGGTCGACCGGGCGGTCGACCGGCAGAGAGCTTCTGCTCTTTGTATCCAGGCCTCGGTCGACTGGTTAGTCGACCGGTGGCACAACAGTCGAAAATCTGACTGTTGGCCATCAACCGGGCGGTCGATCGACAGCAGCATCAGCTGCTGAGTTGGCCTCCAACGGCCATATTTTGGGAACATATAAATTGGGGTCCCCTTGGACTATTTTCTATAAGATTTGAAGTAAGTTTTCAAAAGAGTTTTTCCTACACTTCTAAGTGTTTATCTCCACTTGTTTTAGAGCTAAAACTTCCATATCAAAAGGAAAGTTTTTCAAGAGTGTTTTGTAAAAGAGATTTCTTGAGTTTTTCACCACAAATCCATCCACGTTTTTCTCACACATACTTGAGCTATCCATTGGTTTATCAATCCTATAAGGATTTTTGTTGTGACAGTGTTTTAGGTGATCAAAGTATTGAGATCACCAAAGTGTTCATTCTTGTATTTGAGGAGGCGGACTTGCGGGTTTGCGTTGTTTCGAGTTCTTGTGGAAGCTCAGTGTAGAGGTGCGGCCACGGCAAGCTAGTGTGCTTGCGTGCGTTTGTTCTTGCGGGAACAAGTGAGGGGCTAGTGAGTCCAAGAGTTCTAGTGTGAACTCCTTGTAGGTGTTGTGGCACCGAGTGATCCGGTAGGATCGATTCTAGTGAAAATCCTTCATAGTGTTGAAGGCAGGGACGTAGAGTAAGGGTGCTCAAACCTCGAAACAAATCTCCCGTATTTGCGATTGCTCTCTCTCTATCTCTCACTTGTGCTTATATCTTGCTTGCTTACGTTGCTCATATTCATTATTTGCTTGATATATCTTGTGCTTATATTGTTACATGCTTGGGATTGTTTGTTCACACTTGTATTCAACCAAGATAGCCATAGCGACACCTCAACTCTTACCTAAAAAAATCTTGAGGAGATAATCCAGAGCCTTTTACGGGAAATTCGGCTACACTTTTGTGTTATACTTGGTGTATTTTACATAATAGTTTTTAGATTGCATAAATAGTTTTAATTCCACATTAATTCATCATTAGATTATCTAGTCACCTATTCACCCCCCTCTAGGTGATTTCAATTGATATCAGAGCTTGGTGCTCTTGATTTGGGTCTAACAACCCAGAGTTAAAAATCCTCATTTTTATCTTATCACAATATTTGTTTACACACAAATTGATTTCATGTCACCTCATGTTTGACATTCTTAACTTCCAAACTTAGAAAATTAAGATGTCCATTTACCTCAAAGCCTTAGATATTCATGTTTATTTTGCCACTATTAAAGATTTATATTGTTTCTATCCATAACTTTTGATTCTTATATTCAATAAATATGATTTAAATTGCATTTAAAGATAACTTTTAGGGTTACATTTCATATTCAATAATCATTTTCTGATTTAAATGTTAAGAATGTCAAATATTGAGTTGAATTCTTTTCTTGTTCTAAAAACAGTTTATAGTTTCTGATTTGATACCTTTTAGTATTTTATTGATAACTTTCTATTCCGATATGATATAGATTTGATTTGAGTTGCATTAGAAAGACGATGTTAAGATCTACAACTTCATTCTTATATTTATTTTCAAATTCAGACATTTAAGACCTCAAAACTGTGCTCCAAGTTGACCTATTACACAGCGGTCGGTCGACCGCCAGTGTCCAACGGTCAGAAATTTGACCGTTGGTCGGTCGACCGCCCGGTCGACTGACAGGACATTCTGGCCAGTTTTTGAGCCATAACGGCTAGTTTTTCTTGGCCTATAAATATAGGGTCTTTGGGTGAGTTTTTGACAAGATTTTGAGAAGTATTTTGGAGCTAGTTTTTTCCATCTTCCATAGAAGTTTTTCAACAAGTTTTTGGGTTAAACTTCCATATCAAAAGAGTATTTCAAGAGTGATTCTCTTGAGTTTTTCAAAAGCTTTTCTTTGAGTTTTTCACCTCCAAATCTATCCAAGTTTTTCTCACACTAGCTTGAGCTTTTCATAGTCTTATCTATCTTATAGGAGCTTTGATTGTGAGAGTGTTTGTTGGTGATCAAAAAGAAGAGATCATCAAGTGTTCTACCTTATATTGGAGAGTGTTGTAGAGGTATGGCCTCGGCAAACTTGTGAGTTCTTATTGTGTTGTTCTTGCGGGAACAAGAGAGGGACTTGTGAGTCTAAGAGTTCTAGTGTGAACTCGTTGTAGGTATTGCGGCACCGGGTGATCTTGCGGGATTGATTCTAGTAAAAATCCTTCATAGTGTTAAAGGCGGGGACGTAGAGCAAGGGTGCTCGAACCTCGAAACAAATTCTCCCGTGTTTGTGATTGCTCTCTCTCTCACTTGTGTTTAATATCTTGCATGCTTATATTATTTATATCTTTATATGCTTGACATATTTTGTGCTCAACTGATATATGCTTGGGATTGTTTGCTCACACTGTATTCAACCAAGAGAGCCATAGCGTCACCTCAACTCTTATCTAGAGGAATCTTGAGGAGATAATTCAGAGCCCTTCACCGGGAATTCGGTTACACTTTTGTGTTATACTTGGTGTGTTTAGCTTAATAGTTTTAGTTTGCATAAATAGTTTTAATTCCGCATTAATTATTATTAGATTAGCTAGTCACCTATTCACCTCCCCTCTAGGTGATTTCAATTGGTATGCTTGGTGCTCTTGATTTGGGTCTAACAATCTTGAGTTAAAGATCCTCATTTTTAGTTAATCACAATATTTGTTTATACACACACATGGATTTCATGACACCTCCCATATTAGACATTCTTAACATCCAAACTTGGAAAGTTAAGATGTCAATGTACCTCAAAGCCCTAGGTATTCATGTTTATTTTGCTACCATTAAGGATTCATATTTTAATAATAGCAAGTACCTTGAGGCTAACTCAAAAGCCATCCATACTTTAAAGAGTACCCTAAATGATGATTGTTTATGTAGGTTTCTAACTTTGATTCGGGTATTGTAGTATGGAACACTTTAATCTCTCTTGGTGAACAAAAATAATATTATGCGGGGAGTGACTCGGATGATGGAAGTGATGCTTCTAACTTATGCAACATGGTCCAAGGGGATAACCCCCTTGAGGTAAATTTCGAATCCGAACTTGATGAGGATGTTGACTTGTCATATGATGAACTTGCTTTATTTTGTCAACAACTTCTTGAAAAATATGATTTGCTTAAATAGGATAATAAAAGATTGAAAAAGAAATATGATTCCATTTTAGAAGAAAAAGATTCGTTTCAAAATAAATTGGAATGCATTTCAAATGAAAATGAATTTTTTAAAAAGGAGAATATTTCCTTATCTTCAAAATTAAATAATCTTTGTGAAGGAAATAATTCTTTGAAAAATAAAATTAATTTGGTGGAAAAATAAAAAGAGATTGCTTTGAAAGAAAATAACTCTTTGAAAAGAAAAATTATTTCAAAAAAAATGAAAATATTTCTAAAAAGAAAAGTATTGTTAATTCTCATTCTTGCCATGCTCTTCATGCTACTATTGATAAAAATGAGATTCAATTTTTAAAAAATAGAATAAATTATTTGAGCTCAACTTTGAGCAATTATGCATTTAATCATTCTAAATTGGAAACCTTGTTTCAAAAGAAACAAGCTTCACATGTTCATGCACATCACCCACGGCATACATACGACATACATATGCACACTTTACACATTATGATCAAACTCACTCTCATATGCATGCTAGAGTGTACATTTGCGGCCGCAAAGGCCATTTAGCAAAATTTTTTTTGATAAGGTAAATTCTATTAAATTTGCTAATAAAAATGTTTGGGCTCCGAATAATGCTAACCCCGGTGGACCCAAAAGAAAATGGGTAGCAAAATTCTCACCTCTTGTGTTTGATATAGGTGTGGGCTCTCACATGACGTGAGATGATTGGTGCTTTGATGGTGGATGCATGGGCTAGATGGACATACAATTGATGCACCGCTATCAAGGAAGTTTGGTGGGAGGACCACCATGATTTGGAAACTTAGAGAGTAGTACATTTGGTTTGGTAACTATCTTTAAACTCCCATTTAGTTTACATGCCTTTATATAAATATTTTTTAGCATGTTTTTAGTTTTATGCTTCATGAGGTAAATACTTGTTTAGATATAGTTTTCATTAAAACTTATGTATATACTTGTATAAGTAGTGAGCTACTCTTGATTATTATATGTTTGCGCTTCAATGCTCATTTGTACTCATTACATGTACATGTATAACTTAGTTTTGATGATTCCCTCATTTACACTTGTTTTCCCTATTTTTGTATATATTTTGCTTCATGTATTTGTTATTCTTGTCTAAAACTAATAAATATACATGTATACCTTGAGTCACTTACCTTCATGTAAATTATATTATAGACTCATTTGTATTGGGATATGTATGCGTATTGTTAGTTTTGATGGAACATACATATACTTGAAGTTTGATTTTAATGAAAAATAAATTTTATGATTTTCATATTAGTTTGATAAAAAAAAGAAATTCATGTTTATTTTGAGCCTTTTGACTATTTTCATGAATATGCTATTCACATGATGCTTGTGCACTCATATTTAATTTGTGTACTCATGACTTTGTTTTCATGAGCTTTTATGTGCTTTATAGATTTCGAGTGTAAATTCTTGTGTTTTTAGCAATGATTCATGAAATATATGATTTATTTTTATATTTGAAGGATCTTTAACTAGTTATTTAAAAAAAATTACTTTAAACTAGTTATTTATTCTTTATTTGGTAATGTTTTCAATTTACAACTATTTTCAAATCTTATTTTTGAAAACTTCTACCCTAAAAGGGCTGTTGGATGGGCGACCATGCCTTATATGCTCTAAATTGCAAATCTTTTTAACATGTGCATGAATAGATGGATAGTTATAAGTTATACACATGATCTTTATGATATTTTACTTTTGTATACTCATATTTGTTGCTATATATGTATGCTTCTAAATTTCAATAATATCAATTCAATTGGTATTTTCTTTTTCATACATATATATGATTTGATTGTGCTTGATTTACAATATCCTTACATATTTAAAGTACAAATTATGTTTATGCTAAGCTTGACCAATTTTTAAATGTTAATTGGTATTTTTATAAGCTTATGCATTATTTTCAATTGGCATTTCAATTGATATTAAAATATAATTCATATTTTACCTTTTAATTGGTATCAAAAATTTACAAAATTTCAATTTACAATGTTTCAATTGGTATAAAAAACTTACAATGTTTCAATTTCAAATGGTATCTACTATTGGTATCTAAAATTCTATTTATTTAGAAGTGGTACCAAAATTTTGTTTTAAGAAATTTCTAAGTTTTGCTTGAAACATTATCAAAATTTTGTTCAAAATTTCTTGATATGTATTGCCTATATACAAGGGGAGCTCAACCTCTCTTCTACATATAGATTCATGTTGAGTGTATCTTGTATTGAGGAGCTTGACATCTCTTCTTTATGTGATACACGTGTGTAGGGGGAGCTTAACCTCTCCGCTTATGCATTGTATATTATGTTTTATGTGAGTTAGAGTTTTGTCATCCCTTCTTCATGTAATGCATGTATGCCGAGAAGCTAACTTCACGTCTCTTTTTTCATTAATGTATATCGCATATATATCCTTATTGTTTGATTTGTTTTCGCCCCTTTATTGATGATTTGAAAAAAAAGGGGGAGAAGTATTTGATGAGTTTATATATGCATGTTTATTTCATTTCCTTGTTTTATACAAAAAGGGGGAGAAGGTTTTTGAGAGTTTATATATGCAGGTATTTTTCATGTTTATTGTTACGCATGAGTTAAGGGGGAGCTTCTATAAAGCTTATCTTTAATTCATGCATATATAACTCCATAAGTTTTGTCATCATCAAAAAGGAGGCCAAAGGCCCATCACTCTAGTTTTGATGATGATTAACTCATATAGTTATAGTACTAATGATCTTGTATTTATTTAGTTTTAGATATTTGATCATGATCTTAGTAGGTATTTAGTTTCAACAAAAGATTTAAAGTCAAGTTTTGAAGCTAGCACGTGTTAATTCAAGAGCTCACGCATCAGATCGCATCAAGTACTCAAGAGGAGTCTAACTCATTGGATTAAGGTTTGGATCAAGTCAAGAAGGAGAAGAAGATTTTCATGAGAAGATTTTCGTGAAGACTTGTATCATATTTGTAAGTGTTATGATTTTATTTTTAGATCAAATATAAAGGATAGATTAGTTATGGAATGCTCAAGCTTATACACACATATAAAAAAGTTTGGTTTAAAAAAAATACGGTTTTTGTTTTAAGCTTTAAATTCTATGCCTCAAAATAGTTTACATGTTTGTAATATGTGTTCATTTTTGATCACACATATTTTACTTCAAAGTATTTTAATGAACTTAATTTTGTGAATTTTATGGAGATTTTATGATATATAATATGTATTTAAAAAAAAAGTTGTTAAAACTGTTTTTGGGTAGCTTGCGGTCGACCGATCGGTCGACCGAAGGCTGAGCTGGTCGACCGAGCGGTCGACCGACGTGCACAAGACGTAGACAAGCTCATGTTATTTGAGCTCGGTTGACCGATTGAGTTTACAGAGCTCTCAGGTTTTCTCGGCCGACCGGGCGGCCGACCGTTCTGCTGATCTGCTCGACATTTTTTTAGTTTTCTAATCATAACTTTTGATTCTTATATTCAATCAGCATGATTTAAATTGCATTTTAAAGATAACTTTCAGGGCTATATTTCATATTCAATAATCATTTTCTGATTTAAATGTTAAGATTGTCAAATATTGGGTTAAATTCTATTCTTATTCTAAAAACAGTTTACAGTTTTTGATTTGACACCTTTCAGTCTTTTATTTATAACTTTCTATTCTGACAAGATATTGATTTGATTTGAGTTAGAAATAAGACTTCAAGATCTACAACTTCATCCTATATACTTATTTTCCAATTCAGACATTTTAGACCTCAAAACTGTGCTCCAAGTTGACTTATTGCACAGTGGTCGGTCGACCGCCCGGTCGACCGCCAGTGTCCAACGGTCAGAAATTTGACCGTTGGTCGGTCGACCGCCCGGTCGATTGACAGGCCATTCTGGCCTGTTTTTGAACTATAATGACTAATTTTTCTTGGCCTATAAATATGAGGTCTTTGGGTGAGTTTTTGATAAGATTTTGAGAAGTGTTTTGGAGCTAGTTTTCCCATCTTCCACAGAAGTTTTTCAACAAGTTTTTGGGCTAAACTTCTATATCAAAAAGAGTGTTTATCAAGAGTGATTCTCTTGAGTTTTTCAAAAGCTTACCTCCAAATCTATCCAAGTTTTTCTCACACCAGCTTGAGCTTTTCATAGTCTTATCTATCTTATAGGAGCTTTGATTGTGAGAGTATTTGTTGGTGATCAAAAAGAAGAGATCAAGTGTTCTACCTTATATTGGAGAGTGTTGTAGAGGTGCGGACTCGGCGAACTTGTGAGTTCATGTTGTGTTGTTCTTGCGGAAACAAGAGAGGGATTTGTGAGTCCAAGAATTCTAGTGTGAACTCGTTGTAGGTGTTGCGGCACCGGGTAATCTTGCGGGATCGACTCTAGTGGAAATCTTTCATAGTGTTGAAGGCGGGGACGTAGAGCAAGGGTGCTCGAACCTCGAAACAAATTCTCCCATGTTTGCGATTGCTCTCTCTCTCTCACTTGTGTTTATATATTTTGCATGCTTATATTGTTTATCTATTTATATGCTTGATATATTTTGTGCTCAACTGATATATGCTTGGGATTGTTTGCACACACTTGTATTCAATCAAGAGAGCCATAGCGGCACCTCAACTCTTATCTAGAGGAATCTTGAGGAGATAGTCCAGAGCCCTTCACCGGGAATTCGGCTACACTCTTGTGTTATACTTGGTGTGTTTAGCTTAATAGTTTTAGTTTTAATTTGCATAAATAGTTTTTAATTCCACATTAATTCATTATTAAATTAGCTAGTCACCTATTCACCCCCCTCTACCACTTTTTCAATCCTATAAACTCTGTTTTGGGCTATGGCGGTCGACCGACCAGTCGACTGAACCAGGGCTCAGTCGACCGGTCGGTCGACCGATGTGCACAAGAATGTGCACAAGGCCTTAGCCTATGGGCCGGTTGACCGTGCGGCCAACCGACTGGATCAACCCAACTCTCGGGTTGGTCCCGATCGACCGAGCGGTCGACTGACAAGACATTGCCTTGGGGCGGTTGACCGGGCGGTCAACTGACGACCTCAAACGGTCAAAAATTTGACCGTTCGCCGGTCGACCGCCCCGTCGACCGGGAGGTCAATTTTGACTTTTTCTGAACCACAACGACTATATATTTAAGGGGCTATAAATATGGGTTTTGGGAGCTGTTTTTAACAAGATTTTTGAGAGCCAAATTGTTTATCTTCTACAGAGTTTTTAATAAGTTTTCAAAACAAGTTTTAGGGCTTTAATCTCTCTATCTTTATTTGTTTCAAAGTTTTAGAAAATCAAAAGAAAACAAGTTTTGAAAATTCTAGTTTTGTTCTTCATTTTTATATTTATCAAGAAGTTTTTCTCAAGTGTTTTCTTTGTTGTGTCTTTTCCAAACACTTTAATTTCTCACATTCTTAAGCCACTTAATTCAAAATCTATCGTTTAGAATCTTTGTTTTGGGAGAAAATTGTTTTTGCTCTCTTTAGATCACCACGTGTTGTTTGTGATCATTGGATCACTAAGTTGTAAACTTTTCTTTATTTTGTGCTTGGCTTTGTACCTTCCCTATTGTGTAGAGGTGATTGAGTGTTGGAGTTATGTACTTCTTATTTGTAGAGTTATAATTCCTCGGTGGAGGTCTCTTTGTGGAAGATCCAAAGTGGATAGTTGACATCCTTTGGTGTGACGGTGAGGACGTAGAGCAATGGCTCGAAACTCGAAACATATCCTTGTGTTTGCGTTTGATCTTCTTTCTCTCAACTCTCATATCTTTATATCTTGTATTACTTTTATTTCTCATTCATCTACATGCTAGATATTGTTAGTGTGCCCACACTTGTGTTCAATCAAGAGAGCTATTGAAGTACCTAACTCATAATTCAGTGGAATCATGAGGAGTAGTTTCAAAACCCTTCACAGGGAATTCGGACTCACTCTTGATTACACTTTGTGTGTTTGCAATTAGTTTTTAAATTTCATAGTATTGTCATTAGATTAGCACTACACTTATTCACCCCCCTCTAGATGTACTTTCACCGATGTTAAAAGCTCTTTTAACGTCGGTTCCAAGCAGAACTAACGTTGAAAGTTACGCCCTTTAATGTCGGTTCCGTTGGGAACCGACGTTAAAGGAAGGACTTTAACATCGGTTCTCTAAGGAACCAACGTTAAAAGCTGATGTATAAGGTCGATTGTTTTTAAAACCTATGTTATATCTCATATATGACGGTAATTTTTAACCGCCATTATATACCTGAGAGTTTTATAACTCTTGGATACTAGTTGTGATGACCTGTTTAAAGTCGATTTGTGACTGCCATTAATCATGTACTCTGTACTAATGAATGTTACCGCCTCGTGATTGTGAGTGTGCAACGTGGCAACATGACAGAAGGAGTTCTTTTCTCTTTTTATGGAACTTTTTTCTCTTTTTTATGGAAGTTTTTTTTTCTCACTGTGATTAAGGTTCCTTTAACTTACTATAAAGATTAGAATGTGAGCCTACCAGTCTTTTTGGGGGAAAAAAAGAAAAAAAAGAGAAAAAAAAACTTTGGTAGTCAGCAAGGTTCAAACCTTATTAATATGTGGTGAATAAGAATGCAGAGAAGCTAGACACACGCGTTCTCTCTTCAATCAGATTTTACTTTTCAATTTATGTGAACCCAAAGTTGAGATAATAAAAATATGGGTCTGAAAGAACAGGTGAGGATGAAAAAACAAAAGTTGTGAATTTTACCGAGTTTTTTGGTCGTTCCAAGCACAAAAAAATGGCACGTGATTACTCAACAAGAATTAAATTAACCTCAAATCATACCTTTGAGTTATATCTAAATGACCAATTGTTGCGTAAACAAAAAAAAGGAAAAGAAAGAAAAGAAACCCTAAATTTAATCTGAGGTTGAGTGCAGATAATGCTTCATAATGTAATAAACCAAACAAAATAGAAAAGAAGCATAACGTTAGCCGATAGCAAGCCCGGCCCTGAGATTTCTGGGCTCTAGGCAAACTTTTCAAATGAGACCCCTCATCAATCAATTATGAAAAAAATATAAAAAATTTATTAATATTCTTTTTGCTTATTATTCAAGATAATTTTTATTTTATTAAGAGTGTTGCTCTAAAGTAACTTTACGATTGCCTACATACCAAGGAGGGCTATATCTGACCCCAAGGATCAAAGGCAATATATTTTTTCTAAAGTATCCATCTTGACCAAAGGCCTACAAGTTACACTTTCACACTCTCATTCTCAAAAATGGTTAACAAAATAATTGCAACAAAATATCATTTTAAGTGGGCTCTTCTTGCATTTACCTGCAAAATCATTAATTAAACTTGCATAATCAACTTTGTCTACTATATCCTTCTCAATCAATAACATGCTAAGTCATTCGATTTTTCTTGTGACATAGTCGATCGAAGGTAAGATTTGAAACTTCAACTTAGAAAAAAATCTTTTCACAAAAGCAACAGAAATTGGTATGATTAATAATATTCTGTAAGCAATTCATGCACTTGAAAAAGCACCATTCAATTTTTTTTCAAATAATTCAGCACATGAATTGTTTTTTTATTTCTTTTGGCAAATATTCTCTCAAAAGTTTCAACTCTGAAAATAAATCGCTCCATCAATATTAAAAAGACTGTCATATTTTAGAGATTTTTCAAGTGTGGTACAATAAGCCTTCAAACTATCACCATTTGTAGAACTGAACTTCTTCAAATCAAATAAAAACTCAAAGATTTCTTCATAATTTTGAAGTTGCTCAAACCTGCTCTTAAGCGAAGAAATAGCTTGATCCATTATATATAGAAAGTATTTAATTCTAAATAATTTTTCAGGTGATAGTATACTAACCATGTCCTATCATGTTTCTCTCCATTTAACCATTGTCGAGTGTAGTGTCTGGAAGAAAAGTGACGGTTTTCATTATCTTTAGAAAAGTCCGCATCAACTGTTATGAGCCCACTTTCCACTAAAATATCTCTCAAGTTTTAATCAATCTTGTTCCAATTTCCTAGATCATAAATGTTTAAAGGTCCATATTTTTTAATTTAATCATCCACATTCATATTTTTATTATCATTCTCATTCATAAGTTGATTAGTTTCTTTTTAGATTAAAATTTTCTTTTCTTCATTAAAACCTTCTTCAACCTCATATGAATTACTACGTACCTCGCTATCATGCTCTGTATGTTTGCTGCTAAAGTTTTTTTTTTGAAGTGTTCCTGACGGAGATTGAATTGATTTTTCTACTTTTTTCTTCTTTTTTTCATATTCAAAACTATATTTTATAGGAAACATGATATGACCTGAAAATATCAAAGATGAGAAAGTTTAAATAAAGTTTACTGCTTATAATATTTATATAAGAGCTTTGACATCTTATCTACAATACAGATGCAATTAACATATCCAAAATGTTGGCATAATGGTTGATTCGTATAACATGTCTATACATGCATGCACATATTCCAGATAATTCAGCTATTAGGACTGAAAACTTCAAGGAAAATAAAAACAATTAAGCTAAAATAAAAACAATTAAGTTAAAATATAAGAAGAAGTCACAATCTAAAAGATTTGAAGCACAATGACCTTTATTACTAGACACAATGTTTGTTCCCATGAATAAAAAACAAAGAAGATTAAGAGAGTAAAATCTTGAACTTTTCGTTCCACTATAAGCCCTAAAAAATTCATAAATTCCTAATTTCTAACAAATAATCTCAAAAGGTTGAATTTTGGCATTTAAACGAAGAGACGGACCTGAATAAAGAGAAGGAGATCGGCCAAAAAATTGATCGGGGACCCCATGTTGATAGGTGAGGCGCAGGTTAACACTAAATTTGCCATCGACCATGCCTCACTGTCGTTCCGAGAGAGAGAGAGAGAGAGAGAGAGAGAGAGAGAGAGAGAGAGAGAGAGTCAAATTCGGGAGAGAGAGACGAGAGAGGGGGGGGAGAGAGAGAGAGAGAGAGAGAGAGAGAGAGAGAGAGAGAGAGAGAGAGAGAGATTAATTGGTATTTGGTTTGTTCTTGAAACGAGTGGGTCTTTTAAGATGGGTTTCTTGTTACGAGCCTCACCCACACCAAACTTGTATGAAGTAACTATATTACATGAACTGGGGGAACCAGCACTGCCTGATATCAAAATCAGGCTGCCACATCATCCTCAGACTGATTCGCAACCCTACACGTGGCAAGCGGCTGAATTCCAGCAAATGATTGTCACTGTTGTGATTTGTGACTTGTTTGACAACAAGGCACTTTGTCCGTGCATTTCAAAATCACCACAAAAATGTCCCATGTTCCTTCCAACTTTTTAGTGTTTATACATTGACGGAGTATGCGAATGCGTATGCATTTTAGAGCAACACTTGCCATATATTTGCAATTAAAGTTGTAGTTTTATAATGTTCACTGTAGATGCTCTCACATGTCTCAAATTTTGTTTTTTGTTTTTTTGCCCTTGGGCTGTTTGGATTCAAGGAAGTGGGCGGAAATGAGGAAGTGAGAAAGTGTCATTTCTCACTTTAACTGTCCATCCAAACATCAGAAAAAGAAAATGAGAAAAGTCTTTTTCTTTTTCTCTTTTACTTTTACACAACCATTTCCTCACTTAGAGGGTGTTCCAGTTAATTTTGTTGTCATGTAAATCTCATTTGTAATAAGTTGTATCTTAAAACTGTTAATTTTGTGTTCATGTAAATCTCACTTGTATTTTAATTACAATACATTTTTTTTATAATGATACATAGGTTGTAGCTAAGACTCGAACATGAAAATCTGTAAACTGACAAAGTCCGCGAATGCGTATATATTCGGAGCAATACTTGCCAAATATTCGATGTCAAGTTATAGTGTAGACATTCTCATGTGTCCCAAAATCTGTTCTTTTTCTATTTTCCTTTCATGATACAGAAGCCATAATTAGGAATTGACCATGGAACTCTCAACAACACACCTCCATCATTTTATCAGTGATCCAAAACTCACTGGCATATGTCATGTTGGAAATTTTATACTATTTTTTAAACATGCAATATCTTTACAAATTAAATTAAGATAAAACAACAATCATTCTTACATGTAACAACAATTATAATTAAAATAAAACAAAGGAATCTGGTTTGGGGAATGCAGTCGCGATGTCGCTGCCCGAAATGATCAAAAGCCCGTCTCCTTGTCCAGACGTTGAATCGACCTTGTCCCCTAGCCCCCGGATTCACCAACACTCAGCCTAGGACGGTGGGGAGAGTCTCTGCTCAAATGAAGAAGTTGCCCAGAAAAATGAAGATAAAAATTCTTTTTAACACTGAAGTTATTCTCACGAAGAGTAGTCTTCAGGTTTTCTTTTAAGATGAAAAAAGAGAAATGAGTTGTGTGTCTTTCTATTGGAGTGAGGGGTCTATTTATAACCTTAGAACCCAAGTTGTTATAACAACTCCAACAGAAAATCTAAGCAGTTGAGATATTTTCTCAACTGATTTAGATTCTGAGACTTGGTCAAAGTTGACTTGGTAAAACAAAATTTGAAATGAATGATTTTCCTTTTATTTTAATTCAAAAAATCAAAAGTCCCCCCAAAAGCTTGAGTTTCAGGAAAGACAGAATAAAACAAATCAAAATAAATAACAATCAAATCATTAGATCATAAAACACGAGTAAAATCGGGCAACATTATACTGTGAATTCGGGACAGGTGGACTACGCTTAGAAACTTCCTTAGTGAATTTATCGATATCTGAGAGACATAGTGGAATACGACTGGAACTAGCCTCTTTTACCAGATATTGATAGAATACACACACAGTAAGTCTCCATCTATTGAGCGAGCGGATTGAGCGTTAAATGTCATGATCATAATAACCGACTCATGAGAGTTTCTAGGGTCAGCCCTGCCCCCCAACCGCGGCCATCACGGTTCCTCTCACGTAATAAGTCCTCCAAGGGTACTACAGCTGGATAGTATACCCTCCACACTACATGCGTTGGACTTATCAAGAGCTAAATTCATCCTTACCTAGCTGTATCATAAGAGCATCTCACCATAGAGAAGGGGTAGTAGCTACAACGCTACATATAGGATATAAATATATCCGGGTTGATGCTCTACACGAGTTTCACCAGTCCAGCTTGTTACTATCACATTGAACCTCTTTCATGAAACCAGCTCCTAATCAAGTAGGTTGGGTTCCCGCTGCCGGTAAACTCTACTATGGGCTTAACCCCATCTCTCTCAATGAAACTCGGACTATACTCCTAGAAAGACCCTTAATCAGAATGACATTATGTTTTTTAACGTCAGAAAATTGACTTAACAGCCTTTTATTTTCAAGTGGTGACAGTTAGAGATTTAACCCTTGATGACCACGTTATTATGACTATTGACATCTTTTATTAGACCTATAAGGTCTTTGGGTAATTGTCAGAGTCTCCCCCCCATTTGGAATTATAAGGTAGTTATAAAGTTTTCCTTATGACCTTAGTTTCGAAACAAACAAATTATACCATAATGGTTTATGATAAAGCATATATATATTGTATTTGACTGTTTAAATATTTAAGGTATATATGTCTATATTTATATGCTAAAGAATAGTCAAGAAATTTATATTTGTCAAATGTCATAGAATGCACATTTAGAATCAAAGTTTAAGAATTAACATGTAATTTAGATATATCTGAAAAAATAGTTTAATCATATACTTGATCAAAACATTTAGAACTATACATGTATTAGACGAAAATATTTATTATCCATTCTATTCACTTTATTAAGACACTGATAGTGTCACAGATGAGATTTGATATCTTATAAGATGGTTGCAAATTGGTTCCTTACCAGATAGCAAAGCATCCTAATTTGCCTTACCATTTATATTATTAATAGTATCCGAAATTTCATCTTAAGCAAATCACCATTGTCTTAACTTTAGTGATTAGGATATAAAATATAATTTTCCTTTGTACATGCAACATATTCATGCTTTCACTAATAATACATGCATATAATGTATGCAATATATATCTTTAGTTTCGAAAATATGTCACATTTAAAATCTTCAAAAAAATTTTAAATGATTTTAATAATTATTCATAATTTAATTAACAATGAAAATTATAATATTCTTAAAAAAAAGAGTAAGCTCTTTTAAAGAAATGTTTGAAGTGCATGATTATGTAAAATATAGCAATTATTCAATATATTTTATTATAAATGATGCACTTATAATTTCAATGTATATACACACATAATTTCATGAATAAAAAATATAAAGTTTAATATTTTTCGCAACTATAAGAATATTCTCATAGTTAAATCATGAAAACATTTAAGTAGGAGTAGGAGGTATATAAATTTTATAGTTTAAAAATATTTTTTTAAGAAGTATAATAAGTTGCATCAACATATGGCATTTTTTATTTATATAGTTTTAATAATAAATATCTCATTGAATAAAAGCTAATAGTGAAATGAGAAAATATTTTTACTTATCAGTTAATTTTGAGAAAATTTATTTCATTACTCTAGATATTAAAATATATAACTTTTCAAATTTTAAGAAATGTAATAAGAATCTGATTTAAATTTCTAACCAAGAATCCGACCAATTCTCGACAATTAAAACTATATTTGAAAATATCAAAATAGATATTTAATTTATCTCTAAACTTAGTTAGAGAGAAATTATAGTTTGTAAAGTCGAAATTGAAATCTGATTTCAAAAAGTCTAAATAGGGCCAAATCTAAAGTTGATAATTATAAGTTAAGGGTAATCTGAAATAATAATGAGATTAGGAGGTAGTCTCTTCATCTCAATTATAATACTAAATTATAGAAAAATTATTCATTTAGGTAATCTATCTTTATTAGATCCTAATTAAAGTTAGATGGGGAACAAAATCGCACATGGCTATTCATCATCCTGTACATGGCTAGGATTCCAATTCTAGCTAATTTATCATGGTATTATTTACATCAGATTTAAATATGAAAGATAGTTAAAGCTCAGACCAACCATAATTTGTAATTAGGGCTAATTCTAGATAGATTTAGGTATGTCCAAATAGTGATAGAATTAGGGTGATAACCTAAACAACATCACTTCTAAAGTTATGGTGAACAAAGGCTGATGATATATTTAATAAAAGATTTTAGAATATTGGATTAGTCAAAACCTCAATTTTATCAGTCTAATTAGCCATATCGGCGTAACTCAGGTGGGAGGTTTTTCGCTCTTGGCGTTCCTTAATTACAGAACCACGTTGAGTACCCTTCCTTTGTTAAACACCAATTATATGAAATTTTGAGTAAATGATTTACCCTATAATTTTGTTATTCTATTGATCTAAAGATACTCAAAAGCCTGTACCTATTTCAGCTACATTAAGTGTGTACAAATAATATTGTTGTACTCTAAATTTGTCAAAATGATAGAAAGATTCCTATCATGTTTTCTGTATTCATAATATTAAACTATCAGAATACAGGTTTATGTTGGTAACTTTTAAATTAGGGTATGCAAAATAAAAAGGATGTAGAGGATCTTAGTTTCAATTTGTAAAACAATATAATCTAGTTGCTTTTATTTGTTGAAGAAAAAAATGGATTACCAGTCTCTGGTTAGAGATTATTTTTATTATTGAAGAAACTAAAGGATGAGGTTCTAACAAAGAAAAAAACAAGAATTATCATCCATTGACATATATGATAGGAGGGGAATCACACTCAAGACAATACTTTTAAAATTTAACTAGTTGCGCAAAATAGAACTAAATTATTACAAGCTCGACATAAAGATAAAAGCTATAACATTTGACATTTAAGTGCAAAGGTATTGAAATGATATTATAGGACTAGGCATGAACTTGTTCGAAAAGAAAGCTTTGCAGTTTGCACTAAATGATTAGATAAGCATATATAAATAAAACAAGATGATAAATTATTGTCCTCAAATGAATACACATGAACTTATATATTGACTGTACTTTTGTTTAGGTAAAGAGAATTAATGCACAATTAAAGAGTAAGGACACTAGTTATATTACAGAACAATGAATTTGACAGAAATCATCACCATTGGATTTTCTTGTAAAAGTATAAAAGAAACGGTGAACTAGAAGATGAATTTCAGAAAATGCTGAGCAAATATCTACAAGGGTGTAATTGCCATAATAAAACTTTATCATCTAATAACATAAACATGGTTTATGCAAATATTTCCAATTCAAGGTAGTTAATGCATTTCATTGAAATGATAGAACAAGGTTATAAATCAAAATTGCTAAAAATAGACCAATTTGTCTTCTAGATTGTTGTATAAAACTCAAGCAATAATTTTAATCAACAAGATTTTGTAAGAATAAACAAATCTTTTGCAATGTTCAATTAATTTGCATGACTAGAAAATAGATTAAATAAAAAGAGACACTATATATAATTTTAATCCTTTAGATTGTTTAAATTTTATACTATTTTCTAAAACATGCAATATCTTTACAAATTAAATTAAGATAAAACAACAATTATTCTAGCATGTAACAACAATTATAATTAAAATAAAATAAAGAAATCTGGCCTGGGGAATGCAGTCGCGATGTCGCTGCTCTAAAGGATCAAAAATCCGTCTCCTTGTCCAGACGTTGAATCGACCTTGTCCCCTAGCGGTAAAGAATCCCCCGAATTCACCAGCACTCAGCCCAGGATGGTGGGTAGAGCTTCTGCTCAAATGAAGAAGTTGCTCAGAAAAATGAAGATAAAAATTCTTTTTAGCACTGAAGCCATTCTCACGAAGAGTAGTCTTCAAGTTTTCTTTTAAGATGAAAAAAAAGAAATGAGTTGTGTCTTGTTATTGGAGTGAGGGGTCTTATAACCTTAGAATCCAAGTTGTTATAACAGCTCCAACAGAAAATCCAAGCAGTTGAGATATTTTCTTTACTGATTTAGATTCTGAGACTTGATCAAAGTTGACTTGGTTAAACAAAATTTAAAATGAAAGCTTTTCCTTTTTTTTAATTCAAAAAATTCAACGTCCAAGATTTTGATCATAAGCAATCCTTAGTGAAACTCGATATTTACTTAAAAAATTCATTTTCTCACGTCTTCTCATACTCAAAATTTCTTTAATACCCAAACAATCTTGGTATGAATCTATAGTGCTCGAAAAATAGAGATTCATGGTGAAAAATAACAACAAAATCAATAATAATATACTCACTGGTTACAACCACATTCCCTTGGGAAAAAAACAAAGAAACAATAATATACCAATACTAATTATGGAAGATCCTTCAAACAAAATCGGTGAGAGGATACTTCTCTTTCCTGTATTATATTCTAAAAAACAATTATAAGAGAAGAAAAGAAAAGCGGGGAGTTAATAAGATCGTGCAGAGAAGACTCTGCATGGTCAACAATGTAATAATGTTAGAAATTTTATCCCTATTTTTCTTTAAATAAAACATGCAATAATTAAAATTTAACACAAATCAAATTAAATGTGCATCAATTATTAAACATGCAAAAATATTAAAATAAACAGTAAGATCGCTAGCCTGAGAGATGTAGTCGTGCGACACACTGTCCTAGAAGACAAATGGTCGGTCCTTTCATCCGGACATTTGAATTGGTGATTGTCGAAAAATAAATATGTTAACGTTAGAAGGATGTTATTTGAATGTTGGTGGTGTCTCTGCCTTTCGCAATTTATCCATAGAAAAGACTATACGGGTCGAATACACAAGGAGGAATGCGATAAAAACTTTTTGATATCTTCTTAAACACTAAATCGGTTAAGTATTCTCCTAAGAAAAATAACTATATGTTAAGTGTTAGAAGTATAAAGAAGAATATGAAATTTGGTGATATGTTTTGGTTTAGAAAAGAATTAAAGAAATATGACCCGCTAATCATCTACCACCACTAACTTACTAACCTATTGAAGAATGTACTTCACTTTAGATCATAAATGTTAGAACTTAGAGTTGTCTTCAATTCAAGTAAGATACATAAGATAAAAACTAAATCCTATTTGAAATAATCACTAACCAAGGCCTAACATTAAACTATCACAATCTTCTAAGCATAGAATAAGAAAAATAACCAAGATTCAATATTAAACGGCCAAAGTTATTTAAGTATATAATAAGAAAAACCATTAGAAAGTATTAACATATATGAATTTAACTAGTCATTATTATGTGCCTTCAAAAACTTTAACTAATCAAAGGGTTAAGCTTGTATATGAGCCAATCAGTTTATTCTAACCAAGAATTAGAAGTAATAGTGGAGGGATTAGTAAGGTATGAAAAAGATTAGCTACTCACAATGAAAACTAAAGAAAGCATGGTAGATGAGAAAATAAGTAAATAAAGTAAGTAAATAAAGATAAATTACAAAGAAAACTTTTTTTATTGATGTTGTCACTTTCAATTACAAAGAATCTCCTTCTTCTTTACAAAGCTTGAACTAGAAATAGAATTAGATGTAGAACTAGAACTAAAATATAAAAATTATGAAAGAAATTTGAAAGAGAAACTAAAGAAAACTCTAAGTTATGATCTCTGATGTGGAGATACTTGATTATAAGAGATTTCAGCTATTTAAATAGACCTCAAAGCTAATCACAATAGGATACAAATTAGAAGGTTTCCTAATTCAATACGAGAATTCAATCATGCAGCAAATTAGCATGTTAATTGCTGAATATGACTCATCAGACGGCTGGATTGGATAGAGTGTTAAACATAGGAATTGTACCCATTCAAGTCCTCTTTCTGCAGCCTCTTGAATCATCAGATTTGAATATCGGTAACGAAATTTATGATCCGACTACTAAAAGGTGTACAGTTTAAATCCGAGTCTGAATTGATTTTGTACTCCATTTAATTTGAATTATTCTCCTTATCCCTACTAGGATTAGTGATCGGGGGAAAATCGTGCACAAAATATGTCGTTTTGAAATCAAGAGTTAAAGTGTGTGCGCTTTGGCTTCCTCGATACTTCCGTTATAGCATAGAGGCTCCCAATTCACAAGGACGGAAGGCGATAGAAACTTACACGGTATGTTCACATGTATGTTAACGGTTCTTCTATATTTGAAAGAATGAAAAGAAAAGAAAAAAAAGAATGAAAAGAGAAGTACGGTGAAAACAAAGAAGTTGGAAATATAGAAAAGAATGTATTTGTGATTTTTGATATATTTCTAAAACAAAGTGAAAAAGAAAGAAAACCCATGGCTACTACTACTAATGGCTCTACTAATCATGCTAACCTCTTAGTGATAGTTGCCTCACATGTATCGTTGGCAATCACTAGTCCTTAGTTCAAGAGCGTTTCAAAGCATGACCTATATATGTAACTCATCACATCCAACCAAGCAAAACAAGTGCAAGCTGCACTTAAACCATCAAAACTAAAAGTAAGCATGGAGTAATGTAATGTTAGCTTGTTAGAGAGTTAGAAAGTTAGAGTGTTAGATCCATCATCATGAGCCATCAATGGCTCTTGTAAGAACAAGGCCAAGTAGAGGCTATTAGATTCATGTGGATTATCAAGTAAGAAGTTAGACTAGTTAGTAGTTAGAAGTTAGTTGCCATGAGAAAAAAAATTAGCTAAACATGTAAAAGGGATTAGAGAGAAGAAAATAAAGAGAGGTAAAGGGAAAACCTTTCATAGATTGTCACCTTCTATTATAAGAACTTTTACTTTCCAACCATATACCAGTCTCTCTCCTATTACAAGATCTACAAGAAATGAAAAATACAAAGAAAGAAGAAGAACTAACCTAAACTAAACTACCCTAAACTACAACATGGAAAGAAACTACACTACTCTCTGTATATCTCCAACTTCAGACCACAAAAGGGGTTTTTATAGGCGAGGGGGCACCAAAGGGAGTGTACGGAGCAGCACGTCGAATCTCGGCACACAGCTCCACAAGAGTGTCGCGGAAACGCTTCCGCGGCAGTACTGAGGCAGCGCGCGCAGCGCCGCCTGCTGCGCGCTGCCCAATGGTTCCCCTATCGGATGTACTTGCTGATTTTCAGATTTGGGCCCCTGGTTTTGATGAAGCCACCCTCCAAAGTCAATGACTATATTTATAGGCTTTTAATCACCAATTAAATGGTGATTTTGGGTCTTCTTCTTCATTTCATGCCATGGACCTAGAAACATACAAGAGAGGTATTATTAGCAGAATTTAATATTAAATAAATATGAAGATGTGATGTGAAATATGCAGTTTTAGAAACTAATCACACCCCCACACTTATCTTTTGCTCGTCCCGAGAAAAACAAAAATTAAAGAAATTATTACACCATTTTCGTAAGTGACGCGATTGCACTGAGCTTGTGCAACAAACTATTAAACCTCTAAATTTTCCTTAGAGGAGGAGTTTTGTCTCCTGAGGGTTTTCAGCAGATTACACCCGCAAAATCCATAAAGAAAGAAATCAAATGTTAGTATTTTAAAAATGCATTTTTTTGAAATAAAGAAAGTGTTGAAGTATTTTTGCGAAAATATAAGTGATCCAAGGTCATAAGTTAACCAGAAATTATTCTTCCTTAAACTAAGTTGAAATGCAAAATCTTGTTATAAATTAAATGTAAGAATTTAAAATTAAATTGACTCTTTGATCTTTCATAAAACTCTTAGAAAACTATGCAATTTGTGAACTGTGAAGATTTTTGGATATCGACTCTAACTTTCATGCCATTGATTTGTGTATATATATTTTTTATTTTTTATTTTTTTATTTTTTTCTTCCCTTAGTTTTCTTAGGCTTTCTTAATTACCCGGATACCGAGCCTTCAGCCGGTGACTCCCAAACCAGATGATCTTAGGGCACCAGATGAGAAAACATCTCTCAGACTTAAGAACTCGAGTAAATAAGGCCACAAAACTAAAGGGGATTATTTTGATTTTGTCCATCTTTTTAGGCGTGAATAATCATGCTTCCTGAGGCATAATTACCCAGCTTCAATAAGTGATTTTTATTATCATCATCTTTATATATATATATATATATATATATTTATATATATATATTTATGGCATTATCAGTCTTTGTTTCAATCTCAAAAATTGTGTAAGTGTGAAGTGTATAAATCTAAGGCAAAAAATTTAAGAACAAATTATCTTTTCATATCTTATTTTCTTATCCTAAAATGTAAACAAGATCTATTATTTTGACTTCGTTTAAAATTCATAATTTTAGGTCTTCCTAATTTTAAGATAATCTTAATTTTCTTAAAAATAAATCAAAACTATTTCTCTTGTTTCAAAAAGTTTGTAAAAAGAAAAGAAAAGGGTTTTCATACAAAAGAAAATTTTAAAAAGTTTTTAAAAAGAAGTGTAAAAGAAAGAAAATTTAAAACAACCTATGTTAGTAAACCCTCCCCCACACTTGTCTCATGCATTGTCCTCAATGTATCGTGAATGTGTGCATACATGAAACAAATGGGAAGGAAAGAAAAATTACCTCATGGTGGTGGCTCCGATGGTGGTCTGATTGGGCCAAGCATTGCTGCCCAATCAAGATATCGTGGATCTTGCAGAAACCCACCAATGACCTCTCTAATGCGACCCAGTAAAAGAATGATTGACTGAATGGTCTTATTTAAAAACTTATCCCCGTCTAATTTCTAATTTTCAAAAATAATTACCGAGTCATTTTCTTCAACATCCTTGTCTAACAATGAAGTGTGATTTTGGGAGATGATAGATTTGGACTCAAGTGGATCAGGAACAAAAACTGATACCGACTCGAGAATTTGACTCAGATCAAGTCGAGAGTCAACAATGAGAGTCAAAATTGGTTCAAAAATAGGGTCCAAACCAAATAATAGATGTTCACACACTTTTCCCATTAATGAAGTGTGATCATAAGATATTGGTGATTCAATTTCACGGTGTACGGGTATAGGATTCAATGTTGACTCCGGAATAGTGAAAAAATCTGGTAAAGATATCGAAGTCATTATTGAATCAAAAAGTGAAATGGAATCACTAACATGAGGTTCAAGATCACTTTCAAGTTCAAGTTCAATTTCGGGAAAAGGATAACGTGCCAAAATGTCAAGGTGGTTCTCAAAATTTTGGGCAAGTTTAAATGGATGTAATGAAATTGAATCTTGATTTTTAGCCACGAAATGAATGTGAATGGGTGAAATGATTGATTCAAGTTAAGAAAGTATGGCAATCAAACTGGCTCAAGAACGTCACTTAGTTTAGGTGACACTACAGAAGTCGATATTTATTCAAGGACTGGACTTGAATCGCTAAATTGAAGCTCAGGTTCACATTCATCTTCAAGTTCAATTTCAGGAATTAGATGACTTGTCAAACTATCAAGAATGTGATGTTGGTCAAGTTCAGGTTGGTATGATGAAATTGAAGCTGGATTTCCAAAATGATATGATTCTTGGGTCCAATCAGTAGAGTTAGGGATATAAGGATCGGTCAAAGGTTGACAAGAAAGACTTTCCTTGCTCTCATTGATCAATTCGCTCATTAGTGAGTCTAACTTACTGATAGGCCATGCAATACAATTTTGAGTCTGAATCTTGTCTTCCAAACTTTTTGCAATTGGTTCTTCTTGAAAGATGAGTATGAAAGTTGATTTTAAAAATTGTGGTGAAATTGTGAGTCCATCAGATTTTGCGAGTGCTGCTCAGACTCACTCAAGGGTTCCATACTCAAGTTCAATATTGATGATTGTTCATTTTGAATCTGTGAGACTGAAAAAGATGAGTAGGACTCTTGAAAATGTGGTTGAGATGATGAGTCCAACATATTTTGAAATCATTGCACTTTTTCACAAAAGACTTCCAAATGCTTTTCTAACTCAGATTCTTCTTCAATTGGATGTTATAGAAAAAGAGTATATGGACTTTGATTTGGGAAGGATTGTAAATTGAGCAAATTTTGAATTTGTTGTTGAGACTCAAGCATGGCTTCCATACTCTTTTCCAAATTGGATTTATCTTCGGTGGTGGAACAGAAAAAGGAAGATATGAAGCAGAATCGGGGAATGAATATTGTGAAAATTGTGGACAAGGTGGTTGAAATTTGAGACGGGGGAGGTGAATCCCCATGAACTCTGTGAAGAGTGAAAATTATTTTGAAAATTATAGTCATATGATTGGGGATATGGGTCATATTGAGTCGGATAATCCCAACTCGGCATATATGGTTGGTCATGTTGTACATATCCGAGCTGAAGTTATCCGAATCAAATGAGATCGGTGTGAAATATAAATTCATGTTAAGAATGAAAGAATTGTTGTTGAAATCCATTTCACAATTTACAAAAAAGAAAAAAACAAACAAACAAACAAAGAAAAAATTAAAAGAAAATAAGTTTATGCTAGAGTTGACTTAGACCTAGACGACTCCTAACTGGTTAAACTGTCCATGGGGGGTATATTGTCAGAAGCTGACCACAAGTTAATCAGCCAGGTAGGGGCAAGATCAGTAGCAGGTATCCGTGTCGGAGCAAATGGACCTAATTATGCCAAACCACTGTTCTTTGAGGTTTCGCCTCTCAATCCCCAACCTTAGACACCGATTTGACAAGAGTCAACTTCTAACAACTTTCCCCTTAGGTCAATCTCTTAAATGAGTCCAAGATGTCCCTAGGGGCCAACATCTAGCAAATTTTATTTAGGCTTGGGTTGTGTGAGTGGGGAGGTGATTTTTGGGCTAAGGGAGAGTAATGACTTCCCCACCTTCTGTTGTATTGGGTTTTGCCCTTAAGTTCAATTCGTGCAAGTGTGCAATATAGATAAGAGTGAACACACAAAGAGAGTAAATCACCAACGTATTTTTCCTAACTATATGCTATGCAATATGTACACCTCCGTCAAGATCACAACAACACAAGAACAAAATAAAGTATATTGGAATAAAAATTGACACGTGCCTAGACGCAAATGTCTAAACCGTTTTAAAGCATCCAACTTTCGTATTTTAGTTCTTAAAATTATTACAGTGCACATGTAATATAAACAAAAACTAGCAGCAGAGTATAAGAATATAAAAGAATTTACCGAACCACACAGAAGCGAGTGTGGACTTCTACAATGCTAAAACTTTAACCTGCACATCAAAAAACAAAGAAGAAAAGTTAACAAAAAGGTGAAATCAAACCGTTGCCATCCCCGACAACGGCGCCAAAATTTGATCGGGGGAAACCGTGCACAAAATATGTCGTTTTGAAATCAAGAGTTAAAGTGTGTGTGCTTTGGCTTCCTCGATACTTCCATTATAGCATAAAGGCTAAAACGAGTCGAATCCATAAGAACAGGAGGTGATAGAAGCTTACACGGTATGTTCACGTGTATGTTAACGGTTCTTCTATGTTTGAAAGAATGAAAAGAAAAGAAAACAAAGAATGAAAAGAGAATAACAGTGATAATAAAGAAGTGGGAAACATAGAAAAGAATGTATTTGTGGTTTTTGATATATTTCTAAAATAAAGTAAAAAAGAAAGAAAATCCATGGCTACTAACTACTAATGGCTCCACTAACCATGCTAATCTCTTAGTGACAGTTGCCTCACATGTATCCTTGGCAATCACTAGTCCTTGGTTCAAGAGCGTTTCAATGTATGACCCATATCTAACTCCTCACATCCCAACTCAACAAAACAAGTGCAAGCTACACTTAAACCATCAGAACTAAAGTAAGCATGGAGTAAAGTAATGTTAGCTTGTTAGAGAGTTAGGAAGTTAGAGTGTTAGATCCATCATCATGAGCCATCAATGGATCTTGCAAGAGCAAGGCCAAGTGGAGGCTATTAGATTCATGTGGATTATCAAGTAAGAAGTTAGACTAATTAGTGGTTAGTAGTTAGTTGCCATGAGAGAAAAAATTAGCTAAACATATAAAAGGGATTAGAGAGAAAAAAATAAAGAGAGGTAAAGAGAGAACCTTTCATAGATTGTCACCTTCTATTACAAGAACTCTTGCTTTCCAAGCATATACCACTCTCTCTCCTATTACAAGATCTAAAAGAAATAGAAAATACAAAGGAAGAGAAGAACTAACCTAAACTAAATTACCCTAAACTACAACATGGAAAGGAACTATACTACTCTCCGTATATCTCCAACTTAAGACCACAAAGGGGGTTTTTATAGGCGAAAGGGCACCAATACGGAGCCACACGTCGAATCTCGGGCGCGACTCCACAAGATTGCCTCAGAAACGTGGCCCAAGGCATGTTTCCGCGGCAGTACTGGGGCGGCGCGCGCTGCCCAATGGTTCCCCTGTCAGATGTACTTTATTTGGGCCCCTGGTTTTGATAAAACCACCCTCAAAAGTCAATGGCTATCTTTATAAACTTTTAATCACCAATTAAATGGTGATTTTGGGTCTTCTTCTTCATTGCATGCCATGGACCTAGAAACATACAAGAGAGGTATTATTAGCAGAATTTATATTAAATAAATGTGAAGATGTGGTATGAAATATGCAGTTTTAGAGACTAATCAATTAGCTTTATTTCATCCATCTTTTAGAAATATATCTTCTAATTTTGAATTTAAATTTTGTAGATGATGATATATCCTTTCCTCCTCTTGATTGATTTAAATTGAAATTCAAATTTAGTTAGGATTAGGGATTAAATAGAAGTTTTTTGTATCCTTATCTTCTCATGTAAGTAACTACACACCATGATAAAAAGAGGGTCAAATAACAATGTTAATTAAAAATAATCAAGAATAAATGTGCAAATATGATGATAATAATGCAAAATTGGGATGCAATAATTTGGCCCCGTTAACTAGTGGTAAAAACTCATCTGGAATCACCAGCACCTGGGCTCGGATGCTAACACTAGGCCTCTGCTCAGATTCAGAATGGTTGCCAAAAAATAAAGAAAAGAAAAAAATTAATTTAGGCTGAAGCCCTTCTCTGAATAGTAGGCCTCAAAGAAATTTCAAAGAAAAAGAAGAGAAAATGCGACCTGTGTGTTGAGAACTGAACTAGTGTTCTATTTATAGCCTTAGAACCTCAGTTGTTGTAACAACTTCATCAGAAAATTCAAGCAGTTAAGGTATATTCTCAACTGACTTAGATCCTGAGACTTGATCAAAGTTGACTTGGTAAAACAAAATTTGAAATGAAAGCTTTTTTTCTTTTAATTTAATTAAAAAATCCAACAGTCCCCCAAAAACTTTAGTTTCAGGGATGATAGAATAAAACAATATAATTTAAATAAATTAAAAATACAAATCAGAAAACATAAAATACGAATAAGGTTGGGCAACCTCATACTGTGGATTCGGGGTAAATAGCTTGCGACCTTGAATTTACCCTTAGTGAATTCTTCGCCACCTGAGAGACATAATGGACTACGCCTTGAATTAGGCCTCTCTAACCTGATATTGATGGAAGACACACAGTAAGTGCTCATCTATTGAGCGAGCAGGTTGAGCGTCAATGGTCATGCTCATAGCAACCGACTCATTAGAGTTTCTAGAGGTCAGCCCTACCCGACAACTGCGGCTGTCCAGGTTCCTCTCACATAGGTAAGTCCTCCAAGGGTATTACAGTTGGATGTTATACCCTTCACACTACATGCGTTGGACTTATTAAGAATTTAACTCATCCTTACCTAGTTGTATCATAAGAGCATCGTCACCATAGAGAAGGCATAGTAGCTACAAAACTACATATATGATATAAATATTGAAATCACCTAGGGGGTGATAGGCGACTAGCTAATCTAATGATGAACTAATGCGGAATTAAAACTATTTAAGCAAACTAAAAACTATTATGCTAAACACACCAAGTATACACAAGAGTGTAGCCGAAGTCTCGGTGAAGGGCTCTGAACTATCTCCTCAAGATTCCTCTAGATAAGAGTTGAGGTGCCGCTATGACTCTCTTAGTTGAATAAAGTGTGAGCAAACAATCCCCAAGCCTATATCAATATAGGCACAAGTATATCAAGCATATAAAGATGAAAGCAATATAAGTATGCAAGATATAAATAAAAGTGAGAGATAGAGAGAGCAATCGCAAACACGGGAGATTTGTTTCGAGGTTCGAGCACCCTTGCTCTACGTCTCCGCCTTTAACACTGTGAAGGATTTTCACTAAAAATCGATCTCACTAGATCACTCGGTGCCGCAACACCTACAACGAGTTCACACTAGAACTCCTTGGACTCACTAGTCCCTCTCTTGTTCCCACAAGTACACTAGCTTGCCGAGGCCGCACCTCTACACCAAGCTCTCACTAGAACCCGCAACAACGTGAACCCGCAAGTCCGCCTCCTCAAATACAAGATAGAACACTTAGTGATCTAAACACTTTGATCACCTAAAAACACTCTCACAACTCTCTTATAGGATAGATATTGCAAAGGAAAGTTCAAGTGTGTGAGAAAACTAGGATTGATTTGGTGGTGAAAAACTTAAGAAATCACTTTTAAAAACTCTTAATAAACTCTTCTTTTGATTTGGAAATATTGGCTCTAAAATATGTGGAGAAAACCACTAAGATAGGTTGAAAAAACTAGCCCAAAAACTCTCTTCAAATCTTGTGTAAAACAGTCCAAGGGAAGCCCTATTTATAGGCTCCCAAAATATGGCCGCTGGAGGCTAACTCAGCAGACTGGTCTGCTCTCGGTCGACTGCCCGGTCGACCTTCCAACGGTCAGATTTTTAATCGTTGTGCCAGCGGTCGACCGTCAGTCGACCGTAAACTAGCAAATGACCGAGCAGTCGACCGCCCGATTGATCGGGCCATTTTCAGAGAGCAGAGGCTCTCTGGCGGTTGACCGTGCGGTTGATCGGCCCTTAGCTGTGCATGTTTGCACATCGGTCGACCGCTCGGTCGACCGACTTCTGGCTCGGTTGACCAGCCGGTCGACGGGCAGAAGGCCAGTCCAACTATTTTTAGGGATTTAAAACATGATCTTTTTACCTTCAATAAATTTTCATAAATTCTCATAAATTCTTCAAAAATAAGTTCATTGATATACTTTGATATACAAATATGTTTGAATAAAAATCAAAACATATTACAAATATTTTGAACTATTTTTGTAATGTAGAAGTTTTGCCTGAAACAAAAACCTGTATTTTCCAAAATTGATTTTTCTAAAATTTCTCCAAATACAAAAATAAGATATTCTAAACACTTTTAAAGCTTAGTGTGTATGGATATGATCCACTACACATATATGATGAAATATCTAAGTTTTTGACTTTAAGCTTTAAATTAAGTTTTGATAAAACACATGTATATTTCTAAGCTTAAAAACTAAACGGGTATTTTTCAAAACGAAAACTCTTTTATGAAAATACATATAAATCTTGTGTGTGAGTGTATGTGTACCTGAGCAATCCACCAACTAATCTATCCTTTACATTTTATCTAAACATAAATTTTGACACTTAAAAATATGACACAAGTCTTCTTGAAAATCTTCTTCTCCTCCTTGACTTGGTCTAAACCTTGATCCAATGAGTTAGACTCTTCTTGAGTACTTGATGCAGTCTTGATGCACGAGCTCTTGAATCAACATGTGCTAACTCCAAAACTTTGACTTTAAATCCTTTGTTGAAGCTAAACACCAACTAAGATCTTCATCAAATAACTGATACTAATTAAACACAAGATCATTAGTACTATAACTACATGAGTTAATCATCATCAAAACTAGAGCGATGGGCCTTTGAGCCAACAATCTCTCCTTTTTTATGATGACAAAACTCATGGAGTTATATATGCATGGATTAAAGATAAACTTCATAGAAACTCCCCTTAACTCATGCATAACAATAAAGAAATAGATATTCAATGAAGAGCATAAAATTAAACAAATATATATGCATAAACAAGGTGAGAGAAACATGCATAAACTAAAAATTCTTCTTCCTGAAAACCTTCTCCCCCTTTTTGTATAACTTTCAAAATCCTTCTCCCTTTCTTTTTATAAACATAGAACATGCATAAACTCAATTATATGCATAAACCAAAATCCTTCTCCCTTTTTTTATAAACATAGAACATGCATAAACTCAATTATATGCATAAACTCAATTTCTAAATGCATATATAAACTCAAAATCATTCTCTCCCTTTTTGTTAATCATCAACAAAGGGGTGAAAAACAAATCAATAATAAGGATATATATGCGATATACATTCATGAAGAGGAAGACGTTAAGTTAGCTCCCTGCATACATGCATGACATAAAGAAGGGATGACAAAATCCTAACTCACATAAAGCATAATATACAATGCATAAGTGGAGATGTTAAGTTCCCCTACACACGTGTACCACATAAAGAAGAGATGTCAAGCTCCTCAATTTAATATACACTCAACATAAATTTATATATAGAGGAGATGTTAAGATCCCCTTGCATATAGGTAATACATATCAAAACATTTTTAAAAATCACTTTAAAGATAAATTTTGAATTTTCTTAAACCAAATTTTGAGATACCACTTGTAAGTAAACAAAATTTTAAGATATCATAAGATTTTTGATACCTATTGAAATTGAAAATTTTGATACCAATTGAAATTGAAACATTTGTAAATTTTGATACCAATGAAAGTAAAATATTTTATATTTTGATACCAATTGAAATATATGGTAAATTTTGATACCAAATAAAAGGTAAAGCATTTTTGATACCAATTGAAATCGAAACCCGATTGAAATTGAAACATATTGATACCAATTGAAGTATATTGTAAACTTTGATATCAAATAAATGGTAAAAATATGAAGTGTATTTTGATACCAATTTAAATACCAATTGAAAATAATACATAAGCTTATTAAAATACCAATTGAGATACTAATTGAAATTAAGATTTAAGTCAATCTTAGTATAAACATAATTTGTGCTTTAAACATGTAAGGATTTTGTAAATCAAGCACAATCAAGTCATATATATGTATGAAAAATGTAAAATACCAATTGAAATTGATATTTTTTGATATTTGAAGCATACATATATAAGAAAACATATATGAGTATACAAAAATAGAATTTCATGAAGTTCATGTGTATAACTCATACCTAACCACCCTATTCATGCACATGATAAAAGATTTTCAATTTGAGCATACAAGGCATGGTCGCCCATCCATCCGCCCTTTGGTTGGTAGGGTTTTCAAAAATAAGAGTTAGAAAATATTTTAGCATAGTTTGAAAACACTACCAATGAAGAATAAATAACTAGTTTAAAATAATTTTTGAAAAATTAGTTAAAGATCCTTCAACATGAAAACAAATCATATGTATCTCATGAAACATACCAAATACACAGGAGTTGACACTCGAAATCTATAAAGCTCATGAAAGCAAAATCATGAGTAAATAAATTAAATATGAGTGCACAAATATCATGTGAATAGCATATTCATGAAAATAGTCAATGAGGCTCAAGACATCAAACAAGTGAAAATTTATAAAAATTCATTTTTCATGTAAAAAAAAGCTTTAAGGTATATGCATGTTTTATTAAAACTAGAAATATGCATACATATCCCAAACACAAAAAGTGTCTATAATAGTATTTGCATGAAGGCAAGTGACTCAAGGGTATATATGTATATTTATTAGTTTTGAACAAAAAATTACATATACATGAAGTAAACATATATAAGAATATGAAAATAAGTGTAAATGAGGAAATCATCAAAACTAGGTTATATATGTACATGTAATGAGTACAAATGAGTAATGAAGTACAAATATATAAGAATCAAATGTTGCTTACTACTTGTATAAATATAGACACAAGTTTTAATGAAAGCTACATCTAAACAAGCATTCACCTCATGAAGTATAAACACAAAACATGAACATGCTAAAATCATTAATGTAAAAGCATGCAAATAAAATAGGAGTTTAGAGATAGTTACCAAACTAAATGCACTATTCTCTAAGTCTCCAAACATGGTGGTCCTCCTCCCAAACATCCTTGATAGTGATGCATCAATTTGTATGACATCTAGCCCATGCATCCACCACCAAGGCACCAACTCTCTCACGTCGTGTGAGAGCCCACACCTACATCAAACACAAGAGGTGGGGATTTTGGTACCCATTTTCTTTTGGGTCCACGGGGGTTAGCTTTGTTTGGAACCTAAACATTTTTATTAAAAAAATTGATATGATTTATCTTATCTAAACAAAACTTTGCTAAGTGGCCTTTACGGCCGCAATGTGTACATTTGTACACTCTAGCATGCACATGTGAATGAGTGTGATCATGATGTACAAAGTGTGCATATGTATGCCATGGGTGATGTGCATGAACACGTGAAGCTTTGTTTCTTTTGAAACAAGGTTTCCAATCTATTATGATTGAATGCACAATTGCTCAAAGTTGAACTCAAACAATCTATTCTTTTTTTTAAAAATTTAATTTCATTTTTATCAATGGTTACATGAAAAGCATGGTGAGAATGAGAATCAACAATCTTGTTCTTTTTAGAAACATTTTCCTTTTCCTTTGAAACAATTATTCTTTTTAAAGAGATATTTTCATTCAAAACAATTTCCTTTTTTTCCACCAAAATAATTTTATTTTTTAAGAAGTATTTCGTTCATAAAGATCATTAAATTTAGAAGTCAAGAAAATATTATCCTTTTTCGACATATCATTTTCTTTTGAAATACATGCCAATTTATTTTGAAAGCAATCTTTTTCTTCTAAAATAGAATCATATTTCTTTTTCAATCTTTTATTATCCTTTTTAAGCAAATCATATTTTTCAAGAAGTTGTTGACAAAAAGATGTAAGCTTATAATAAAACATGTCAATATCTTCTTCTAGCTCGGATTCAAAATTTACCTCAAGGGGTTATCCCCTTGGACCATGTAGCACAAGTTGAAAGCATCACTTCCATCATCCGAGTCGCTCCCCACATAATATTGCTTTTGTTCGCCAAAGGAGACTATAGTGTTCCATACTACAAAAGCCGAATCATAGTTAGAAACCCTAGATAAATATTCATCATTTAGGGTTGACTTTAGAGCATGGATGGCTTTTGCATTAGCCTCAAGATTTTTGCCATTTAAATAATATGAATCTTTAATAGTGGCAAAATAAACATGAATACCTAGGGCTTTGAGGTACAATGACATCTTAACTTCCAAGTTTGGATGTTAAGAATATCAAACATGGGAGGTGACATGAAATCCATGCGTGTATATAAATATTGTGATTAACCAAAATAAGGATCTTTAACTCTATGTTGTTAGACCCAAATCAAGAGCACCAAGCTCTCATGCCAATTGAAATCACCTAGAGGGGGGTGAATAAGTGACTAGCTAATCTAATGATGAATTAATGCGGAATTAAAATTATTTAAGCAAACTAAAAACTATTATGCTAAACACACAAGGTATAACACAAGTAGCCGAATTCCCGTGAAAGACTCTGGACTATCTCCTCAAGATTCCTTTAGATAAGAGTTGAGGTGCCGCTTGTTGGCCCAGAGGCCCTTCACTCTAGTTTTAATGATGATTAACTCATGTAGTTATAGTTTATTAATAATCTTATGATATTTAGTTTCAGATATTTGATCAAGATATTAGTAGGTGATTAGCTTTAACAAAAGTATTTTGGAGCTTTCACATAGCGATTCAAGAGCTTGCGCGTCAAGATCACATCTTGCACTCGGTTGGAGTCAAGCTCATTTGGATCGTACTTGGATCGAGTCTACTTGGAGACGGCGTTTTACAAGAAGACCTCAATTTGTTTAGTTTAAGTTTTTGTTTAGATCATTGTAAAGATTAGATAGTGTTGATATGCTTAAGTTCACAATACGCACACTCGTTTAAAGTTTCATGTTTGTTTTCGGTTTAACCGGTTTTAGATTTCTAGTTCAAATATATGATTTTCATGAATAGATAGAATCAAAATAAGTTTACATAGTTTAATGTATGTTAGATTTGATCTATATACATCTATGCTTCATCTATTTAGAAAAACTTATTTTGATAGTCTATTTCATGAGTTTGGAGTTTTGTATTTAAACAAAACTTATTTTTATATTTCATATCAAAAATATAGATATAAATCTTAATATGTATATTGGATTCTATCCATATACAATATGCTTCAAAGTTGTTTAAATATCATGTTTTTGTATTTACATGTGTTTGGAAAATTGGATTTCCATTTCAAAAATCCAAGTTTTGGAAAATACGGATTTTGGTTTAAGGTAAATTTTCTATCTCACAAAATGGTTCAAATTGTTTGAAATATGTGTTGAATTTTTATCACACATATTTGTATTTCAAAGATCTAATAAGAACTGATTTTTGTGAAATTTATGTGATTTTATGGGATTTATAGAAGATAAAAACCCAAGTTTTTAATCCCTATTATGTTTGACCAGGCTGTCTGCTGGTCGACCGGACCGGTCGACCGAGGCAGAAGTCGGTCGACCAGTCCGGTCGACCGACGAGCACAGGATGTGCACACAGCCAAGGCTGGTGGGCCGGTCGACCGGGCAGTCGACCGTCCAGAGAGCTCTACTATCTGGAAATGGCCCCGGTCGACCGGCCGGTCAACCGGCAGAGAGCTGCTGCTCTCTGTATCCAGTCTCGGTCGACCGGGGTTTGACCAGAGGCACAACAGTCATAAAAATGACCGTTGGGCCGGTCGACCGGGCGGTCGACCGGAAAGGCAAAAATGTCCTTTCCTGCTGCTAACGGGCAGATTTGTTTTGGGGTTATATACACCCCATCCTTTGGCTGATTTTACTAAGATTTTAGAAGAAAAAATTTACATCCTTCAAGTGTTTTTTAGCAAGAGTTTTCGGTGCTAAAAGTTTTATTTATATTTGTTTTTAAAGTGTTGAAATTTCAAAGAAAATAGAGTCTTTTGGGAATTGGTTTTTGATTTAAATTTCTATATCTATTTGGAGATTTTCTCAAGTATTTTTCTTTGTTTCAAATACTTTATTTTCTCACACTTGAGCTTATCATATCTATCCTATCTATTAGGATCTTCTTTTGTGAGAAAGAATTGGTTTGTGGTCTTTGTGATCACCTAGAGTTGAAAAACCTCTTTTATTTGAGATTGTGAGTATCCCTCTTGTATAGAGGTGATTGTGGAGGTTGTGATTGATATCCCTCTAAGTGTAGAGGTGATTGTTGAGTTGTGGCTTTGAGCCTAATCCCTCTAGTAAGAGGTTGATTGTTGTTTGGCTAAGTGCCCATCCCTCTAAGTGTAGAGGTTATTTGTGTTGTGCCTTGCCTCTAGTGAGAGGTTGTATTTGATGAGAGAGGAGTTGTGTACTCCCAACTTGTATTTGCCCAAATTCTCAGTGGAGGTTCCCTGTGTGGGAAGTCCTGTGTGGACGCTATAGTGGAAATCCTTCTGTGTGAAGGCGGGACGTAGAGCTGTGTGCTCGAATCTCGAAACATATCCTTGTGTTTGCGTTTGATCCACTTTCTCTAACTCTCTCTCTTATATTGTGCCTTGCATTGATTCATATTGTTCATTCATATTTATATACTTGATATTGATTGTGTGTGTGTCTCACTTGTGTTGAACCAAGAGAGCTTTACATAGCACCTCAACTCTTATTTAAAGGAATTTAGAGGAGATAGTTCAGAGCCCTTCACTGGGAATTCAGCTACACTCTTTGGTTACACTAAGTGTGTTGCATTTAGTTTTTAATTCCGCATTATTTGTCTTTAGATTAGCCATACACCTATTCACCCCCCTCTAGGTGTACTTTCAATTGGTATCAGAGCCTACGCTCCTGATATTAGGTTTAACCACCTAGGAGTGAGATCATGGTTAGTTAATCAATCATTTGCATTTGCACACATATAATTTGCACTCATGAATAACCCTTCCATGTTTGATATCTCTAAAATTGATATATGGAAGGTTAGGATGAGTTGGCATTTAAAAGCCATAGGTTGGAAAGTTTACCTTGTCATTACCAAGGAATCTTATCTTAGTAATAGCAAGCATTTAGAGGCCAATGCACAAGCCCTAGAGGCACTTAGAAAATCACTTAGCAAGAATATTTAGATATGTTTTCTCATTGTGTTTCCGCCTTTACAGTGTGGAGCATATTGACATCTCCCGAGCTACAAACACAAATCAATGAGGAGGAGAAATCTAGTGGAGGAGAATCCGAACAACGTTGCTTCATGGTCCAAGGGAATGACTCCCTTGAGGTAAACTCGGATACTCAACTAGATGATAGTTTTTCTTGTGACGAATATATTGATGCTGATGCTTTAAATGAAGAACTTTCCATTGTTTGTGAAAAATTATTAGAAAAATATAAAGCTTTAAAAAGAAAAGTTTTGGACTTAATAAAGAAAATAAAGATTTGTTTTCAAATCTTGAATTAACCTTGCAAGAGAAGGCTGAGATTTCAAAGGAACGTGACTCATTGAAATCCCAACTTGAACTTGCACTTAATGAAAACCAATTTTGAAAAATAAAAATGATTACAATGATGTTTTAAAGAAAAATGAGATCTTATCTTCAAAACTTGATTTTACTTTAAAAGAAAATGATATTTTGAAAATCAAAATTGCTTCTATTTCAAAAGAATTGAATTTGGTTTCAAAGAAAAATATCTCTTTGAAAAATGATTTAGATTCTTATGTTTGCCATGCTAGTATAGCTTCACCACCTAGTGTATCTATTGCATGCACCTCTTCTTCTAACATTGAAAATGATATAAATATTTTTAAGAAGAATGTTGATTATTTGGGCTCCACTTTGAGCCAATGTGCCATGAACCATACACGGATGGAATCCATGTTTCGAAAGAAGCAAGTTCCAAATATGCATGCTCACAAACCACGGCATACACATGCTCCTCACGCCCATATAATACTATGTATGCTCATGTGTACACTTGTACACATTGTGGACGTAAGGGTCACCTTGCAAAATTTTACTTTAATAGAATTAAAGATTCAAATTTTACAAATAGATTTCTTTGGGTTAGGAAAGGAGCTAACCCCCATGGACCCAAAAGAGTATAGGTACCAAAAGCCACTCCTATTGTATTTAATGTAGGTGCGGGCTCTCACTTGATGTGAGAGTGATGGTGCCTTGAGGTGGATGCGTTCCGAGCTTAACGGTGACTATCTTGGATGCATCACTTTCAAGAAAAGTTTGGTGGGAGGACCACCATAGTTCGGAGCTTAGAGATTTGCCCTCATGGTTTTGGTAACGATCTCTAAACTCTATGTATGTTTACATACTTTCATATTGTTAATTTTTAGCATGTTTTGATTTTTCATGATTACTATGTTAAATGCCATGATAATTAGGCTTGTGATATACATGATTAGTATTTGAGATACACTCATATTTATATGGATCTATATTTTTTTGTGTTCTACTTTAGTTTAACTATTGTGTATATCATAGATGTAAGACATGTGCATTTACTTAATGATCATGTTGGCTTATATTTTTCATTTTATGCTTCATGAATTGATTACATGTTTAGATGTAATTTTTTATTAATACTTGTACATATGCCTGTACAACTAATGAGCCACAAATTGATTATTATATGTTTGTGCTTGATTGCTCATTTGTCCCATTAGATGTACTAGTATAGCCTAATTTTGATGATTCATACATTTTGACTTGTATTTCCTATTTTGTACATGTTTTCATTAATATGTGTTTAACTTCATGTATATGCCAATTTTGTCAAAACTTTAAGATATACATGTATAACCTTGAGTCATTTGCCTTTCATGCAAAATCTCTTTATAGACTCAATTGTGTTTGGATATGTATGTATACTTCTAGTTTAGACAAAACATATATATGCCTTGGAAGTTAGTATTGTTTAATGAAAATTAAATTTTGATGATTTTCATTTTTATTTAAAGGAATTTCACATTGAGCCTTCATTGCCTATTCCCATGATTTTGTGATTACATGATTCTTTCACACACATTACTTGATGTTTTCTCATGACTTTATTTTCATGAGTATTATATGTGCTATATGGACCTTGAGTGTTGATTATGTGATTTTCATATTTTCATGAAAAACATTCTTGTTTTATTCCTTACTTGAAGGATTTCGTATTAGTTTACAAGTTTTTCATAAAACTAGTTGCGTATTTCTTCATTTTGGAAGAGTTTTCAATTATGCTACAATTATTTTCAAACTTATTTTTGAAAACCCCTTCCATTATGGGTGGTTGGATGGGCGACTATGCCTTATATGCTCAAATTGAAAATATTTTTAACATGTGCACGAATAGGGTGGTCTTTATGAGTTATATACTTGATCCTCATTGTGTTTTTCAATTGGTACCACAATTGATATTTATTTTGTTTACTAATATTTATTTCTATATATGTATGTTCTAACTTCAAATAGTATCAATTTCAATTGATATTTAATTTTCCATACATATATATATGTGTGTGTGTTTTGATTGTGCTTACTATATCTTTATAACTTTGAGCACAAATTTTATTATGCTAAGCTTGATTTAGTCCTTAATGACAATTATTTTTCAATTGATATCTTATACAAGCTTATGCATCGTTTTCATTTGTATTTCATAAAGGGGGAGAAAACTTCATGTTTTAGCTTTCGATCGATTGTATTTTCAATTGGTATCTTGCTCCCACTCTTTATGATAAAAAATTTAGTATATTATTTTTAATTAGTTTCCTATGCTCTTAATGAAAAATATTTTATTTTCGAATATGCTAACATTTTCAATATTGGTATCAAAAATCTTAAATTGGCTTTATCCTAAAAATTTGGTATCTTTATTGCAAAATGAATTGTTTAACCAAATAGTTGGTTTGTTTTTCAATTGGTATCATATTTCATTTTAAATTGGTATCTATATTGAAATGAATTATGTTTACATAAAAATATTTTGCTTTCACTTTATTTTGATATCAAAATTACAAAATATTTTCATTTGATATCAAATTACAAAATATTTACAATTGGTATCATGATTTACAATATACACATATATTTCTATTGGTATCAAAAACATACAATGTTTCATTTTTCATTGGTATCAAAAGTTTACAAGAAATTTTCAATTAGTATCTTTTGGTATCTTAAAATTTTTATTTATTTTCTATTGGTATCATAATTTGGTATCAAAAGTTTTGATATGTATTGCTTATATGCAAGGGGAGCTTAACATCTTCTCTATATATAGATTCATGTTGAGTGTATCTTATATTGAGGAGTTTGATCGCTCCTCTCTATGTCTTACACGTGTGTAGGAGGAGCTTCACATCTCCTTTTATACATTGTATATTATGCTTTATGTGGTTAGGGTTTAGTCATCTCTTTTCATATAAATGCATGTATGCAGGGGGAGTTAACTTCACGTCTCTCCTCTTCATGAATGTATATAGCATATACACCTTTATTGTTTTTGATTTATGCAAAAAGGAAGAAAAAAATATTTATGTCTTTAGTGTTTGTACCCCTTTGTTGATGAATTGACAAAAAGGGGGAGAGAAATTTGGAGTTTTTATATATGCATGTTTGTTTAATTTGTTACCTTTTACTATTGGTATCAAGAGCATTTTTTATTGATATCAAGAGCATGTTTATTTCATTGGTATCAAATATCATGTTTATGCATATTTATGTTGAGCATTCATGACATATCTTTATTGTTTATTGCTATGCATGAGTTAAGGGGGAGCTTCTATGAAGCTTAACTTTAATCCATGCATATATAACTTCATGAGTTTTGTCATCATCAAAAAGGGGGAGATTGTTGGTCCAGAGGCCCTTCACTCTAGTTTTGATGATGATTAACTAATGTAGTTATAGTATACTAATAATCTTGTGATATTTAGTTTCAGATATTTGATCAAGATATAGTAGGTGATTAGCTTCAACAAAAGTGTTTTGGAGCTTTCACATGGTGATTCAAGAGCTCGCGCGTCAAGATCGCATCTTGCACTTGATTGTGTTGACACTCTAAAAAAGACAAGATTCCTGACTGGCCTGAATAATGTCTAAACTTGTTGACATTTATAAAAGACAAGTGACAAACAAGCTGACGACCAGTTCTGTACCCATCTCTAAGGGACAAATAAGCAAGTTGGGCTCTACTGATCCAGTGAAGCAGACAGTGAGCCCAGATTGTCTTTGAAGAGACCTAAGCAGGCCTAAGATGCTAAGTTAGCTCAATACTTAGCATCGCATGAGCCCAAGGGGATAGCCTCACCTGAGAGGCTAAGTTTGTCTGACTTCGCCTTGGAGCTGTTCAAAGCTCTATCAGAGAGCTAACTTACAGCTTCGCCTGAAGTGCTCAGTTAGCTCCGCAGAGAGTTAACTTCGCTCGAAGCCACACGCAACCGCGTAGAAGGATGGTCGGTAGCTTCGCCACAGATGTTTATCCAGCTCCGCTAAAGAGCTTTCTTCTAACTTCGCCAGATGCTCCTTCCAGCTCCGCTGCGAGCTCGACGCGGCAGCTCCGCTATGGGTCTGTTATGATCAACTTTGACCAATCAAATCTCCAGATGAGATCAAATCTATTCAGGATCAAACCTAATCGAGATCAAATCTGAGATCAAATATGGCAGTTGTTTACCATAATCCCTTGACTCTCATAAAACAAGTAAGAAGATCAGGGGAGATCCTTCAAATATTTGGAAAGAATCAAAACGGATCAGGAGATCGACACTACCTGCTATTTCTAGCTTCGCAGAAGCTGATCCTAGCCTCTCGGTAAGGCTACTTTCCAAATTTAAATAGATTGACTTAATCTGTTTTTAGATTTACAAAGGGACAATTGTACCCCTGCTCTCCCTATAAATAGCCCACCAGGGATATATGAACACACACAGAGATAGAGGCTGAAAGAAGAGAAGAGACGGCTAAACAGAGATCTATTCTCTTACTTCCAAGAATTCAGAGAACTACTTCTCTAATCAGGGTGCTAATACCCTAAGATCCTCCTCCCTCTCAAGGAATTTCCAGAATCAGGCGAGAAGAAATTCCAAAGCGGAGGCAGTTTGAGAAGTAACAAGAGGGTTCTACCAACCTTATGTTCTCTGATTCCCCGAACCAGGCGAGAAGGGAATCCCGTCAGGCAGCAGACTGACCGTCTGATCGATCGCATCGTCAAAGGGACAAAGTGGTCGTGCGCTGACCAGACTCCTATCGGCACACTTCTCTAGAATCTCAGAGGAGATCTACTTGTAATCTTTTTATTGCAAAAGAATTACTTGTAATTTAGCTCCTCGACCCCTTTTTGTAAGTTTTTCCCTTTTGCAAATTCAATGAAAAACAAGATGGCGACTCTGCTAGGGACTGAATTCTCCACTATTGAGAATCAAGTGTCACAATGCGACGAACAGACCTTCGGGTCTACTTCTAAATTCAAGGAAGTCGGTGTGGCCAGAGTCCCTCTGGCTAAATCTTCAAAGCAAGTCTCTGTAGAGACAGATGAGGCTCTCTGCGAGCCTACCACGGTCTTCTGGCGCAACAAGGAAGCAGACCCGCAATGCAAGGGTTCAAAATCTTCAGCCTTTTTACCATCGAAAACCTAGTCGTTCACTTCGACCAAGGAAAATTCGAAGAGCTCCTCCCTGGGGGTGGTTCAATGCTCCGCGCACGAAAGCACAGAAAGGTCTCGATGGCCAAGGTTTCGGAACAGAAACCGGAGGCAGAATCCTTCCAACACCTCCCAGCCTCGTGTGTGGCTAGCCAGGTTCCCTGCGAACCTAAGTCTCCTCTTTCAAAGCAGATGTGGAAGCCAAAGCAGAAAGCTTCATGTGAAGCTTCAGGCGTAGCTACACTACAAGTTTGTCTCTCTCACGAAGAAAAAGGCAAAATGCCTGCCTGCTTCAATGAGACTGTCAGTCGCGGAGTTATGACGGCGACCATGCCTTCGCCTAATTCAGGAGCAGTAACTCCTAGCGCCAGCCTCGTTCTTATAAGCGAAGCCACTGATGGTGTGGCACGCACAGTACCTCAGGGTACACATGAAGTTCCCAGCAGTCAGGCTAGAGCACCCTGTGGTGCTAACCTCCTTCGCAACAAGGAAGCGAACAGAGCACCACAGCATGCTTCGACCCCCGGTTCCTCGAACGTCAAGCTCGCTCTTCGCAGCAGAGCTAAGGGATCGCCTTTAGGTGTTGACAGCGGTGCTTATGTAGCTTCAACACCCAAGGACATTCCCAAAGTTCTTAGCCGCGAAGCTAGAGCTAAAGCTAATCTCTTTAGCAGCAAGGCAGCGGATAAAGCACCACGGTGTGCTTCGCTCTTCAGTCCTTCAAATACTAAGCTCGCCCTTCGCAGCGAAGCTAAGGGATCATCCCTAAGTGTTGATAGCGGTGCTCATGCAGCTTCAGCACCCAAGGGTATTCCTAAAGCTCTTAGCCGTAAAGTTAGAGCTAAAGCACTATCTAATGCTAATCACTTCTGCAGTGATGAAAAGAACAGGACATCGTCCTATGCACAATCCAACAGAGCCTCTGCCTAGATTGTCTAGGCCCGGCTGGGTCTGACTTGCGAAAATTCTTGACAAGCAAATGAAAGTCGGAATCTTTTCGGACTTCTCTCTCTTGTTGTCAACAAGTGGGATGTCAGTTGGTGATAGTCCACTCGGTCCATTGCCGGCTAGGACCAATCCCCGCCACTCCTCCACACCGACGATCAGTTTTTGATCGACTGTCGGTGCAAACTCCGGTAAAACATCGCAAAAAGAGCGTACCGCAAGATTTGCCCTCTGTATCCGTTAATATGATCGGAAGGGGACGAGAGCTGCGTAGCGGCAGACGAGCGTCGCATGCCACTCCCTCTAGTTCCCCAGATCTAGATTATAGCCCAGACCTTAGTGAAGTCTTGGTACTTGAAGAAGGTGTCTTCCAAAATACCAGATCCAGGGTTGCAATACCCTACAGTTATGAACAACCATCTTCCTCAACTGTAGTAACCTCACCAGAACCGATGAAAGGATTAGTCCAATGGTCTGATGAGGAGGACGGAGACAGTGGGTATGCCTCTTCGCAACAGTCAGCTCGGTACGAACGGATAGAGTATCAGTGAATATGGCTGATAGCGGTAATGATGACCTTCGTCGACGGTTGGAAGCCAGGAGCAAACTTCCAAGACCCAGCAAGAAGTTTTGGACAACATTCAACAGATGCTCGCTCAACTCCTCAATAACCGGAATAACAATGATACCGGGAGTAACCATGATGAGGAAGAACATCATAGAAATGAACAACCAAAGACTGAGAAGTCAAAGGAGAGTTCTTCTTTAGACGCTGAAGTTCTTAAAGGCATCCAAGCTCAGATTGCATTCCTAACTCAGAGGGATGAACTAAAGAAAGTAGGGGCAGTCCGTCCTTACTTTTTGGAATGGGATTCAGTACCATACCCACCAATGTTCAAATAACCAATGTTACATACGTATGATGGTAAGAGCTCGCCAAACCAGCACATCTACTATTTTCGGTCTCAGACCGGTAATGTTATAGACAATGATGCTATCATAGCCAGACTGTTCATTGGCACCTTAAAGGGGGTAGCATTTGACTGGTTCTGAAGTCTCCCTCCGGGCTCTGTCAATTCCTGGATCAACCTGGAAACCCGATTTCTTTCTCGTTTCTATGAGGACGATACCGAGGTAACCATGGACAAACTCCTCTCTACCGTACAGAAGAAGGGCGAATCTGTCCGTGACTACATTGAGCGGTTCAGAAACTTGTCTTTGATGTGCCCAGCAGGGATGCCATTACCCATGCTTTTACAGAGTGCAGGCACAACTTCTTAGACCAAGTAGAAATTCGCATGGGAGCTGTCAAAGCCCATACCTGGAAAGAACTGGTCGAGCAAGCTGAGATAGCCGAAAAGTCAGCTAAAAAGTTCGAACCATCCACCCCTAAAGGCAAATGGGGTATGAATAATAAAGGACGTGGCGACATGGCACAGTCTTCCCAAGCCAAAGGGAAAGAGACTATGTCCGTCGAATTATCAGGGGATGTTCAGTCGAAGGCCAAGAAGAACGGCTTCAACAATTAGGAGTCTAAGTTTCCTCCGAAACAGTACCCCTTCAAGGACGAACATGTAGTCGCAATATTCTATTTACTCCACAAAGGGAATAAATTAAAGCTGCCAGATGCTCAGCGTCCTAATGAAATAGGACGCACGAATGACCCAAAATATTATCTCTTTAACAGGATGATTCATCATCCTACTGACAAGTGCTTTGCCCTCAAGGACAAGATCCAAGCTTTAGTCGATGCCGGAGTCCTGACGCTGAAGTCAGAGCAAAGAAAGTCACTGCAAACATGGTGACCCTCGAGTTCGGCAAAACCCCAAAGGTCACAGTTTCTGATGGGACTTATCCAATCCCTACACCATGGCTGGAAGTAAAGCATCCTTCAGCTAAAACTCAAGAGAATAAGGGTCTTGTTCCCTTGACACTGGAGACAGGGAAAATCATGTGGATACACCCAGACCTTGTCCAAGACGAAAATGAGATTCAAAGAAATCCAAGTCGAAGGGCAAATCTTGCAATGTTGTCTCCATCCTGCCGGATGATGGCAATCTCACATCAGCTTCTCTCAGCGATTCTGAAGGAGAAAAATACACTTGCACGACGCAAGCTGATGTACCTCAACCGACAGGTACTCGATCCGGAAAATCATACTTAAAACACTATGAGAAAGCTATTGATGAGATACAATAGCAGACGACATCAGTACAAATACCAGCACCCGCTTCGGTCCCAACCAAGGGAAAGGAGAAGCCAAAAGAAGTCCGCTTCGACCATGTCCTGAAGAAGCCTTCAGGCCCAGGGCTTGACATGCCCTTTCGTTTTGACATATTGACCCAGTTGGCTAATATCTCGGCTTGTATTACCATACACGAGCTCCTTCGTCTCTCGAAAGAAACAGAGAAGCACTCAGGGATGCACTGGCTAATTCAGAATCATTCCTGACATATATGTCAGAAATCCTAAAGATGACACTTAGTCCGCCTGCCCTGAATGCCATCATGTGCAATCAAAGGTACCTGCTATTACCTTTACAGCGGAGGATATGCTCCTCAAGGATAACAAGCACGATCGACCTTTGTACTACACTGGATACATCAGTTCGACATGCATTGAAAGGGTACAGGTTGACCCGGGGTCCGCACTCAGCATCATCCCCAAAATACTCCTCTACTTCCTTGGCATACCACTGTATCGCTTGTCTGCAACCACTACAACAATATACGGTTTTAATGCCGGAGTAGTTATCCACTTGGGAAAATTCGACTCCGTTGCCAAATAGGGAGCCTGAAGTCAGAGGTGATGTGCTATGTCATTGACGCTGATACGTCGTACAACTTGTTACTAGGACGACCATGGATCCATGCCAACTGGATCGTTCCCTCCACTCTGCACCAGTGCTTCAAATATGTTAAAGATGATGCAGCAGTATGAACTGTCTTCGCTGAGAAGCAACCATTCAAAGGGGTGGAAAATTACTTTACTGACGCTTTCCTGTATCAAAAGATCGGTGAAATATCGAAAGAGTTATTGCCTGACAATGATGATAGGGCAATGAGGCAGATTCAGAATCTAAAACAGACATGCCAGCCATTTTGATTGGTGAACCGATTATAGCATGTCTTACTAATCCCCAATGTAACACTCCTTCTGAAGATGAGGGCGAATGGGTAATTAATGATAATATTTTCTTTGATTATCCTGTGAGTGTTGGATTGTTTGAATCCATTACGGATAGCTTTCTGCACATGCCTTTACATGAACTAAGTGCATCTGGTACACCCGTGGAATCTATAGAAGGGGCCATTTTAGTCATCCCTCCATCCAAAGAAGGTCAGTTACCAATAATATTCGGTAAAGCCCAACCACGAGGGTCTACAGCCACAGATTCAAGTTCAGACTCAGACACCCCACAAATTTTCATTATGCGCGACCAGCGCACCGAATGATGAGGAAAATGGGATACAACCTGCAGCATGGGAAGGGCCTGAATTTCGAAAAAGGAAGACGTGATTTTCTGCGTAACTTCGTGCCAAGAGGAAAACCAGCAAATTCTATGATAACACACGCAGGGTGTTGGGATACGTTACACCTACACCTCCAGCAGCGGTTCAGTCCAAGGATGACAAACCGATCCCGTCACACTCTGCCTCTTCCTTCGAGTGGGACTTAGATGTCAGTGTGGGAATGATGTTCGAGAATCTCACCGTTAATATGACTTCAAGCAGTCAATTGGAGCCAGCGGAAGCTACTGATGTGGAACCATGGGCTCAGCAATTAGATCTCCAATGGGAAAAGCGATTCGAACAGCGTGAACCACCTACTGAAGACAAGGTGATTCAGGTCAACTTGCGTAGTCAAGATCATCCTAAACCCATCTTTATAAGTGAAAGCTTATCACTTATGGAAAAAGAAGAATTAATAGTACTCGTAAAGGAGTATATAGATGTCTTTGCATGAAACTACGAGAACATGCCTGGACTTGATCCACAAGTAGCCATGCATCGTCTGAACATCAAACCTGACGCCAAGCTGGTCAGCAGTAGCAACGTCGGTTTCGTCCGAACATTATGAAGGCTATTGAAGTTGAAGTTTATAAGCTCATTGCATGTGACTTCATACGGGAGGAACAGCATCCAAATTGCGTTGCTAATATCATTCCCATCCTCAAGAAGAATGGGAAAATACGGATCTGCATTGACTACCGTGATCTCAATACAGTTTGTCCTAAAGACAAACTCCCACTACCCATCACCGATGTCATGATTGACAATACCTGTGGATTCGAAAGAATGTCTTTCATGGACGGCTTTTCAGGGTACAATCAGATTAAGATGTATCTAGAGGACGAGAAGCATACTTCGTTCTGGACGCCATTGGGGGTACACTGCTACACCGTGATGCCCTTCGGGTTAAAAAACACGGGAGCAACCTATCAGCGGGCAATGAACACAATTTTTCGCGATCATCTCCTAAAAACGGTTGAATGCTATGTCGACGACATTGCTGTCAAAAGTCGTAATAAGAATGACCATCTTCGTGACTTGAGAACGATGTTCGACATAATGCGGGCTCATCAACTAAAAATGAATCCGACAAAATCCTTCTTGGAGTTTTGAGTGGCAAGTTCCTTGGGTTTATCGTTACATCAAAAGGAATTCATCTTGACCCAGACAAAGTCAAAGCCATTCAGAGCATGCATCCACCTAGGAATCTCAAAGAACTTAGAGGCTTACAAGGTAGACTGGCTTATATCAGAAGATTCATTACAAATCTCTCGGGCCGCTGTCAACTGTTCACCCGACTCATGAAAAAGGGTGTTTCCTTTGTATGGGATCAAGCTTGTCAGGAAGCTTACGAGTATATCAAGAGATATCTCACAAAACCTCCAGTCTTAGTAGCTCCCACATCAGGAAAACCGTTCTTGCTTTACGTGAAAGCTATGGACCATTCTCTTGGTGCCCTGCTTGCTCAAAAAGACGACAATGGTCACGAACAGGCTATTTATTATCTGAGCAGGAATCTGATAGGGGCGGAATCTCGCTATAATCCTATTGAGAAGGAGTGCTTATCTCTTGTCTTTGCCGTTCAGAAGACACGACATTATTTGGTTGGCCAAACCATACATGTCATTTTCAGAGTGAATCCTTTGCGTCTTCTTATGACGAAGCCAGGATCATTGAATTCAAGATTAGCTAAGTGGGCGCTTCTTTTGTCTCAATACGACATGCTCTTTATCCTCAGAAGGCAGTTAAAGGCCAGGCACTTGCAGAGTTCTTGGCTGCTCATCCGGTTCCAGAAAACTCAAAACTTCATGAAGATATTCCAGATGAAGTCTTCGAATCTAACGTAACCTCAGAGGATGAAGTTTGGCAGATGTTCTTCGATGGAGCATCACGAATAGGTCCTAAAGGCAGGATCATTGCCGGCGTGGGGGTTGTGTTTATCTCTCCACAAAATCATGTCATTCCTAGAGCATTTTCTCTGACGGAATCATGCTCTAACAATGTGGCAGAATACAATGCTCTACTTATTGGTCTTCAGCTCACCCACAAAATGGGGAAACGCTACCTTGAAGCGTACGACGATTCAAAACTGATTTTCAATCAGGTTAAAGGTGAATATGAGGTCCGTCACGAGGATTTGGTACCTTATTATCACGCAGTCATCGAAATGGCTAATCTGTTTGATGGCTTTTACATCCGGCACGTATCTTGACCTCAGAATACTAAGGCGGATGCTCTTGCTACATTAGTAACAACACTAGCCTTACCAGTCGACACCGAGTATCACCTTATAGTGGCGACTCGACACCTTGTCTGCTCTAAACATATGTTAAGAACCAGAGAGGTATATAATATCTCGATGGATCTTGATCCAAGAGATTGGCGATTTCCTTTTATCGACTATGCTTTACATGGTCTGCTTACAGACAATCCTAAAGAAGCGACATCTATCAGACGAAGGTCTCTCCGTTTTTACTATGACTCAACTCTGAAGATACTTTACCGTCGCTACTCCGTTGCCTTTCTAATTCAGAGGCACTGGAAGTGCTCAAAGAAGCACACGACGGCATATGCGGAGCTCATCAGCCAGGTCTGAAACTTAAAGACTGATTGCACAGGCTTGGATATTATTGGCCAACTATGATAGCCGATGCCATCCAATATGCACGAAGGTGTAAAGCATGCCAAATCCATGCAGACTTCATACATCAGCCCTCAGAGTTGCTCCATCAACTATTGCTTCATGGCCATTCGAAGCATGGGGAATTGATGTTGTAGGGCCAATCAGCCCTTCTTCAATAAAAGAACACCGGTTTATCCTAGCGATAACCGATTACTTTTCAAAGTGGGCAGAAGCTATACCACTGGTGGAAGTTAAAACTTCTAATGTGGTTAATTTCATCAAACACCATGTCATCCATCAATTTGGTGTCCCTAGGCGGATCATCCATGATAACGGTCCCCAGTTCATAAGCTAGGTATTATATCGATTCTGCGATAAGTATCGAATTCAAAATGTGGCTTCAACTGCCTATAATCCTGCCGCTAATGGCTTGGCGAAGCATTCAATAAGACAATCATTAAGTTACTTAAAAGTTTTGTTTCCTCGAATAAGCGAGATTGGGATGAGAAGTTTAGTGAATGTCTTTGGGCATACCGAACCACGCTTCGGACCCCGACAGGCAATAAACCTTTTTCCCTGGTATACGGGTGTGAAGCAGTCATACCGTTAGAAATCCAGATGCCGTCATTACGAGTCGCTCTGATCACTAAGATCACATCAGAGGACAATGATCGGTTGCGTCTTCAAGAGCTCGAAGCCCTAGATGAGAAGCGGTTACAAGCTCATCAACACATTGAGTTGTATCAAGCTCGGATCGCAAAAGCCTTCAATAAGAAGGTCAAACAAAGAGTCTTTCAGAAAGGAGATTTGGTTTTAGCCGTCAGACGACCGATGATCATGACGCACAAAACCAAAGGCAAATTTCAGCTCAAATGGGAAGGACCGTTTGTAATAGAAACAGTCTATTCAAATGGAGCATATCGCCTTATGACTTCGGATGGTGATTTACTCATGATGCCGATCAACGGCAGATTCTTAAAGAAGTATTATCCTTGATAAGGACCCTTCCCATAATCAAGTTAACATTATACCTCTAATCAAGACCTTTAAATCCGAGATATGCAGAAGGAGCGCCCCTCTCTTTCTCTAAACGAGATCATACGATCGTAAACCAGCATAGAGCCGATCGTACACTGGTTATCTCAAAGAGAATCAAGGTTACAAAAATAGTAATCAGATAATCCGACACCTCTAACGGTTAAGGATAAAGGAAAATGTTGGCTTTTAAGCCCAACATAAGTCCTTGACAACTCATCATGTTGAGGGAAATAGCATGGCTAGCCCGACTCATACGGTAGTTGGTAAAGGTATATCAAATCCGTTGACAGCTGAGGATTTGCTAAAAATTCTAAGGAACCTGTTCCCATTTGATCCCCTCTCTAAAATCACTTACCAATTCTCATCCATGGAATGGTAAGACCACATATAAAGAATGCCGAATTCCCACGAAGTTCTTTTTGTCACGTTAACATTACACCTCTGACATATGATCTTTTATGGGATTCACTTTCTAGCTCCCCAATGAGTTTCCGAGTCCCACTCAGTTTCTAGTGGACTTTTCTTTTTGTCAAGTTAACATTACACCTCTGACAAATTGCTTTACGAATTCCTACGAGGTTCATTTTGTCACGTTAACATTACACCTCTGATATATGATCTTTTATGGGATTCACTTCCTAGCTACCCAGCGAGTTTCGGAGTCCCACTCAGTCTTTAGTGGACTTTTCTTTTTGTTAAGTTAACATTACACCTCTGACAAATTGCTTTACAAATTCCTACGAAGTTCTTTTTGTCACGTTACATTACACTTCTGACATATGATCTTTTATGGGATTCACTTCTTAGCTCCCCAGCAAGTTTCCGAGTCCCACTCAGTTTCTAGTAGACTTTTCTTTAACATTACACCTCTGACAAATTGCTTTATGAATTCCTACGAAGTTCTTTTTGTCAGTTAACATTACACCTCTGACATATGATCTTTTATGGGATTCACTTCCTAGCCTCCAACGAGTTTCCGAGTCCCACTCAGTTTCTAGTGGACTTTTTCTTTTTGTCAAGTTAACATTACACCTCTGACAAATTGCTTTACGAATTCCTACGAAGTTCTTTTTGTCACGTTAACATTACACCTCTGACATATGATCTTTTATGAGATTCACTTCCTAGCTCCCCAGCGAGTTTTCGAGTCCCACTCAGTTTCTAGTGGACTTTTCTTTTTGTCAAGTTAACATTTCACCTCTGACAAATTGCTTTACGCATTCCTACGAAGTTCTTTTTGTCACGTTAACATTACACCTCTGACATAAGATCTTTTATGGGATTCACTTCCTAGCTCCCAGCGAGTTTTTGAGTCCCGCTCAGTCTTTAGTGGACTTTTCTGGTTGTCACGTTAACAATATACCTCTGACAATTCCTTCCAAATCTCATACAAATTTTGAGCTTGGTGGCTTCTCAATCGGTTACGTCCCTGCGACCTCTGAGCTGACAGATAGCCAAGTCTCATCTTTTAGTCCAGTAAGGATTATTTTCTCAAATGTGTGACTGACTCTCTCAGCTTTTCACCGCTGATTGGATTAGTTATATCATTATTCCTTTTCCTGTTAGAGGACTGCAATACAACTTAAAAGCAGGCATTGAAAATTCAAAAAATAAAACAAGTTGGAAATGCAACAGGGGAGTCAAATAAAAATCACTTTTTATTGATTCAAAAGAGGGATACATGAATGATTACAAGCTACGACGACGCTTCATAAAACTTGATCCGTTCTTCAAGAGTGGCCCGCCTAGTCTTCCTCTCTTCAGCAGCCCTGATAAGCGCCTGCGACCTCAACTCGGCCTCATTAAAGCTCGCTGTCTGGGCCAAGCGAGCTTCAATTTCAACCAAAGTGGCCCTCTGCGCTAGCTCCTGTCGCAAGACTTCATCATTCTGGGCCTTAAGCCGCTCAAGCCGAGCAATCTCTTCAAGACACACTGGTTCAGCCTTGGACAAAAGAAGATTAGCCTTCCTGATCATTTCCTTGGCCTTCTCAATTTTATCCTCGGCGTCAAGAAGAGCACTGCTAGAAGCATTATGGCATCCCCGAGCTCTACTTTCCTTGTCTCTAAGGATTTCGAGTCAGAAGAAATTGCCTTAGCGGCTTCTTGAGCGGCGAGATGAGCTTCATGCATTTGAGCAGCAAGGTGCACAAGCTGTTCGTTAACTGAAGACTCTAGATTTGAATGGCTAAGACGATGCCATTCGTCCACATTCCTCTCGAGTCTGTCCACCAGAAGCTCCAATGTGGCGGCCTGGTTATCCCCTCCAAAGTCTCGGATGTTGTCAATGCTTCAGGAGAGGATCACCTTTAAAGTAGAAAATGAGGTAGTCGAGCCCTTCAAGACCAAAGCAATGGAACGCTTTAAGCCCTATAAAGCTGTCGACTAACTCAGCCACGAATTCATTCTCGGCCTCAACTATGCCCGGTGAACGAACAGCTTCTGAAGACAAAGCTTCCACCGGTTTCACTGACATTACTGTGGAAGGAATATTAGAAGCACTGTCTGGAATAATATGAGGGATCGTCGGTGATCTCAGAGGAGTCCTCATTGAAACTAGTACACTAGTCACAACCGAAGTAGGGTTTAGTGACTATTTCTGGGAGAGCTGGCTCAACCACCAGTGTGGGAGAAGTAGACTGGTAATCACCTTCAGCTCCGCGCTGGGCAAGATAGGCAGCACTGGCGAAACCAATGGCACCTCACTTACCAATATAGTTGGAAGGGAGGTTGGTTCCGTGATTACTGTTCCCTCGATCCCCTTTTCTCTGGCCGGTTCAGGTTGATAAGAGGGCAACCCGTGATACAAAGCATCCAACTCGGCAGCATCCGCCGCGATCGAAGTACTTACTTCACCCCTAGTTCCCTCAGGAAGATTGGTTGGCTCTCTTGAAGTTGATGCACCCAGAGGCGGAACGCCTGTAGCAAGATTCTGTTTAAGCAAGGCCTAATGAATATCACGAGAAGAATTACTTACAAAAGGTCAAAGCACTACCCAAAGATGATATCGCCTCAACTGCCGTGGCCGCAGTCTCTCTCCAAACTTCCTCGACAGCGACATCAGCCCCCTCAGGCTCCATAGGAAAATCTTTGGCAGAGTCAACACGGACGGCCGGCCCACCTTCGCTCGCCGAACACTCGGTGGTCCACCCAAAAGAGCTGGAGGCCATAGGGCTTCTTATTAGTCACATATATTGCATATACATTGTCACCTTACCATACCTTTTAGCTAATAAATCCTATTAACAAGTCTTCTTTTTCTTTGTTTAATGTAGGCCCAATTGCTAAAAGAAAGGAATGAGAAACAAGCCTAAAAGCCCACCAAATTCTGATTTAATTCAGAATAAATTCAAAATCAAGGAATCAGGGCAAATCTTGGCATATCAGAGAGGTTGAAAAACGGTTGAGAAGAATCCTCCGGAATCAAGCAGTTGAAGCTAAACAATCAAAGGCTGTTTCGTCAAATTTTAAAGCTGCAATGAGAAAACCAGCAAAATATATAGGCACATCACCAAACCGGAGAATTCCACCAATTGGTTGTGGCCACATGGCCACACCAGGGCCGCGGAAACGCGGCCCTAGCCGCGTTTCCGCGGCCTTGTTATGTCAGTTGGGAGAGCGTTTGCTCCCCCAATTTTCCCGGGATCTCCCTCCTCTGGTTTTTCCCTATAAATATCAGTTTCAACAGAGCAAAAAGGAGCGAAGACTAGGATTAGAATTTTGTTATTTCTTTAAGGATTTAGGTTCTTTGTTAGATAGCACAAAAGTTGTATTTTCATTTTTGCAATTTGTAGTTCAGCCAAACACTTGTGAGAGAGAGGAATTGAGTGCTTGTACTTGAAGATTGAAGTGACATCAATACAAGAATCGAGCCACATTTTCTTTCACTCATATTACAGTATGTCTTGCGTTATTTACTTGCATTTTTCTTTAACTTTCATGAGTAGCTAAATCGATTTTTTTGGGCTCACTATTGTACCTCTCTCTAATTCTTCTTCTTTTCTGATTTTAATGAAAAAGACCCAATGAATAATTTGCATGCCTAACTTAAAGCCTTTCTTCTTGAAAGTGTTCTTGAAGGCACATGAGGATGGGTTTAGATTTTTAACTTCATACTTCTTTTAAGAACATTTCTTGAACTTGTTTTTATTTCATACTTGCTTCTTCGCGCTTGATGATTTAACATTCGATTCAAAACGATTTCTTAAAGAAAAGAGTTAACCTTTCCAACCATCTTATATGCTTTACTTCAAACTTTCTAAAGTCAACCTTAAGTTTTGCCTATGATCAAGTTGAGACACTAAGGATTTCAATAGAAGAATAAAACGGTTGAGTAGTGAGATAGTGAGCCCAGAATTTCTCCTTCTTATATTTAAAACAAACAAACAATTTCAAAAGTTTTTTGAATCACCTTCTCCAAAGTCTTCTCCAAAGTTGCAGTTTCTCTTTTATTCATTTCCCTTCTCTTCATTCTTCTTTTCAATTAAAAACGAGCACAATTCTTTGTTATTAAACGAAACACCGAAAAGCTTTCATCGCATTCCTCCTCGTGGACACGACCTGTTAGCCACAAGCTACACGGTAATTTCTTAACTCTTTGATTGTTCTTTCAATTTAGCAATCAATTTTTGGCGTCGTTGCCGGGGAGGGAACGATGTATTTGTTTTTTAACAAGTTTGGTGTGTTGTTTCAGGGACTTGAAGATTCAGTCTAGCATTCAAACTTTGCAAGAGAAGACTTGCAAATTCTGTGCCCCTACTCTCGAAAGTAGGAAACAGAATTTCAAGAAATTGCGTTGCAAAAATTAAAATTTCATTGGACTACTAAAACTCTTTTTTGCAGGACATATTGCTCGCAAAAAATTAAGTTTTTGTACGTTATATTCTTGCTATTTCTGCTATCCACCATCCCTATTTTTATCCAACAGTAATTTGAGTGATTGTTAATTGCTTAAAAAACGTTTAGACTTGCATTCTAGGCATTTGTCTAATTACGTTTATTTTACAATTACTGTTGAAGAGAGCTGAAGACAAGGTACGATGCATAGCATATAGTTTAGAAAACAATCTTGGGTGATATTTGCTTTTGAATGCTACTTTTCTATATCTTGCACACTTTGCACAATTAACTCTAAGGGCAAAACCCAATTCAAGATAAGGTGGGAAAGTCATTACCCTTCTTTAGCCCACAAACCATCTCCAAGAACGCACAACCTAAGCCTAAGTAAAATCTGATAGACGTTGGCCTTAGGGACATCTCGAACTCACTAGGAGATTATCCTAAGGGGGAAGGTGTTGGATTTGACTCCTGTCAAATCAGTATCTAGGAAGAGGATTGCGGGCCGAAAGCCCGAAGGTTGGTGGTTACTTAATTAAGGAACGTCTTTGACGGATAACCTCCCACCAATCTTGCCCTGACTTGGCTGATTAGCTTGTGGTCAAAGTCTACATTATATCTCCTGTGAAAAATCAACCAATTAGGAGTTGTTTAGGTCAAGGTTACTTTAGATTAGGCTTGGTTGATTACTCTTATTGACTGTTGGTAAACTTGTTTGTGATTGTGATTGTGTTGTGTATGCAAGTGTGGTCGAGAGACCCTAATTCATCTAGGTTGACTAGAAACACATCACCACCCAAGTTTGAACCAAGACCAGATCCGATAATGGCTCAATCAACATCATTGTAGGATAGGTTCTATCCCATTAGAACCTCACTTCCATCTTGCATTCTACTTCCATCGGTTGGTGAATACAATTTTGAGCTCAAACCTCAATTCATCAACACACTCCCTAAGTTTCATGGCTTAGAGTCCGAAGATGCTTACTTCTTCATAAGAGAATTTGAGAAAGTATGTCTAATGATGAAAATCCCACACCTTGTAGACGATGCTATTAGGTTGAGATTTGTCCCTTTCGCACTTAAGGACCTAGCAAAGAAATGGCTTTACAGCTTAGCGGCCAGTTCTATCACATCTTGGGATGGTTTCATCAAGGTCTTCTTGAAGAAATTCTATCCAATTCATAAGACCGCTCTCATTAGGAAGACAATCATGCATTCAAGCAAGAACCAAGTGAACCGTTCTGGAGGTACTTTGAACGCTTTAAAGATCTCCTTGTTAATGTCCACATCATGGAATAGAGAAATGGCGACAATGCCAAATTCTTTATGACGATTTAGACTATTCTACCAAAACCCTCTTAGAAAGTATGTGCCAAGGGGGATTCTTGCAGAAGGATGAAAATGAAGGATGGGATTTGTATGAAAACCTAGCTGAAAAGACCATCCAATGGGAACCTGCTAGTGAGACCTCTAGGAATCCAAACTCCATCTCTTCAAAGGAGGTCTCCATTCTATCGAATCATCCATCGCTAATGAGGCTAAGTTAGCTAACCTAGCAAGAAGACTGGAAGCTCTAGAAACAAAGGAACCAAGTCCAGTCAATCAAGTCAGCGCAAACCAATTTTCAACTCCGGGCTGCACTTACTGTCAAGCCATGAATCATGTGTTCGAGGAGTGCCCTGTGTTTCAGGCTCAGCAACAATATCATGAACCGATGAATGCGGCCTTTTCAAGGCCGAACAATAATCCTTACGCCCCAACGTACAATCTTGGCTGGAGAAATCACCTTAATTTCTCATAGAGCCAAAATAACAATGACTATTCACGATCAAATCATGCTAGCCACTTCCATCATGCCAATAATTTTTCCAATCATCAACCCAACTTTTCCAATTTCTATAATAATTCTCCCAACCATCCACCTAACTTTTCAAACTATCAACAAAACTTTCCCAACCAAGCCACAATCCTCCTTCCAGAATCCTCAACTAGAAAGGAGAATGACTGACTTTGAAAGAAACATGGAAAGATACATGAAAAACCAAGATTCTCTCATGCAAACTATACAGAGGTTAGAGGTTCAAATGAGCCAACTAGCCACTCCACAGAATGAGAGACAGAAGGGTACCCTGCCTAGTCAGCCAATAACAATCCTAAGAATTCTCAACAAGCTCATTTGGTTGAGGATCAATCATTAAATCAATATAATGCTGTTCATACATTGAGGTCAGGAAAGAGAGTTGATAATCAAGTGTCAACGCCAACCAATCCCATTCAGCACAACCACAATCAAGCATCCACCTCATCTAATCCAAATCCTTCTAATTCTGACGAATCTGAAAAAGATAAGTCAACCAGTCAGGTGCACCAACCTATAGTACCATTTCCTAATAGGCTGAAAAATAACAAGCAAAATCCACACATGGACAAGATAATTGAGATATTTAATCAAGTAAAGATAAATGTGCCACTTCTTAATGCCATCCAACAAGTCCCTTCCTATGCTAAGTTTCTTAAGGACATGTGCACCAAGAAGAGAAAGACTAATGTACCAAAAAGGTCTTCTTAGCCATTAACATTAGTGAGCTACTATCGGGTCTGATCCCTGTCAAGTACAAGGATCCAGGTAGTCCCACCATTTCCTGGACAATAGGACAATCCGAGATTAGTCGTGCACTTCTTGACTTGGGGGCAAGTATCAACTTGCTTCCATTCTCAGTTTATCAACAACTCGGGTTGGGCGATCTTAGTCCAACTCGAGTCACCATCCAACTGGCTGACCGTTCAGTAAAAGTTCCAAAAGGGGAGATTAATAATGTCCTGATTCGGGTAGGGGAGTTTATTTACCCTGTCGATTTCATAGTTCTGTAGACACAACCTGTGTCCAACTCCAATCATAGGGCTCAAACTCCTGTTATCTTAGGGCGACCATTCCTTGCTACTGCCAATGCCATCATCAATTGTAGGAATGGGTCCATGAGGTTAACCTTTGGGGACATGACTAGAGAAGTCAATGTCTTCAATTTAGGAAAACAACCCCGCGATTTTGAGGATCAAACATTTGAAGTCAACCTAATTGAGAACTTAACAAGTGAATATAGAGAAGAATTGGAACTAGAAACTGAGTGTGACTTCGGGTTAGAGTCTGACGACTTTAATCTTAATCAGGTTATAGATTCTGATGTGAATTGGGCCTCGAACCCTATTTCACCAATAATGGAGCCAACAAATTTGACTAGTCCTTCCAATGAGCCTTCATCTTCCTTAGAATTGAAAGCCTTACCTTCGCATCTCAAGTACGTCTATCTAGGCGAACAAGAGACCTTTCCTATCATCATTGCCTCCAATTTAAATGACGGGAAAGAAGAAGATCTTAAAGCTATTCTAGAAAAATATAGGGAAGCCATTGGTTGGACTATGACCGATATAAAGGGATTAAGTCCGACCATCGTTCAACATCGCATTCATCTCAATGAAGACGCCACACCTAAAGGAGACCCGCAACGTAGGTTAAACCCTATAATGCAAGAAGCTGTTCATGCTGAAATTGTCAAACTCTTAGACAATGGGATAATTTATCCCATTTCTGATAGCCAATGGGTCAGTCCTGTCCACGCGGTTCCAAAGAAATCCGGTTTCACCTAGTGGAAAACGAGAACAAAGAGTTGGTCCAAACTCGACTTCCCACGAAGATTCGAGTTTGCATCGACTAAAGGAAGCTTAATGCTGCAACTCGTAAGGACCATTTTCCGCTTCCCTTCATTGATCAAATGCTTGAACGTTGGCGGGTCACGAGTATTACTGTTTCTTGGATGGTTACTCGGGTTATAATCAGATCCCTATTGCTCCTGAGGACCAAGAAAAGACTACGTTCACATGTCCATTTGGGACATTTGCTTATCGTCGAATGCCTTTCGGCTTATGCAATGCCCCAGCAACGTTTCAACGTGCATGTTGAGTCTTTTCTCTGATATGGTAGAACGATTCTTAGAGATCTTTATGGATGATTTCTCCATCTACAGAGATTCATTCACTCAATGTCTCCACCATTTAGAACTTGTCCTCCAACATTGTGCTGAGAGAAAATCTGACATTGAATTGGAGAGAATGCCACTTTATGGTAAAACATGGAATTGTCTTGGGTCATGAAATTTTCAAGAAAGGAATTGAAGTGGACAGAGCTAAAATTGAGGTTATTGCTAAGCTTCCCATGCCCAAATGCGTTAAGGACATTAGATCCTTCTTAGGACACGCTAGTTTCTACCGAAGATTTATCAAGGATTTTAGCAAAATTGCTAGGCCCTTGACTAATCTGTTAGTTAAGGATGTGTCCTTCACTTTCGATACTGAATGCATGAATTCTTGAGAGAAGCTTAAGAGAGAGCTTATTTCTGCACCAATCATATCTGCTCCGGATTGGTCTAAGCCATTTGAAATCATGTGCGATGCTTCTGATTTTGCCATAGGCGCTGTCCTAGGACAACACATTGATAACAAGCAGCATGTGATTATTACTCTAGTAGGACTCTCAACGATGCTCAATTGAACTACACTACGACTGAGAAGGAATTCTTGGCGGTAGTGTTTGCCTTAGAGAAGTTTCGTCCCTACCTATTAGGGTCCAAAACCACCATTTTCACCGATCATTCTGCGCTTAGGTACCTCATGATGAAGAAGGATGCCAAGGCCCGACTCATTCGTTGGATCCTCCTTCTTCAAGAATTCGATCTTGAGATTTGAGATAAAAAAGGCGTAGAAAATGTCGTTGCTGACCATTTCTCACGGATCCCTAATTCTCCAGGCAACGAATTACCCATAAATGAGGATTTTCCTGATGAAAATCTCTTAGCTATCTCTAGGGAACCTTGGTTTGCTAATATAGTGAATTACTTAGTCACAAACCAAACTCCGTCTCATTGGTCCAAAAACGATTTATACCGGTTCTTATCCCAAGTCCGGTATTTCATTTGGGAGGAAACGTATCTTTTTAAGTACTGTTCTGACCAAATTATTAGGAGATGCATTCTCGATGAGGAGGTTAAGAGTGTCTATCCTTTTGTCACGAACTTGTATGCGGTGGACACTTTGGTCCCCGTAAGACTGCTGAAAAAGTGCTACAAAGCGGGTTCTATTGGCCCACTTTGTTCAAGGATGCGTATGAATTTTGTAAGACATGCCATAGACGCCAAATGGTAGGAAGGATCTCAAAACGAAATATGATGCCCCTCAACCCAATTCTAGAAATAGAACTCTTTGATGTTTAGGGCATCGACTTTATAGGTCCATTTCCTAATTCATTTAGAAACCAATACATATTGGTTGCTGTGGATTATGTGTCCAAGTGGGTAGAGCCATTCCTTGTAAAACTAATGATAACAAAGTTGTCATAAAATTTTGAAAGAGAACATTTTTTCACGGTTCGGAAACCCTCGTGCTATCATCAGTGATAATGGCACTCACTTTTGCAATAGATCTTTTGAAGCTCTTATGCAAAATTATGCCGTAACTCACAAGTTGTCCACATCTTATCATCCTCAAACTAGTGGGCAGGTTGAGGTTTTCAATAGACAAGTCAAGCTTATATTGGAGAAAACTGTGAACCAAAACCGGAAAGATTGGTCCATCAAACTTGTAGATGCCCTATGGGCCTACAGGACCGCTTTCAAGACGATTCTAGGAATGTCTCCTTATAGGTTAGTCTATGGCAAAGCTTGTCACCTGCCCGTTGAGTTAGAGCACCGGGCCTTATGGGCAATCAAGCAGTAGAATTTTGACTTGACTAAGGCCGGTGACCTTCGAAAGTTACAAATTTCCGAATTAGAGGAATTGAGAAATGAGGCCTATGAAAATGTTAGGATCACTAAAAATAGAGTCAAGATTTTTCATGATAAACACATCATAAGAAAAACCTTTGTCCCTGGACAAAAAGTCTTACTCTATAATTCTAGGCTTCATCTTTTTCCAGGAAAATTGAAATCAAGATGGACTGGGCCATTCGTTGTAAAAACCGTGTTTCCACAGGGTGCAGTTGAGATCAGTGACACCAAGAATGGAAATGACTTTAAGGTAAATGGTCAACGCCTTAAACCTTTCTCGGAATCGGTGCCGGAAAAATGAAACGACTATGGGTCTTTTTGACCCAGTGTATCGGTAACTTTCCTCTTTTCCATTTTATTTCATGCATCCATACATTTCTTTCATACATTAGGGACAATGCATGGATAAGTATGGGGGAGGGTTCTAACACCACTGACTGATATATAAAAAAGAAAAAAAAAGAAAAAAATATATATTAAAAAAACTTTTTGAAAGGTTAGAACAATATTTTGATATATTTTTTATAAGAAATTAAGTCAATTTTAAGGAATAGGAAAATCATAATTAGGATTTCTTATACTTGGTCAAAGTCAGAAAACTTGTTTGATGTTTAGGGTTAGGAAGAAAATTTGTGAAAGTAATTTAGTCTTGATATTTACCTTGATGAAATATGCACACTAAATACACTTACACACTTTGGGTTTAAAAACAGAGACTCTTATGCCTTATAAAAAAAATATTATGAAAAAGAAAAAAATATAAACAAATCTAATTATTGATTAGTTAGGTGCTTTGGCCTAAGAAGGCCTTGGTATTTATGCAAAAGATAATTAGATAAGTTTGAAATATATATATATATAAATCCTCTGATTAAGCTGGGTATTTGTGCCTCATGAAGCATAAGTATTCACGCCTAAAAGGGGTAAATCTTATAAATAAAAACCTTGGTTTCGTGACCTTGTCTGCTCGAGTGTTTAAGTCCTTAGGGGTGTTTTTCTCACCTAATGCCCTAAAACTGTCCGGTTTGGGTGTCACCGACTGAAGGCTCGTTACATATGCAGATTAGAAAGCCTAATGAAATTGAGGAATAAACTCCACCAAAAATAAATATAAATAAGGCATAGGAGTTAATGTTAAAGAACCCTTAGTCAACTTCACAGTCACGATGGTGCATACGACTCAGGGTAAATTAATAGACTAGATGAGAAGTACAATTTGACTCCTTACTTTGATTGATGACATGTTTTTGAATAGAGACTAAGTTTAGGAATGATAAATTTGATATTCCTATAACTTATAGATTACTTAAACTCTCACAAATATATTTCAAATATTTTCTCTTTTCAAATGCTTTTCGAAAACACTAACTTTTTTTTTCTTTCTTTATGGATTTTGTGGGTGCAATCCACTAAAAACCTCACGAGACAAAACTCGTCCTCTAGGGGTAACCTAGAGGTTTAACGGCTTGTTGTACATGCTCAGTGCAATCGAGTGACCTGTGAAAGTGGTCTAATAATTGATTAGAATTAGTCTGATATTTTGCTCAAGGGCGAGCAAAGATAAGTGTGGGGGTGTGATTAGTCACATATATTGCATATACATTGTCACCTTACCATACTTTTTAGCTAATAAATCCTATTAACAAGTCTTCTTTTTCTTTGTTTAATGTAGGCCCAATTGCTAAAAGAAAGGAATGAGAAACAAGCCCAAAAGCCTACCAAATTCTGATTTAATTCAGAATAAATTGGAAATCAAGGAATCAGGGCAAATCTTGGCATATCAGAGAGGTGAAAACCGGTTGAGAAGAATCCTCCCTGAATCAAGCAGTTGAAGCCAAACAATCAAAGACTATTTCGTCAAATCCTGAAGCTGCAATGAGAAAACCAGCAAAAGATATGGGCACATCACCAAACCGGAGAATTCCACCAATTGGGTGTGGCCA
>JAVJIF010004767.1:0-181557 GCA_038442645.1 Agave tequilana
AGGACATCGGTTCATCCTAACTATAACCGATTACTTCTCTAGATAGGCTGAAGCTATTCCCCTGAGGGAGGTAAAGACATCTGATGTGATCAAATTCGTTAAACATTACGCCATTTACCGCTTTGGTGTGCCACGATGGATGTCCACGATAATGGGCCTCAGTTCGTCAGCTAAGCCTTTCAAAGGTTCTGTAATAAGTTCAGAATTAGAGAGGTGTTTCAACGGCATACTAATCCAGCTGCTAAGATCTTGCAAAAGCTTTCAACAAGACTATTGGAAAACTTCTCAAGAAATTCGTCTCGAAAAGCAATGCGACGAGATGACAGATTAGGTGAATGCTTATGGGCTTATCGCACGAGGTTAGAACCCCGACGAAAGCTACACATTTTCTTTGGTATATGGGTGTGAAGTTGTACTCCCATTAGAAATCTAGATCCACATCTATACATGTAGCCTTAACAACAGAGATGACAAATGAAGAGAAGCATCGAATGCGACCCCAAGAGCTGAAAGCTTTGATGATAAACGCCTGCAAGCTCAACAGCAAATCGAGCTCTATCAAGCTCGAATTACCAGAGCCTTCACAAGAAAGTCAGGAGTGAACTTTCAAGAAAGGCGACCTTGTCTTAGATGTCAGAAGACCTATGGTGATGACGCATAAGACAAAGAAAAATTTCAGCCCAAATCGGAAGGACCATTTGTAGTGGAGTCAGTCTACTCAAATTGAGCATATCGCCTTATAACCCCAGATGGTGATACGCTCATGATGCCAATCAATGGCAAATTCTTGAAGAAATACTATCCTGGATAGCATTCTTCTCTGATTAGGTTAATACACACCTCTGATCAAAACTCTAAATCCAAAGAATTTGGAAGAACGCCAAAGGAAAGCTTCTTTTTCCTTCACTGGAATCATATCACAGTCGATCAGTGTTGAGCCAATCAAGTGCTAGTTACATCATGATGCATGATGTACATATTGAAGAAGAAAAAAAAGTGTAAGACTTTAGTTTTAGCCTTGTTACTTCTCCTCTAGTGCACCTATGGACTCCCACGCCTCCTACAGCAAAGGATAGAGGAAAATGTTGGCTTTTAAGTCCAATATATGTCTTCGACAACTCATCATGCTGAGGGGAATAGCACGGCTAGCCAACTCAAACGATAGTTGATAAAGGCACACAAATCCGTGATAGCTGAGGGTTTGCTAAAAATCCTAAAGGACTTGGTCCCACCTCTCCTCCAAAAATCTCCTTACCAATCTCTTCCACAGAATGGTAGGTAACAAAAATACATGTGTTCATTTCTCTAATGAAATGAGCTGGGACTTGTCATGTTAACAGTAAACCCTCTGACAAGCCAGATTCCATAATCCCCAGCCAGATTAAGTCAAGTTAATATTACACCTCTTACAATTCATTTTATTTTCCACCAAAGTCCCCTACCAATTTCTTCCATAGAGTGTAGGTCCAGAGACTCAATCATTGTTAAGTTAATACTACACCTCTAACAATGAAAAGTTTCAATACTCTCAAGTGAGTACGAACTTCACTTGTCTATCCTTGCATGGAGTCACAAGTCCTCAAATTGACCTATTGCGAACTAATTCTTATCAAGTTAAAATTACACCTCTGACATTTCAAACTCCACTTGTCAATTCTCATCAATAGAATGACAAGTCCTCAAAATTGCTCATATGGCAAATCAACTACTGTCATGTTAACACCACACCTCTCACAAATTACTGTTAAGTTTAATATTACACCCTTTTAACAGTGATTAAGTGCTGCCAGTTCAATATTAAATCTCTGACAGTCACTTTTCCTCAGGCTTCCAATCGAAACTGAGATGAGCGATGCTAAGTTTAACACCACACCTCTAGCATCCAGTTCATTATTAAGTTCAACAATACACCTATGATAATGACTTTTCCTCAGGCTTCCATATCGAAGCTGGGATGAGTGATGCTCAGTTTAACACCACACTTCTAGCATCCAGTTTATTGTTAAGTTCAACAATACACCTATGACAATGACTTTCCCTCGAACTTCCATATCGAAGTCGAGATAACTAATGCTAAGTTAACATTACACCTCTAGCATTACCTCCACTGCCAAGTTTAACACTATACCTATGATAGTGATATTTCTAGTTTTCCCAAATGAAGTTGAAACTCCCGTGGAGCTGAGTTAACATCACACCTCTAGCTCGCATTCTTGTCAAGTTAAAAACCATACCTCTGATAAGATCTGATTCAACCTATAAAGTTAATATCACACCTTTGACGGTAAATATTCTTCTAGATCCCCAATAGATCTAGTTTCACTTGTCGTTTTCATCTATAGATTGGCAAGTCCACAGAAATTATTCCACTCCTGTAAGTAATATCACACCTCTGACAGTAATTTTAAATTCCCTTTTGGCTTGCTATGTAAATATCACATTTCTAGCAAACCAAAAGAAATCACTTCTATTTGTCTATTTTTCAATACAAAGAGGAAGTCAAGACATATAAGAAGACAAGAAAAAAGTGTCACTTTTATTGATATTCAAATAAATGAAAGTGATACAAGATGCTCTCTTATACAATAAGATTGAGTGTTACAACAAAAGAGTACAAAGAAATCCCTTTACTCAGTGAAAGATTGCACTCACTCCTTAAAACATTAGAGGTACATGAAGCTCGTCTTCTTGACTGCGGCAAGCAAAAGTGGATCGACTTCTTATCTTCTTGAGAACAATGGTGTTTCTCGAGGTCGAATGCAGGGGAACATTCTGATTCCACCCGACTAACTGGTGTGGGCCGTAATCATTCGCTTAAGAGCATCTCCACTACCAGAAAGTCATCCAACGAACATGGGCTTTTCGTCACTGTCACTTCTTTGAGTAAGATTGGTGAAGGGAGGATCCGAGACCTTACTGGTGACGCCCTCTTTCCTGTGGCCTTCAAAGGCGCCATACCATTGTGACCATGAAGAACCAAGGATATTACAGGTGCATCATGTCCAATAAGGGCCTTGACGGATACCAGCAACCGCCGATCCTCCTCGCCCATGGACAGGAGCTCTGACTCCCCGAGTGCTTGGCAATCGAATAAGCGGGCTGGTCCAAATATTCTCCATGAATCAAGTGCGCCCGTGGACAGGAGCTCTGACTTCCCGAGTGCTCGCCAATCGAACAAGCTGGCTGATAGGTAGTAAAAAGTGCATATTTATCACTACATTTACTATCATATTTCCCTATTTATTCTTTTAATTATGCACTATTACTAATGTTTTATTATTTATGTGTACAGGCCTTGAGTAATTAATTAAATAAAGAATAAAGCCTAAATGAAGCCCAGAAGCTCCATAAAGCCATGTGCAAGCCCAAGTGCAAAATTTGCAATTACTAAAAGAAGAGGAAAGGGATAGACTTCTACTCAATCCTAATTACTTGCAGGACAAGGCTATAGATAAGGGGAGAAGAGTGCAAAGATAACAAAATCGTTTTAAAAGATTTAGAAGATTTGGATTTAGGGTAACTTGCTTCCCAAGTTATCCCGAGTTTTCAAAATAAAGAGTCGGTATGCCAGATCTAAAATGATATACCCAGATGGACGGACCAGAGGAGGCCACGCGCGAAAGCGCGTGGCCAGATGCCACAGAGAGGCCGCAGAAACGCGGCCAGGCATAGCCGCGTTTTCGCAGCAATCCAGATAAGACTGACGTTCAGTTTTCGTCAAGGAGTCGTACGGGACTCTACTTCTTCCATCTCCTATAAATACCCTGCAGAGCAACAGAGAAGGGCGAACAGTGGAATACAGAGACAAATTAGGGTTTTTCTTAGGCTAACTTGCAGATTGTAATTTAGGTTTTATTTTCTTTTTGTAATTTTTTATGCAACTGAGAGGAGAGGATACTTTCATGGAGGAAGGAGATCAAGCTTGTACTGAGGTGACATCGGTGTAAGTAATCTTTTCTTCCATTGTTAATAAAATCAAATCGAAGTTTGCTTCTTTGTTTATTCTTGTTTGTTTTTGTTTCACTCTTTTGTGTTTGTGGATCCATATGAAACCAAGAGCTTCGAAGTTGCCTTCTCCTTGCAAGAGCCGTTGATGGTTTATTGTGATGAATATCTATTTCCATGGAAGTATAGCTCGCCTTTTATTGTAGTATAGATCGGGAATAGGGAAGATTTCATATTCCATACTTCGTTCGCCTTCAAAGAAAGGTACATCATTGACACGGTTCCAAGGTAAGCAGACGCCAAAGAGGTAAGTATGTTTTTTTTTTAGTTTTAGTTTTCTTTCTTTTATTTTTAGTGTAAATCACCAAATTCCAATCTTTTTCACACTTCTTCAATTTCATTGTAAATATCACTTCTATTTCTCCATCTTCTTAATCTACCACTTTCTTTCTGACTTGACTTTAAATTAATTGTAGCAATAAAAGAGAACTTACTAAACAAGCTTCCATCGCTAGTCCCTCCCTTTGGATCACGACCCGCATAGCCACTTGCTATAGCGGTAGAATTGAGTACCTTGCACATCCTTTTCTTAAATCTGAAATACTATATTTTGTGTGCAGGTAAATCTCAATCAAAATTTTGGCGCCGTTGCCGGGGAGGGACGGTAAGTCTTCTCTCAAAACAAAAAAAACTAATTATTGATTTATTTATTCTTTTTGTTTGCAGGATCCGAGAACAGGAAAACTAACAGCAGCAAAGGACATATAGCAACTCTGTACCTCTGCCGTCGAAGGCAGAGCAGCAGAGCCTACTACAGAGCCACGTTTTGCGCGACAATAGCCGCGTTTGCGCGACAATAGCCGCGTTTGCGCGACAATAGCCGCGTTTGCGCGGCCTGAGTAGTTCACTACTCATTGTGTCTTCTGCAGGTTGCTGCAATTGAAAGATTTGTTTACTACTCTGTTAACTTTTCTCTGTGATCACCCTGCACACTGCTAATTAATTAACAGTAACCTATTTGTTGAAAAATAAAAAAAATAAACTCTTGCATGTAGGCACGTGTCTATTTAATTTTTTTAATTTCTGTTGAAGAGTGCTGGAGACAAGGTACGTTCGTATTGTATATAGACTAGGAAGCACCCTTGGCTGATTTACTGCTTTTGAGTAAATATTTTTCTATTGCTTTGCACGTGCACTAAATTGACTAAGGGCCTGTCCTATAAATAAGATAAGGTGGGGATTTCATCACCCTTCCTTGGCCCACAAACAATCTCTCACTCACTAACCCAAGCCTAACTAAAAATGAGTAGACGTTGGCCTTAGGGACATCTCGGACTCAATTAGGAGATTATCCTAAGGGGGGAACGGTGTTGGAATTTGACTCCTGCCAAATCAGTGTCTAGGAAAGGGATTGAGGGCCGAAAGCCCGAAGATTGGTGGTTATTTAATTAAGGAACGTCTTTGACAGAAAACCTCCCACCAATCTTGCCCTGACCTGGCTGATTAGCTTGTGGTCAAAGTCTACATTATACCTCCCGTGGACAGTCTAACCAGTTAGGAGTCGTCTAGGTCATAGTTCTACCCTAACTTAGTTTAAAATTTTTTTTGTTTTCCCTTTGTTTGCTTATTTGTTTGTTATTTTGTTTGTATTGTGTGATATGGTTTATAAACAACAATTTTCCAATTATAATCCATATTACACACCAACCTCTTTTTCGGATATTACCAACCCGGCATATCATAACTTTGACCAACCTAGTGTGTCAGAGTGGTCTTATCCGAATGAATATAACCCATGCCCCCCACGTACGACCATACTTTCCACAACAATTTCAACTCTTCACAGAGTTCATGGGGATTCGCCTCCCCCGAGTCCAATTTTCAACCAACTTCTCCTCCTTATCTACCTTGTCCACAATATTTTCAAGATTCAAACTCAGATCCACCAGTTCAAAATAGAAAACCATCTATCTTGGAAATGATGAGTATGCATGAGTCCAAGCAACAATCACCATCAAGCTTGGACATGATGATGCGTGAGTCTAAGCAACAATCACAGAATCTAACCGACTCACAATTTCATCACGATTGTCCCAACAACACTTCCTCTTTTCAAGTCCAATCACAACAAAATGATGCACCAATCGACTATAAAAAGATGCTTGAAGCTATGACTCAGGCTAGAAATGCTCGTGATCATGAAATAGATATGATGGTTCAAACTTTACGTTCTCACCGTTCGGCCATTTCTGATGTCGCTAACCATTCTCTTAGAGCCGAAGAGTCACGTTGCTTTGGAAAACAAGATTCTATTTCAGTACAATCATTTGAACTTGCCCAAACTCCAAATTTTGAAAATGACATTGACAGTTTGGCAAGTTATTCTTTTCCTGAAATTGAACTTGAAAATGAATATGATCATGACCTCAACTTAGTGATCCAATTTTACTTCCTGATTCAATAATGACTCCGGGTCTTCACCTGATTTCAATCTTTTCCCAAGTCAATATTTGATCCTGTGCCAATTCATCATGAAATTGAATCACCCATTTTTGATGATCATATTGAACTTGACCAATTTTATAATTTTGAAAGTCCCATGGATAAATTGGCAAGTTCTCATTTTTATGATATTAACCTCAATGAGAAATGTGACCTAGATTCTCAAATCTGTGATCAAGTTCAAATTCCGAATCAATATTGACTCCTGTTTTGTTACCGACTTAGGTAATATTTTAGAGTCAGTTTTAATTCCCACACCTATCATTCCTGAACTTGAATCACCAATATTAAGTCACATTCCATTATGGGAAAATGATTGTGGACTTGAGTTTCAACTTCTTGATTTGGACCACTTCTTGAACCAAGCTCGACTCCTGAACCTTACTTAATTTAAGTTACTTTCCTGAGTAGTATTCGTTCACGTACTTCTGAGTCCAAGTCAATCATTCCATCTTTTCACACTCCATTTTGGGACAAGACGGTTGACACAATTGACTCTGAAAATAATTATGAAATTTGGAAATTAGATGGGGTGAAATTTTTAATAAAAACATGTTCATACATACATATATTTTAGTGGGTTATAAAAGAAAGATTTCTGGTGGGTTCCTCCGAATTTCACGAAAAGTAGATTGGGCCGCATTTCGTGGACCAATTAGACCACCACCGGAACCACCACTTTAAGGTAATATTTTCCTTCCCTTTCTTCTGTTTCATGCATACATGCATTCATTCATACATTGAGGACAATGCATGAGATAGGTGTGGGGGAGGATTTACTAACATACTAACATAGTTAGATACTAACTAACTAACCCCAAAAAAAGGGACAATATTTTGACTTACCTTTGAAAAAAAATCTAAGTTAGTCTTAAGAATTAGGAAAATCATGATTAGGATTTTTAAAAACTTGGTCAAAATAAATAAATTGTTGAATTTTTAGGTATAGGAGGAAAAATTGAATAAATAATTAGTCGTAATTTTACCTTAATGAAATGTGCATACCTAATACATTTACATATCTAGGATTCTAAGACAAAGACTCTTGTGCCCTATAAAAAAAAAAAAATTAAAAAAAAGGGAAATTCACTGATTAAGCTGGATACATGTGCCTCAAGAAGTATAAGTATCACGCCTAAAGGTGATTGTATAAATAAAAACCTTAGTTTTGTGGCCTAATTCACTCGAATCCTTAAGTCCGTGGGGTGTTTTTCACCCGGTGCCCTAAAACCGACCGGTTGGGAGCCACCGACTTTAAGTTCGCTACATGGTGGATTAGAAAACCTAAGAAAACTAAAAAAAAATTACTTATATATGTACTAACACATCTAATAGTCAATTAGTTAGGTATAAGGGCTTCAAGAAGCCTTGATACTTACACGAAAGAAAATTAGATGAGTTATACGTATTAAAAAAAAGAAAGAAAAAAATAATAATAAAGAGGCATGAGAGTCCAAGTTAAGGATTCCTAGTAAAGATTCACAAGAATGCATATGACTTTCGGTAACGAAAAAGACTATACAAAAATTCAATTTTGATCCTTACCTAAAATGGATAACAATTTACTATATAAAGACTAAGTTTAAGAATGAATAAAAATGATAATCCTAAAAACTTATAGACTACTTAGTCTCTTCAAACATATTTCAAATATTTTCCTTCTTATGGATTTTGTGGGTGTAATCCGCTGAAAACCCTCACGAGACACACACTCATCTAGGGTAACTTAGGGGTTTAACGGCTTGTTGCACGTGCTAAGTGCAACCGTGATGCCTACGAAAGTGAGTTAGGATAGATTAGTTTTCTTTTCTTATTCTTTTTTATTTTTACTCGAGGACGAGCAAAAAGATAAGTGTGGGGGTGTGATAGTAGTAGTAAAGTGCATATTTATCACTACATTTACTATCATATTTCCTATTATTCTTTTAATTATGCACTATTACTATATTTTATTATTTATGTGTACAGGCCTTGAGTAATTAATTAAATAAAGAATAAAACTTAAATGAAGCCCAGAAGCCCCATAAAGCCTATGTGCAAGCCCAAGTGCAAAATTTGCAATTACTAAAAGAAGAGGAAAGGGATAGACTTCTACTCAATCCTAATTACTTGCAGGATAAGGCTATAGATAAGGGGAGAAGAGTGCAAAGATAACAAAATCGTTTTAAAAGATTTGGAAGATTTGAATTTAGGGTAACTTGCTTCCTAAGTTATCCCGAATTCTTAAAATAAAGAGTCGGTATGCTAGATCTAAAAGGATATACCCAGATGGACGGACCAGAGGAGGCCACGCGCGAAAGCACGTGGCCAGATGCCACAGAAAGGCCGCCGCGGCAATCCAGATAAGACTGAAGTTCAGTTTTCGTCGAGGAGTCGTACCGAGACTCTACTTCTTCCATCTCCTATAAATACCCCTGCAGAGCAACAGAGAAGGGCGAACAGTGAAATACAGAGACAAATTAGGGTTTTTCTTAGGCTAACTTGTATATTATAATTTAGGTTTTATTTTTTTTTTGTAATTTTTTTATGCAACTGAGAGGAGAGGATACTTTCATGGAGGAAGGAGATCAAGCTTGTACTGAGGTGACACCGGTGTAAGTAATCTTTTCTTCCATTGTTAATAAAAATCAAATCGAAGTTTGCTTCTTTTTTCTATTCTTGTTTTGTTTTTGTTTCACTCTTTTGTGTTTGTGGATCCATATTAACCAAGAGCTTTGAAGTTGCCTTCTCCTTGCAAGAGCCGTTGATGGTTTTTGTGATGAATATCTATTTTCATGGTAGTATAGCTCGCCTTTTTATTGTAGTATAGATCGGGAATAGGGAAGATTTCATATTCCATGCTTCGTTCGCCTTCAAAGAAAAGTACATCATTGACACGGTTCCAAGGTAAGCAGACGCCAAAGAGAGTAAGTATGTTTTTTTTTTAGTTTTTAGTTTTCTTTCTTTTATTTTTAGTGTAAATCACCAAATTCCCAATCTTTTTCACACTTCTTCAATTTCATTGTAAATATCACTTCTATTTCTCCATCTTCTTAATCTACCACTTTCTTTCTGACTTGACTTTAAATTAATTGTAGCAATAAAAGAGAACTTACTAAACAAGCTTCCATCGCTAGTCCCTCCATGTGGATCACGACCCGCATAGTCACTTGCTATAGCGGTAGAATTGAGTATCTTGCACACCCTTTTCTTAAATCTGAAATACTATATTTTGTGTGCAGGTAAAATCTCAATCACTGGCCGGTCGAAACATTCTCCTATGAACCCGGTAAAGATGCAAAAGACTAACGTGAGGTGAGGTTACCAGAACCTGCAAGGAACGAAAACCTGAGGGTTAAAATTCTGCAAAGACAAGAATATGGAATCTGAAGCACAAACGGGAGACTAAAGTCATGAACTCCAGGCGCAGAGTTAACTGATGCAGAGAATATGGATCCAAACGCAGTCTGATTTTAGACTTGCGTCCGAGATGTGAGACGCGGAGCATAAATAAGAATGCAGACGCGGGTCTTAAAAACTGCCTGAGATAAAGATTTAGAGTTCGCCACACTCGCGTCTGAGATGCAGGGCATGCCATATTCGCGTCAGAGGTCTCAAAAGAGCAGACTTAAAATTCTCTAAGTCAAGATCCCCAAACGCAAGCTTCATATGCAAAACTCACATTTTAAAATTCAAACGCAGAGTTTATCACACTCGCGTCTGAAGAACTTGAGACTTAGATTCTGAAGTCAATAAGCTCGCGTTTCATCAAGAAATCTGAAAGGCGTGTCTACAGAATAAAGGCGTGTCAATCAGATTTCAAGAGGAAATCAAGAGACAGGGTCTCTTCATGGACAGGGAAGACAGAACTTCAGAGAGACTGAGTTTTCATGGCAAAAGACAGTCCTACCCACAAAGAATTCACTAGAAGTTGGACTTCATTTGTCAAGACACGGCTGTGAAGGCACTTAAAGCAATGCTTTTTTATCTTGAAATCACTTGACAGTGATTATATTCGAAGAAGATTGAAGGAAAGTATAGAAACTTTGAGTTCTTATTGTTCGTCAGAACACATGCCCTTGAAAGGGAGGTAGACAATCAAGACGAAGTCCCTCAGAGCGCATGCTCGTAAAGAAAAATAGTCGAGATAAAGGATTGTTAAGAGGCTGAGGCCTATTTATAGGCAAGCCATAATGCTTATAATTAGTGACATAAAAATCAAAACCATCAGCCTTAATTCCCGCACGGATATCAAATCCAATGTGAAGGTGACACGTGTTGTTGCTCTGGGAATATCCAAAGTCACAGTTCCCCAACCGTCAACGCTGACTTGGCATTAAAAAATCTAACGAGATTTCCAAGAATGATTGCATGCGACGCTTTAAAAGCTAAGAGTCGCGTCTGGATGAGCCAGAGCCGCGTCCTCACCAAACAGCTAGAGTCACGCTCTCTTGATGAGCTAGAGCTGCGTTTCCATTAACAGTTCAGAGTCGCGTCTCCACTACAAGCGAGAGCCATGTCTCAATCACAAACCCAGTGCAGCCTGAGTTTATCATTCACGCGTCTTTCTTGATGAGCCAGAATTGCGTCTCCATCAACAGTTCAGAGTCGCGTTTCTCTGGTCCGAGTCTCACTGCAAAGTGAGAGCTGCGTCTATTCAACAAAGTGAGAGCTGCGTCTTCACTTCCGCGTCCTCTTCAGTAAAGTAAAAGATGCGTCTCCACTTCAAATGAGGTCTGCGATAACATAATCTCTATATCTACAAGACTTGTATTCAATTTTTGCTTCTGCAATCAGTTCAACAGTAAACTGGCACAAGCATATGACTACTCTTCCCTGGTTCAACAGTACACCAACAACCAGCTCAGAGTACCGAGGAGGTCTGGACTGCGTATCTATACACTCACGATGATCTCTGGTGGCTTCAAAAGGTTTTGCAGTATACTCACGAAGGCCACATTCCGGACAGGATCAAGCTCATAACATCTCAAATGATTATCACTCCAATCATGAAAAGCATGAATTCAACCAAAGTTCAAAGTATTTCGAAATCTGTCCCAGTCAACCGCAGAATATCAAAAACTTTAGAGGGGGTTCTGTAGACTGTCAAAATCACTAAGAACAAGTCATCAGAAAGCAGGGTCCAAACTCCAGATGCAAGGCTAATCATATCCACTAGCCAGCACGAAGACGCGAGGGTTGAAACCTGCGTCTCAACATTACTACAATGACCAAGACGCAGAGCTTGAAAGCCGCGTCTCAGCATCACTGTAGTACCAAGACGCAAGGGTCAAAACTCGCGTCTCTGCTTTGCTGCAACGGTTAAGACGCAGAGCTTGAAACTTGCGTCTCAGTTATCTATGCAAGACGCAGAGCCTGAAGCCCTCGTCTCGCATAAAACTTGACGCAAAACTTAAAGCTCGCGTTTCAACCAAACGTGAAGATCAAGAGTTACCTTAACGGCTAAACGTGAGGCTCGAAGCCCGCGTTTCAACTACAAAGGAACACTGCGTCTTAGTTATAACTGCCCTCATTGCTGGGTCAATTACTGCCCACGTAATGAGGGAGTTAACTCTCATTATGGAGTATTTTTAGGGGACAATCTACCCCTGAAACCCCCTATAAATAGCTTAGTTTGCTATTGAAAGGGGGGGTCAGAGATTATTTTTGGTCACAAGTCTTAAAAAAATCAGAATCTCTGCCTGAGAAATACAAAAGAGTTAAACTCTTCTAACAACTGGTTGAGTACAAGTTTGTTCTTACCTCAAGTCTCTTTGAGATCTTATTGGACAGGAGCTGTGTTACTCTATCCATAGTCCGAAGAGAAGATTCCCAGAAAATTGTGACGTTCACCCGGTCAACGAAAATAAGATTCACTTTCCACCGCCACATCAAGAACACAGCATTAAAAAAAGAGAAGATTTGAGCTTGAATATCTTCTCTCTCTTGTAATCGGGATTGTTTGAAATTGTTGTAATCTTTCATTGATTAAGAAAATTTTATTACGATCCTCTAAATTTTTTCTGGACCAAACACACAACTCTTCACAGAATCAGTGGGGATATTACTCCCCCGAGTCATATGGTCAAAAACCTTACCAACATCCAGCTTCATATACCTCTTTTCTCGAACAACAAATAGAAGACCCAATTGACTGAGAAAAGAGGATGGAAGCCTTAGAAGAGCTCGAGCAACAAATTCAAAATCTAGAAGACTCGAAATCCCATAAAAATTTTCAAATCCAAGACCCTTACTCTATTTTCCAAGTCCTACAACAAGAAGAATATACCGACTTAGAAAATAGTATAGAATTCATGATTCAATTCCAAAGTGATCCACTCGATATGATAGAAGCAAGACTTAGTCGATTGAAAAACATGTGTAGGAGTAAGAAAACTCTCCCACCCAATCTTTGACTATTCCCGACACTTCTAGTCATATTGATGAAAACCAAGAATCATGGTACCTTGAAGACTTTGACTAAGATTCAATCTCACCACAAAACCTTGAACTTGACCAATATCAACCTATTAACAAATTGGCAAGTTTTCATTTTAATGAGATTTAACTTGATTATGAATGTGAACTCGATCCTCGACCTTGTGATTTGGTTCCCATTTTCTAATCTATGTTTATTTGATATTCTTAATTAATTTGGACTCATTTACCAAGCCGATATTGATTCCCATATCCATAGATCTTGAAACTGAACCACTAATTTTGGATAGTCACATTCCATTGATGGGAAAAGAATGTGAATTTCATTTCTTTGATTTGAACTCAACTACTGAAATAATACCAACTCTCGAACTTACACTTAATTTTTTCAAGTTAGTAATGGTTCCCAAACCTATCACTCTTGAACTCAAGTCAGCCATTCCACCAAGTCATATTCTTTTGTTGGACATAGTTATAGACCATGATAACTCCGTGACGATTTTCAAGACTGGTCATATAAAGGGGATAATTTTCGTGATAAGATCTTGTATGATCCTATTTACATTAGGGATTGTAAGTATGTAAATAGAAAAGAGGTCAATAAAGGTGGGTTCCATGAACCATCACAATATCTTGATTGGATAGCAATGCTTAGTCCAATCCGACCACTACTAGAACCTTCACCTTAAGGTAATATTTTCCTTCCCTTTCTTCTTTTTCATGCATTTATGCATTCATTCATACATTACGGATAATGCATGGGGTTGGTGTATGGGAGGGTTCTAGCAAACATAGGTTTTCTTTCCTTAAAACTTTTTGAAAAGAGAAACAATATTTGACCTATTTCTTATGCCTTATAAATAAAGAAAAAGAAAAAAAAGATGAAATATATATATATATATATATATATATATATATATATATATATATATATATATATATATATATATATATAATTCTCTGATTAAGCTGGGTATTTGTGCCTCATAAAGCATAAGTATTCACGCCTAAAAGTGGTTCATATAATAAATAAAATTTTTAATTTTGTGACCTTATTTGCTCGATTCCTTAAGTCTTTGGGGTGTTTTCTCACTCGATGCCCGATTTGAGTGTCACCGACTAAAGGCTCGTTATATGGGTCAACTAGAAAGCCTAATAGAACTAAGGAATAATACCATCAAAAAATAAAAAAAAGGCATAAGAGTTAGAGTTAAAGAGCCTCTAGTCAAAAAATTCACGGTTACGAAGGTGCATATGAGAAATACAGTTTGACTCCTTACCTTGATTCATAACAAATTTTTGAATAGAGACTAAGTTCAGGAATGAAAAATTCAGTTTTCTTATAACTTATTGATTACTTGAACTCTTACAATAATACTTCAAATATTTTCTCTCATTTTCAAAATGCTTTTCGAAAATATCAACACTTTGTTTCTATTTCTTTATGAATTTTGTGGGTGTAATCCACTAAAATTTCTCATGAAACAAAACTCGTCCTTTATGGGTAACCTAAAGGTTTAATGGCTTGTTCCACATGCTAAGTACAATCGTGAATACTACAAAAGTTTGTTAGATTAATTATTTTTATTTTGCTCGAGGACGAGCAAAAGATAGGTGTGGGGGAGTGATTGTACCGTGCGCTACATATTTAATATCACATATGTCATATTTTCACATTTATTTTATAGTAAAACTCTACTATTTAATTCCTTTTAATGTTTAATGGTATGCAGAGTCATTTATGGAGAACGGGAGGAATAGACAAGTTTATCCAATTAAATCTGGAGTTTTAAAGACTCAAGCAAATCAATGAAGATCTACTCAAATTCAGAAGTTTAAAAGCAATTCTATCCAAAAATTAGAGTAACTCAGAGAAGATAACACCAGATAAAAATTGTTAAAATTGGATTTTTAAGATCCATTTGGTTAACTTGAAAATCAACTAAGATAATCCCAAATCAAGAAGTTTATAGGCAAATCTTATCAGAAAAAATAGGAAAACAGAGAGAGGATATTATCAAATCTATTCCAACTAAATCGGATTTTATTTGGATTTATTATCCTCACTTAAGAAATCAATAAAGATAATCTCAGATCCAGAAGTCCAGAGGTGAATTATTAGTATACAAAGGGATAATAAGGATAAGGATATTGGTTGTTAGGCCAACAATTTGAGCTCATCTCTTCACCACCCTTTGGCACTCCTTTTATTCTATAAATACTGCAATTCTTGAAGGCAAAGGAGAATGATCAAGCAGAGAGTAGAATAAATTCTTGTATAAGTTCAACCTAGATTTTTCTCTTCTAATGTAAATTTTTATTTTCTTTATGTAACTCAGAGGAGAGAAGAATTCATGGAGGAATGAGAAAGGTGCTTGTACTGAGAGTGACAACGGTCTAAGTATTCATCTTTTCTTTTATTGTTATTTAATCGAATCAAAAGTTACTTTTTCTTCATTATTCTTTTTTTTTTTTGCTTTCCTCTGATGTGTTTGTAATCCAAGTGAATCCAATAGTCTCGAAACTGCTTCGCCATTGCAAGTGCACTTGATGGCCTATGGTGAGGAACAACCATTCCTTTATTAGTTTAGCTTGCCCTTTTATTTATGGTGTAGATTGGGAACAGGGAAGATCCTACACGCTATGCTTGATCGCTTTTAGATAAGTCGTAGCAATAAATCCAAGGTATATGAGCACAGAAGAGGTAAGTAAGAATTTTTAGTTTTCTTTTAATTCTTAGTTTAGAATTCTACTCAAAACCAACATTCTCCTCTTTATTTAGTTTTCTTTTCTTTTGTAAATGAAACGACAATTACAACATCATCATCTTTTCTTTTATCATCTTCTTCATATCTTCTAACTTAATCTTTTTCTTTTCTTTTTCTAAAACTGTGAAGAAATTCCTAACATATTTTTGTAAACTCAAAAAGAAACGAACTTACTTAAAAGCTTCCATCGCTAGTAACTCCTTATGGATCACGACCTGTATAGCCACTTGCTATCGCGGTAATATTGAGAACTTGCATTTCTATTTTGTATTTCTGAAATTTTGTATTTTATGTGTAGGTTAAACCTCAATTAACCATTCGGTCGACCCAGGCCATTTGCCTGTCGGTCGATCGACCAGGCCCGATAGTGGGTTTGTTCCAGTCGGTCAACCAACCCAAATGGCAAGGGCTTGTGCACGTCCTTGTGTACATTGGTCGACCGACCGGTCGATCGGTCAGTCGTTCGCCAGCAGCCCAAATCAGGGTTTTAAGAGATTAAAATTTGGACTTGTAAAACCCATAAAAATTCTATTAAGTCCCATAAATTCTAAAAATAGGTTCATTGAAATACTTTAAAGTACAAATATATATGATCAAAAAACAACACATATTACAAACAATTTGAACTATTTTTTAGGCATAGAATTTAAAGCTTAAAACCAAAACCTTATTTTTCAATAACAAACTTTCTAAATGGAAACCGATTTTTTCAAATTTGTACAAATACAAAAATAAGATATTTAAACACATTTGAAGCATAATATTTATAGAAATGATCCAATACACATAGAAGATGAAATATACTTGTTTTTGATAATAACTTAAAATAAATTTTGATAAATACAAAACTTAAAACCATTAAGTAGAAACATCAAAATAAGTTTCTAAACAATTTGAAGCAATAATGTGTATGGATGAAATCCAATAGACATATAAACCATGTAAACTTGTTTTGATGAAATATATTCATAAAACATAAAAATGTATTCTTTAAAGCTCGAAATCAGAACTAAAACTATTTCTTATGAAAATACTGTATAAATTTTGTGTATATGTGTTATGATCTTGAGCAATTCACAACTAATCTATCATTTATATTTTATCTAAAAATAAAAATCTTAAACTTATAAACATAAGACTCAAGTCTTGAAAATCTTCTCTTGAAAATATTCTTCTCCCTTGATCCAAACTCAATTCATGAGCTAGACTCCTCTTTGAGTACTTGATGCGATTTTGAAGCTTGAGCTCTTAAATCAACACATGTTAGTTTTAAAACTTGACTTCAAATCTTTTGTTGAAACTAAACACCGACTAAGATCTTGATAAAAATCTAAAACTAAATTGACACAAGATCATTATTACTATAATTATATGAGTTAGTCATCATAAAAACTAGAGTGTGGGCCTTTGGTCTAACAATCTCCCCCTTTTGATGATGACAAAACTCATAGAGTTATATATGTATGGATTAAAGATAAGCTTCACTAAGCTCTCTCTCTTAACTCATGCATAGTAAATAAACAAATAGATATTCAATAAAGCACTTAAACTAAACAAACAAAAATATATATGCATAAATAAAGATATTAAACTTGCATATATAAACTCTCTCAATTCTTCTCCCCATTTTTGTCAATTCATCAACAAAAGGGTGAAGAAAAACAAGCAAGATAAATGTATATGCGATGTAAATTCATAAAGAGGAGAGACATTAAGTTAACTCCCCATGCATACATATATTACATGGAGAAGGGATGACTAGACTATATCTCATATAAGCATAATATACAATACATAGACAGAGATGTCAAGCCCCCTACACAGGTGTACTACATAAAGAAGAGAGGTCAAGCTCCTCAATATGTAAAATACACTTAACATGAATCTATATATGAAGGAGATGTTAAGCTTCTCTTGCATATAAGCAATACATATCAAGACAAATTCTGAAAACCGATTAAAAATAAATTTTGATACCAATTTAAAATAATTAAAACAAAACACCAAATTTTGATACTACTTGTAACCAACAAAAGCATATTTTGTTAAACCAATGAAATCATTTTAAGTCAAATAATTTTCTTCCCTCTTTTTTTTTGAAATGATGCATAAGCTTGTAAAAAATATCAATAAATATTTAGAACTAAATCAATCTTAGCATAAAATAATTTGTGCTAAAAACACATGTGTGATCAATGTAAAACAAGCACAATCAATCATGTGTGTGTATGAAAATGAAAAGACCACTTAAAATTTGATGTATACATATATAAGAAAACAAATATGAGTATACAAAAATCAATTTTTAAAATATGTATGTGTATAGCTCATAACAATTCACTCTTATCATGCACAAGTTAAAGAGATATTCAAAGAGATATTTAATAAGGCGCACAAGGTATGGTCGCCAACCAACCGCCCTTTTAATGAGTAAAAATTTTAAAAAATAAGATTTTAAAAATATTTATAGATTGAAAATACTACCAAGTGAAGAATAAATAATTAGTTTAAAATAGTTTTTAAAAAACTAGTTAAAGATCTTCAAATATGAAACTAAATTATATATCTCATGAAGCATGCTAGTTTACACAAGAATTGATACTCAAAATACATAAAGCAAATATATAAGCTCATGAAAATTAAATCATGAGTAAACATAAAGATGAGTGTAAAAAATCATGTATTCAATATAGTCATGAAGATAAATCAATAGGCTCAAAACAAACTAACATGAAATTATTTTTCTCAAAACATAATATATCAAATAATCATGCAAGAATCATCAAAACTAGGACATACAATGTACAATCAAATATAAATGAGTATACAAAAAAATAAATCATCTATAGCATGTAACTCAAAAATTATACATGTAAAATACAAGTTTTAACAAAATTTGCATATCAATACATGATATAAACATATAAATCAATATATGCTTTAAATAAAGCATATAAAAACATGAATTAACAAAAAAAATAGGCATTTAAAACTATTTGAAAACATGAATAAAATTTTCAAAAATACATGCACAGTAAGGCAACCAATCAACTCAATTATAGGCAAAAAATAACATATGATAGAGTCTAGGTTACTTACACTAGCATATAAGCATTAAAAAAATATTTTAAAAGTGGAGGATGAAATGGTTATCAACATAAAGTAGCAAATCCATTTCTCTAAAACGAGATGGTCCTCCCACCTAAACTCCTTGATAGCGATGCATCCATTGATGTGTTGCTCTAGCTCCAATTGCATCAACTATCAAGGCATTAATTTTCTCACTTTTTATGAGAGTCCACACCTACATAAAAATAAGTAGTGAAAATTTGGTACCCATATTTTTTTGGGTCCATAGGGGTTTGTAGCAATAGGAACCCAAATATTTTTATTTGCAAAATGAAGAATAATCTATCAAAATAAAATTTTATAAGATGATTTTTGTGACCACAATATGTACATGTGTACATTCTAGCATACATGTGAGCATGGGTGTGAACAGGTATGCATATGGTGTATGCCGTGAGGTATATTCATGAATATGTAGAATTTGTTTCTTACGAAACATAGTTCCTAATCTAGAGTGATTAATAGCACATTGGCTCAAAGTGGGCCCAAACAATTAATATTCTTCTTCATAATAGAAATATCATTTTTAACTTTAGAAAAAAAACATGAGCATGAGAACAAAATTCTTTTTCTCTTTAGAAATAGAAATATTTTCTTTTTCTTTTTAAACAATTTCTTTTTCAAGGAATTATTTTTCTTTAAAACAATATCTTTTTCTTTAGAAATCAAATTAATTTGATTTTTTTAAAGATTCATTTTCTTTAAAATAATTTCAAATTTATTTAAAAGAATCTTTTCTTTCTTTAACAATTCATATTTTTAAGAAGTTGTTGACAAAATAATGCAAACTCATCATATGGCATGTCAACATCTTATCAAGCTCGGAGTTAGAATTTACCTCAAGGGTCATACCTTGGACCATATAGCATGTGTTGGAAGCATTACTTCCTTTATCCGAGTCACTCCCCTTGTAATCTTGTGTTTGTTCACCAAGAGAGACAAGAGTATTCTATACTACAAAAGCCGATTCAAAGTTAGAAACTCTAGATAAATATTCATCATTTAGGGTTGACTTTAATGCATGAAGGGTTTTTCATTAGCCTCATGATGTTTGCCATTTACAACATATGAATCATTAATAGAAGCAAAATAAACATGAATGCCAAGGGCTTTGAGGTACATGGACATCTTAACTTTCTAATTTGGAAGTTAGGAATATCAAACATAGGAGGAGACATGAAATCCACGTGTGTGTATGCAAATATTGTGATTAGCAAAAATAAAATCTTTAACTCTAGGTCGTTAGACCCAAATCAAAAGCACCAAGCTCTATTACCACTTGTAGGTCACCTAGAGGAGGGTTGAATACGTGACTAGCTAATCTAATGTCAAACAATGCGGAATTTAAAACTATTATGTAAAGTAAAATACACACAACGTATAATCAAAGAATGAAGCCGAATTTCTGGTGAGGGCTCTGGACTTCCCCTCAAGATTCCTCTAGATTAAGAGTTGAGGTGCTACTATAACTCTCTTGGTTGAATAAAAGTGTGAGCACACAAATATAATATAAAGCATGTACTAGATAAGCAATAAAAGAGAACATGCAAGATATTAAACAAACCCAAACATTTATTAATTGAGCACAAAATTATATCAAGCATATAAAGATATGAACAATATAATCATGCAAGATATAAATCACAAGTGAGTGAGAGAGAGATGAGAAATCACAAATACGGTAGAATTATTTCGAGGTTCAAGCCACTTGCTCTACGTTCCCGCCTTCACCACTATGAAGGATTTTCACTATAACGATCTCGCAAGATCACTCGGTGCCATAACACCTACAACGAGCTCCCTCAAGAACTTTTAGACCCGCAAGTCCCTCACTGTTTCCGCAAGAACAATACACAACATGAACCGCAAGTTTGCGGAGGCCGCAACCTCTGACTTCCTCTAATACAAGGGGGTGAAACACTTGTGATTACCTCTCTTGATCACAAATAAACTCTCATAAACAAGGATCCTTATAGCATGGATATACAAATAGATGACTAAAGCTTGTGTGAGAAAAAACTAAATAGATTTGAAAGTGAAAAAATAAAAGAAATCCTTTTGAAAAATTCAAGAGATACAATCTTGATAAACTCTCTTTTGATATGGAAATGAAGCTCTAAAAACTTATTGAAAAAGTTCTGTTAAAGGAGGGAAACTAGCTCCAAAACTTGTGTAAAAAATCTTACTCAAAACTGGCCCCAAATCCACTTTTTATAGAGGCTATCAAAAACTAGGCAGTTGGGACTAGATTGGCATATCAGTCAACTAACCGATCGACGGCCAACGATCGTGGGGGTTACCGGTCGACCGCCGTCAACTGCACCCAGGCCACTTGCCTTGTTGGTCGACCGACCAAATCTGAGAGTGTGTTTGATCCAGTCGGTGATTGCTCGGTCGATCGGCCCTACAGGTAAAGGCTTGTGCACGCCCTTTTGCACATCAAACGACCGACCTGTTGATCGAGCCCTGGTTCGGTCGACCGGTCGGTCGACCGCCAGCAACCCAATCAAGGTTTTAGGAGGTTAAAACTTGGACTTATAAAACCCATAAAAATTCTATTAAATTCATAAATTGTACAAAAATAGGCTCATTGAAATACTTTGAAGCAAATATTTCTGATAAAAGATCAACACATCTTACAAACAATTTGAACTATTTTGAGGCATAGAATTTAAAGCTTAAAATCAAAACCATATTATTCCAAAACAAACTTCTAAATGGAAACCGATTTTTCTAAAACTTGTACAAATACAAAAAAAAAAGATATTTAAGCACATTTGAAGAATAGTGTGTATGAAATTATCCAATACACATAAAAGATGAAATATATTTGTTTTTGACAATAAGCTCAAAATTAGTTTTGATAAATACAAAACTTAAAACCATGAATTAGAAACATCAAAATAAGTATGAATGAAATCCAATACACAAATAAACCATGTAAACTTGTTTTGATGAATTTATTCATGAAACATAAATATGTATTCTTTTAAAGCTTAAAACTAAAACCAAAACTAAAACTATTTCTTATGAAAATACTATATAAATATTGTTGTGTATGTGTTATGAGCTTGAGCAATCTAAACTAATCTATCATTTACATTTTATCTAAAAATAAAAATTTTAAACTTACAAACATAGGACTCAAGTCTTGAAAATCTTCTTCTCCATCTAGACTTGATCCAAACTCGATCCATGAGCTAGATTCCTTTTTGATTACTTGATGCGATCTTGAAGCGTGAGCTCTTGAATCAACACGTGCTAGCTTCAAAACTTGATTTCGAATCTTTTATTGAAGCTAAACACCGACTAAGATCTTGGTAAAAATCTGAAACTTAAATAGACACAAGATCATAGTATTATAACTATATGAATTAATCATCATCAAAATAAGAGTGATGGGTCTTTGGGCCAGCAAATTGTATTGATAATGAGGTGGTTGAAAATTGTTCGATAAATTGGGCCTAGGATAATCATTGGTATTTTGGGCCCATTAGAATTTGGATGATTTCTCCAACGAGATTGTAGGTTTGTGAATATGGATTGTTGGTCGGCCTTGTGATGGCTACATTAATGAGTTCGGGCAATATTTGATAAGTAAGAAAAATAGGATGTAGGCTGTCTAAAAATGACAAACAGGCAAGCCACCAAAGAAGCAGTCTCAAAGACGCAAAGGATTGAAGCCCGCGTCTCAACTTCAAGACGCGTCGGCCTGAAGCCCGCGTCTCAACTTCAAGACGCGTCGGCCTGAAGCCCGCGTCTCAACTTCAAGACGCGTCGGCCTGAAGCCCGCGTCTTAACATCAAAGCGTGTTGGCTCGACGCCGCGTCTCAGCATCCAAGACGCAAGGGACTGACGCCCGCGTCTCAGCATCCAAGACGCAAGGGACTGAAGCTCGCGTCTCAGCATCCAAGGCGCGTCCGGCCTGAAGCCCGCGTCTCAGCATCAAGGCGCGTTTAGTCTGAAATCCGCGTCTCAGTTGCAACCGCCCAGATCGTGGGGAGTCAGTTCCCGCGCATATGGCGGGTAGTGGCCCTCGTTCAGGCACATTTTTAGGGGGCACGATCACCCCTTAAGACCCCTATAAATAGCCCTGTTGGCTATGAAGGAAGGGTGGATTGGATTGAATCAAAAGAGAGGAGGGTCAGAGGATCAAGGCATCGAGAGAGAGAAGCCCAACGTCGACGACCGAGAGAGAAGAGATTCTTCAACAGGCTTACTGAGTACTAGCCTATCTTCGCCTACCTCCTCTTTGAGAGTTTGGTAGCCGGAGCTGAGTTACTCCCCTACCGGCCGAAGAGAAGACCCCCGACGGTCCAGGACGGTCATCTGGTCAACGGAGAACAAGATTCACTCTCCATCGCCACACGAAGAACCCAGCACTAAACAAAGGGAAGATCCAAGCATCCTCCCTCCCTTGTAGTCGGAATATTGTTTTTGTTGTAATCTTTCAACTGATTCAAGGAAATTTTACCGCAAAATCTCTTTCCCGCACCGTACAAGAGATGGCGACTCCGCTGGGGACTACATTCGTGACCGATGAGCACATCGTGGTACAGGATGACGTTCTCCGTAAGGGGAAGATGGTCGAATCACTCGTCGTTGAGTTCGACCAGGCGAAGTATGAAGAGTTTCTCTCTTCTGGCTCCAAGAGCCCCAAGACCCGCGTCTGCCGCAGGGTCTCAACGACGCAGCCTCCCGAAGCCCAATCCGCGGCTCAACCAGGCGCTGCTGTCACCCTCTGTGCCGCGCCCAGTTCACGCGTCAACGCCTCCTCGAAGGCCCGCGTAACATCCAACGCCTCTGCTGCGATCAACCGCGACGCGCAGAACTCACGCGCCAACGCCTCTCTGAAGGCCCGCGTGGTCCACGGCACAACTGTTGCTGCGATCGACCGTGTCTCGCGTGACGCCCGCGTCTTGCAGAACGCCCGCATCTCGCAGAAACCCCGCGTCAACGTCTCCCAAGAGACCCGCGTGGTGAACAGCCCTGGTTCTTCAAACCAGGAAATTGTTGGCTTCTCTCCTCCTCCACGACGCAATCGAAATGCCGAGCGTCGACAAAGACGACGCGCGCGTCAACACTCGGTTGGAACCGATGGTTCTCTGACTGGGGTTGGACGCGGCGTTCAATATGATGCCTTGCCCGCACCTCGACCAGTGCGAGAAATCCGCGTTTGGCGACCCAAACGCGAGACTCCTCAAGTTGAGTCTGCTGAAGATCAACTTACCAAACGCCGAAGCGAAGTTTCTGCGTCTCATCAAACGCAGGACGCATGCGTTCCCAGGCATGGGGCCCAGCAGCCCATTATCTTCCAAGTCCCTCTGCTTCAACGCAGCGGACAACAGTGCGAGAACCGCGTCTCGTCTCAACAGAGACGCCAGACGCGCGAAATCTCCCAACAGTGCGAGGACCGCGTCTCGTCTCAACAGACGCGCGTAACACCTCAAGTCTCTCTGCCCCAACGCAGTGGACAACAGTGCGACGACCGCGTCTTATCTCAACAGAGACGCCAGACGCGCGTAACGTCCCAAGTCTCTCTGCTCCAACGCAGCAGACTGCAACGCGAGGACCGCGTCTCGTCTCAACAGAGACGCCAGACGCGCGCAACGCAACAGTGTGACCACCGCGTTTCTGAGACCTGCGTTCAGACAGCGCAACACACGACTGCCCCCCGTCTTCGACGCCGTGAGGCCAGTCTATTTAATCCCCCTCCCACGGATTTGAGGGATTATTTGACGAGGAAAAGAAGTGCCAATCAGGCCACTTCTTCTTGCTGCTGTCAACAACTCATCCAGATGCTCTCTGGATGCCATTGCGAATCAGGCGTGCACCAGCCGTCTTTGGTTAGACAGCTGACCCTGATTCCCCCGTCAGCCAAAAGAAGGCGCTCCCACCGAAAGAGAACCTTCTCTGATGTCGAATACCCGGAGCTTACCGCATATATGACAAGCAGAAGCAGGGGAAAACAACCAATGATCAATTCAGAGGGGTCAAACTCTGAGACAGAAGGGGTGTATCGACATACCCGTACCAGGACAGGGACCATCCCCCCAATTGACTATAATGCCTTATCCCGCGGCATTAGAATGGACGACTCTCACTCCGTAGTGATAGAGTCGCAAGATTCGAACTCTTCCGGTGAAAGAGGAGTTTTTGCCTACATGGCAGATGCTCCTGAGGATAAAGAAGACGCTCCTGAGGAGACAACTAAGCATCTAATGCAGATGCAGAAGCACCAAATGCAAATACTCTCCTCTCAACAGAGAACCATTGACGGTCTCAAGCACATGCTTGAGAAATTGCTCGAAGAGAGAGAGAGGTCTCCTCCTAGAAGGCCAAGAGCTAGAAGAGGAAGAGGAGGAAATCCACCCTCTGATCCCTCCGATGGGACACGACGATCTCCTTCGAATGTGTCCAGGCCTTCAGCGCATGCAGGAAGCAACTCAGACTCGGAGAAGGCTCAAGATCAAAGAATGAGCCTACTGGAGCAACGACTCAACGCCCTTGCCAGTCGTAAAGATCTCCAAGAAGCTGGAGTGGTCCGGCCATATCCAGCCGAGTGGGACTTAGTCCCGTACCCTCCTAGATTCAAGGCTCCAACTCTCCAAGCTTTCGACGGGAAGGGATCACCCAACCAGCATATCTACTACTTCAAATCCCAAACTGGGAATGTGGTAGATAACGACGCTATATTGGCGCGACTGTTCATTGGCACCCTGAAAGGGTTGGCCTTTGAATGGTTTATGAAGCTCCCGGAAGGTTCAATCAAGAACTGGGGCGACTTGGAGAAGCTGTTTCTAACACGCTTCTTCGAGGATGACTCGGAGGTAACAATGCCTACCCTTTTAGCTACCAAGCAGCGAAAGGGAGAGTCCGTTAAGTCTTTCGTAGAAAGATTTCGGAACACGACACTCCGATGTCCGAGCGGCATGACCCAGGCCACCCTGGTGGAAACATGTCGCCACAATCTCCAAACCTCACTCCTTGCTCAGATAGGGGTTGCTGAAAGCCGCACCTGGAAACAGTTAGTCCAGCAAGGTGAACAGGCTGAGGAGATTGTTGCCCGCGTCAGAGCGGAAGAAGGCAAGCCCAGGCCAGAAAGGACGACGAGGCGTGCACCAGACACATCCCTCCAAACAAAACGAAGGATAATTTGGCGACAGAGACCAAGTCTCCCGTCAAACCTCAGTCAGGCAGAGCAGGTGGCTCCTCCAGCCAACCCCGCGCCAACAAACAGTATTCCTTCAAGGAGGAACACGTCGATTCGCTCTTCAAACTACTCAACAAGAGCAATCGACTGAAGCTCCCTGAAATCAGGCGCCCGGAAGAAGTCGGCAAGACCGACAATCCCAACTACTGCCTATACCATAGGATGCTCGGGCACCCTACCAGGAGCTGCTACATCTTCAAGGACGTCCTCCAAGCCCTGATTGACGCGGAGGTATTAAAACTCCGGCCAGAGCAGAAGAAGATGTCGGCCAACATGACGTCGATGCTCCACTTTGGGACACGACCCCCGATGCCCGTGGGAGTGATCTCTGTCCCGAAAGGAGAATTGAGAGTGGTCAACACAGACCCTCATCAGCAGCAGGAGAAGGGCTTGGTCCCGGTCCCTACACCTGAAGGAGGAATCATGTGGGTCCACCCTGACCTCGTTGACGAGCAGCAATGGACGACTGTGACCAACAGGAAGTCCAAAGGCAAAGGAAAGGCTTCATCTTGCCACGTGATCTGCGCTTCTTCCCGGGAAGCAGACGCTGATGTTCCTTCGCTGACCGACTCAGAAGAGGAGACAATGGTCCTGGCGGCAGAGCCCAACCAACCGACATCAGGCACCCGCTCAGGGCAGGCGTACTTGAAGCAGTACGGCGAAAAGGCGGTGGTCCCTCCTCAACCAGCTGTAGAGCCAGCTCAGCCCTCCGCAAAACCACCCGTGGAGAAACAGAAAGAAACTCGGTTTTCTCGGGTTCTTTCAAGAAGTGCAGCGGAAGGATCTTCGACACCTTCGACACCTTACCGCTTCGATGTGCTGGCTCAGTTAGCCAACATCCCAGCACGCATTACCTTGTATGAGCTCCTGAGGCTATCAAAGTCAACCAGAGAAGCTCTACAAGAAGCCCTGACAAACGCTGAGGTCTTTCTGACCCACGTACCGAGGGAGGAAGATGTAGAGAATTGCCTCCACACCTCCCCAAATGCTCCCTGCATCTCTTTCACAAAAGATGACATGCAGGTTAAAGGGAAGCATGACCGACCCCTATACTTCACGGGGTATATCGGGTCATCCGAGGTGAATCGCATTCAGGTAGACCCTGGGTCAGCACTAAGCATCATACCTCGCCGGGTCATGCAATTTCTGGGCATTCCTACCCATCGTCTGAGCCCTACCCAGACGACTATTTATGGGTTTAATGCCAACAGCTCCCGCCCGATGGGGAAGATCAAGCTTAAATGCCGGATCGGGAGCCTCAAATCAGAAGTAACGTGTTACGTCATTGACGCTGACACGTCTTACAACCTGTTGCTGGGACGACCATGGATTCACCAAAATTCCATTGTTCCCTCCACTCTCCATCAAGTCATGAAATACATCGACGAGAGCGGACAGGTCCGAACGTTGATTGCCGAAAGCATCCGTTCAAAGGGGTCGAGAATTACTTCACGGATTCCCTCTTATATGAGGAGACTAATGAAACCCCGCAACCAGAGGAGCCAGACTCTGGTAATGAAGCTGACGTCGAGCCTGAGGAAGAAGAGTGCCTGTGGGAGCTAGAACCACTTGTAAAGAGCACTAATAAGCTCGATGTTGATACCGCCGACGATACAGGCGGTTGGTATATTAATGAAGATTTAGATTTCGCGTATTTTCCTGCGTGTGAGTCTGATTCAATACCGTCGGATACTAGCACCAACGTAGATGAGGATGTCTGGTCGGCAATGGATGCTTTGACATCATTGCATGTACCAATAAAATCATCCTTCGGGACGTACCAGGATGATGGCGACGCACAAAAGTCTGTATTCCTGGTTCCAGCCAGACGAAAAGGCCAGAAACCAATCCTCTTTGGACGAATTTCGTCTGAACCAGCACTCTATGAAGAATCAGAAGGTGAAAAGGAGCCCCCACAGTTCAATCACTATGAACCGAGAACGCTCAAGATGATGAAGCGTATGGGATACGATCTAGCCAATGGACCTGGATTGAACTTCGGCAAAGGAAGGAGATCATTGCTTCGATCTTTTGTGCCGAAAGGGAAAGCACCTGATTATTATCATCAGACGCGCCGGGGTTGGGTTATGTATCAACTCCAGTGCCATCAGCCTCTGATTCGGAGAGACTGTCAAGCCACGACCACTCATCAGGCACGTCATCGTGGGCATCGGATGTCAGTGTCGGCAACATCTTCAAAGAACTTTCAATAAATATGGTTTCAACAAGTCATCTGGAAGATGAAGATGAAGAAATGATCCAGTCGGATACAGACCCTTGGATCAAACATTTGAATGCTCTTTGGGATATCCGCTTTGAACAGCGTGAGCCACCCACAGAAGACAAGGTTGTCCAGATCAATCTGGGGGATGAGGCTAATCCTAAGCCCATCTTCATAAGTGACGGCCTGTCACCTTCAGAGAAGAAGGATCTAATATCTCTTATACAAGAGTATATAGACGTCTTCGCCTGGAACTACGAGGATATGCCTGGACTTGATCCTCAAGTGGCTATGCACCGCCTCAACATCAATCCGGATGTAAAACCTGTCAAACAACAGCAGCGACGGTTCCGTCCCGAAGTAATGGAGGCAATCCAATCAGAAGTCAAGAAGCTTATTGACTCTGGCTTTATCAGGGAGGAACAGCATCCTGATTGGGTAGCCAACATCGTACCCGTTGTCAAGAAGAACGGGAAGATCCGGATCTGCATCGACTTCCGCGATCTAAACGAGGCCTGCCCCAAAGACGAGTTCCCGTTACCAATCACAGATGTCATGATTGACAATACATGCGGGTTCGAGCGAATGTCCTTTATGGACGGATTCTCAGGATACAATCAAATCAAGATGTACCCCGACGACGAAAAGCACACCTCCTTCAGGACACCTCTAGGAGTATACTGCTACACCGTCATGCCCTTCGGACTAAAGAATGCAGGGGCAACATACCAAAGGGCTATGAATGCCATTTTCCACCAGCAGATACGCAAAACGGTGGAGTGCTATGTCGATGACATCGCGGTGAAAAGCCGCACTAAAGGAGATCACATAGCGGATCTTAAAAGCGGTCTTTGACATCATGCGGGCTCATCAATTGAAGATGAATCCCACCAAATCATTCCTGGGGGTAGCCAGCGGCAAATTCCTAGGGTTTGTTGTAACCTCTACCGGAATTCATTTGGATCCGGAGAAGGTTCGCGCCATTCAGGAAATGCAACCTCCAAGAAGCCTCAGGGAGCTCAGAGGATTGCAGGGACGACTGGCATACATCCGCAGATTTATTTCAAATCTCTCCGGAAGATGCCAACCCTTCGCTAAGCTGATGAAGAAGGGAGTCTCGTTCATATGGGACGACGCTTGCCAGCAAGCATTCGAGGAGATCAAACGATACCTCACCCAACCACCAGTCCTTGCAGCTCCGGTATCCGGAAAGCCCTTCCTGGTGTACGTCCGATCGATGGATCATTCTTTGGGAGCTCTACTAGCTCAGAATGATGACCAAGGGCGAGAACAAGCAATCTACTACCTCAGTAGAACAATGATCGGGGCCGAACATCGGTACAACCCGATCGAGAAGGAGTGTTTGGCCTTGGTGTTCGCTATTCAGAAAATGCGACACTATCTGATAGGCCAAACCATAAATGTCATATCAAAAGTCAACCCCCTGAGGTTGCTTATGACAAAGCCTTCATCATTGAATGGCCGGCTGGCGAAATGGGCTATATTGCTCTCTCAATATGAGATGCACTTCCTGCCACAGAAGGCCATTAAAGGACAAGCGGTGGCGGACTTTTTAGCTGAACACCTAGATCCGAGGGTAGCCAAACTTTATGAGGATCTCCCAGATGAGGTCGCTGAAGTATGCCTGACTCAGGCAACATTCGAAGGACAAGTGTGGCAACTTTTCTTCGATGGTGCATCAAGGGCAAGCCCAAAGGGACACACAGTAGCGGGGGTAGGAGTAGTACTCGTCTCCCCACAAAACTACGTGATCCCCCGGGCTATCTCGTTAACCGAACCCTGTTCGAACAATGTGGCGGAATACAACGCTCTCCTGATTGGGATGCAATTCGCCGATGAGATTGGCGTTAAAAATCTCGAGGCGTACGGTGACTCCAAACTCATCGTCAGCCAAGTTCGTGGAGAGTATGAGGTCAGGCATGAAGATCTAGTACCATACTACAACGCGACAATCCACATGGCGGAAAAGTTTTCAAACTTCTACATTGACCATGTGCCGCGAAGCCAAAATGCGCATGCAGATGCCCTCGCATCTCTCGCAGCTTCCCTAGCTCTCCCAGCAGGAACAATGGAGAAAGTATTCGTCTATAGCCACGACCTATACTGTCCAAAAATTTCCCCCGGAAACTACCCAGGGTCAACAGGAGATCGTCGCGGTAAAGAAACACTTGAAGTGTCAACCGCTCCAGAACTTAAAGACTGGCGATTTCCCTATATTGATTATGTCTTATACGGCATCCTGCCTGAAGACACCAAAGAGGCGGCCGCCATTCGGAGGAAAGCCCCCAAATTTTACTATAATGCGATCACGCGAACACTGTACCGTCGATCGCATGACGGGATCCTGCTCCGGTGCCTCTCATCAAAAGAAGCCCGTGAAGTGTTGAAAGAAGCCCACGATGGTACGTGTGGAGCTCATCAACCTGGCCCGAAGCTGGCAAACAGACTCCAAAGATTGGGGTACTACTGGCCCAAAATGGTCGCCGATGCCGTCGCTTACGCCAAAAGATGTCATGCCTGTCAAATACATGGCGATTTCATCCATCAGGCACCAGGGTACCTCCACTCTACGACCTCTACTTGGCCGTTTGAAATGTGGGGGATGGACGTGGTCGGCCCCATCAGCCCACTATCATCGAAAGGACATCGGTTCATTCTAGCAATAACCGATTACTTCTCCAAGTGGGCCGAAGCTGTTCCTCTAAAAGAGGTAAAATCGTCTAACGTGATCAAGTTCGTGAAACATCACGTTATCTATCGCTTCGGTGTGCCTCGGCGGATCGTCCATGACAATGGACCCCAGTTCATCAGCCAGGCTTTCCAGAGATTCTGTGCCAAGTTCAGAATCCAGAGTGTGTCTTCAACGGCATACTATCCTCCCGCCAACGGCCTCGCGGAAGCTTTCAATAAGACTATTGGCAAGCTTCTTAAGAAATTCGTCTCGAAAAGTCAACGAGACTGGGACGATAAGCTGGGTGAATGCTTATGGGCATATCGCACGACCGTGCGAACCCCAACTAAAGCCACGCCATTTTCCTTGGTGTACGGATGTGAAGCTGTCCTCCCACTGGAAATCCAAATTCCATCTCTACGCGTCGCCCTGACCGCCGAGATGACAACAGAGGAGAAGTATCGACAGCGACTCCAAGAACTGGAGGCCTTAGACGACAGGCGTCTGCAGGCCCAGCAACAGATCGAGCTTTATCAAGCTCGCATCACCAGAGCCTTCAACAAGAAAGTCAAGACGCGAACTTTCAAGAAAGGCGACCTTGTCTTAGCCGTCCGGAGACCCATGGTCATGACGCACAAGACGAAGGGAAAATTCCAACCCAAATGGGAAGGACCATTTGTAGTAGAGTCGGTCTACTCGAATGGATCGTATCGTCTCATAACCTCTAATGGCGATACACTCATGATGCCAATCAATGGCAAATTCCTGAAGAAATACTATCCCTAGATGGTGTTCTCCTGCCGATCAAGTTAATACCACACCTCTGATCAAACATCCAACGCCTTCGACGGCTAAGGATAGAGGAAAACGTTGGCATTTAAGCCCAACATAAATCCTCGACAACTCATCATGCTGAGGGGAATAGCATGGCTAGCCCAACTCAAACGGTAGTTGGTAAAGGCATCTCAAATCCGTTGATAGCTGAGGGTTTGCTAAAAATCCTAAGTGGACCTGATTCCACTCTCTCCTCCAAAATCTCTTACCAATTCTCATCCATAGAATGGTAGGACCACAAAATGCATACATTACTACGTTAAACACTATACCTCTGGTAATGAATACTCCTTGTCGAGTACAAGCCCCGCTTGTTACCTCTACATAGAGCAGCAAACTTCAAAATTGCCAAGTTAACACTATACCTCTGGCATTTCAAATTCCACTTGTCAATTCTCATCAATAGAATGACAGGTCCTCAAATTGCTCCTATCAAGAGCCAATTCTTGTCAAGTTAATATCACACCTCTGACAAACTACTGTTTAAGTTAACATTACACCTCTAAGCAGTATACCAGGTGCCCGTCAAGTTAATATTACACCTCTGACAGTTACCCTTTCTTCAGACTTCCATATCGAAGTTGAAATGGACGATGCCAAGTTAACACTACACTTCTAGCATCCGAGTCATTGCTAAGTTCAACAATACACCTATGGCTATGACCTTTCCTCGACTTCCTTAAGCCGAGACGAACGATGCCAAGTTAACACTACACTTCTAGCATCCGAGTCATTGCTAAGTTCAACAATACACCTATGGCTATGACCTTTCCTCGACTTCTTCAAGCCGAGACGACTAATGCCAAGTTCAACATTACACCTCTAGCATTACCCTCACTGTTAAGTTAAACATCACACCTATGACAGTGACACCCTCAGTTTTCTCTTATAAAACTGAGATGATTGATGAGTTAAGTTAACATCACACCTCTAACTCATGTCCTTGTCAAGTTAACATTACACTTCTGACAAGACTATTTCCAACCCGTTAAGTTAACATCACACCTCTAACGGTAAGGACTTCCTAGATTCCCCCGCGAGTCTAGTTTCATTTGATATTCTCCCCAACAGAATATCGAATTCATTTTGGAGGCATTGTTGGTTAACATTACACCAATAAACAATGTTTCCATCAACATCCCCAGCTGATCTGAAATCAAGTTAAGCACAAAATCCTTGATAAAAGTTCATCTTTCCCGGGGGTACGAACTCCACCTGTCACTTTCTTCCACAAAGTGGCAGGTCCACCAAAAATCACCTCTGTCAAGTTAAGCTTACACCTCTGACAGTGTCATGAAAGTTCTTGGAACAAGATCTTTCCTCAATACTTTTGACTTATTAAGATTATGATTATAATTTTGATAAAGATCAAAAGACTTCCTTGCTCCTACATGTCCAACCAAAGGCAAAGAGTTCGAGACAAAAGAAGTAAAAAGGAGGGTGTCACTTTTATTTATATCCAAAAATATGAAAGCGATACAAAAACGCTCTCTTATACAAATAAGATTGAGCGTGACAAAAAAAAAAGGGGGGAGAGGAGAAGGCTAAAAATCTCGATCTGGTAGAGAACGGATGCGCTCCCTGAGACGATGCATCTCATGCTGACGTGTCTTCTCAGCCTCCATCATGGCCTGGACCCGCAGCTCCTCTTCAGATAGGCAGGGTTTTTCAGCCAACTGGGCTCGCAAAGTCTCCAATCTGGAGAGATGAACGGACTGGCTCTCTTCAGCCTGTGCCCTCGCAGCCTGCTGCTCTTCTAGCTTCTTCTTAAGAGCGACGAGCTTCTCTTCATTGACAGCTAGCAGGGCTTGGGCTTTAGCAATAGCAGCCCGAGCATTGGTAATAGCAAGCTCTGTGGTCTGCATGACGAGCTCAGTTTCCCCTGAATCCTCAATCAGCTTTTGACATTCAGCCTGGGAACGTTCAAGGTTACTGACCTCTTCAGCAATTTGCATTTCCACTTCCTGTCGCTCTTGCCTTTGGGCAGAAAGGAGGCTATCCAGGATGACTTGGGTTTCGTGGAGGGAGTCAGCTTCGTCTAAAGACTTCAGCTCTTTCAGGTCACTCTCCAACTGATCCACCACCCGCATACATGCCTGAGCAAGAGGAAGGCCCCCGACTAGTTCGATGTTCTCGGCCACATTCCCGAGAAATCTCCGGGCAAAGTCAAAAGAACGACGCCCAGAAAGGATAAAGTCGATGCACGATCGCATCGCTTCGAAGAACTGCCGCACCGTACTGCGCGTCAGGAAGTCCATGCTGTCATCACCCGGAGCGCTCCCCGACCCCCTTTCTATCTCAGAAGAAGGGGTGTAGGCCGGCTCTTTTTGCACAGAAGTCATGCTGACTGTTGATACGGCAAGAGCGGAACCGGCCACTGGTGCTTCCAGAGGTGCTATCCCTGCGGGAACTTCCGCGACCAATGATGGAGTGGCAAGCACGATTTCCTCAGAAACTTCATTTGAGACTTGAGCCGTGCGATCTTCTGGGAGTGGACCTGCCTTCACCTGGACCTCCTCGACCTCAGCAGTGGCTTCCTCCTCTGGCAGAGTGGAAGGCTCCCCAGTCCCAGCAGCTGCCCCCTCTGAAGGCATCTCAGCAGTTGAGGCCTCAATACCCTGGGGTCCGGTCAACTCTCTCACCATCTCATCAATATGTGAGGAGGTTATAGCTCCGACGTCTCCGGCTGGCCCTACAATATAAAATGAAAAATGTCAAGGCATTTTCTTCAACATGCAAAGAAAAATTGGACAGAAGGTGGAAAAGGTACCTTCAACAGGAATAGCCGCCACTGATGGTGCAGACGATGATTCGCCCACATACATCTCCTCCTCTGAGATATGAAAAAACTTACTTTGATCAGGAGAAGCGGGTTCACCACCATAGTCAACCTTGTCCTCAAACATGCTTGCCCCTGAGAGCGAAGAAGACGACGGCTCCGGAGAATCCACAATCGGAGCCTGGCCTCCAATCACTCCAGTAGTAGGACTAGGGTCGGCGGCCCTAAGACTGGAGATAAAGACGCTCGGAGACCCCAACTGCTGTGCCTCCTCTCCCCTTTCCTGAGCAGAAGGAGATTTGAGCTGAGCTGCAACTCCCAGAATCTCAACATTTGCATCACCCCCCACTTCAATCTCTGGAGATGTGACATCAGCAGCAACAGCAGATTGCTCGATGAACTCCCCTTCCTCCACAACCTCGCGGTGCCTGTGGTGCGACCTAGGAGCACGAACTAGAGGGAGTAAATCCCCCTCTTCCGGAGGTTCCGCAACTGTGACAAAAAGGTCTTCAGGAAGCGCCTCAACTCCAGCAGAGATGGCTCCGGATTGAGAGACTTCAGACGCCAAGTCCCTCCTAACCTTCTTTGGGGCTGGTTCAACAATAGGAGTAGAGCGTTGATGACGCTTACTCGCCAACTGCTTAGACCTCTTTGCTGGTGGCTCTGCCCTCGTTGCTGGAGGCTCCTCTCTCGTCGCTGATGGCTCCGCCCTCGTTACTGACGGCTCATTCTTCGCTCGTGGCTCTGCCCTTGGCGGTCGTGGCTCCGTAGCTCGTGGCTCCCTCCTCGTCCTTCTCCCGACCTCCTTACGAACTCTCCGGTACTGCTCTACGAGTCTTGTTGGTTTACCAGACTCTGTCCTTGTCTCGAGGCTTGCATTGATGCTCTCGATACATGAAGATGCCGGAAGAAAGTTTGGTGTCTGGACGGCTTGGGAGTACCAGGTACAATAGCTTAGACTCATCTGGCACTTGGGCGCTTCGAGAGGTAGACGGAAGGATGTTCCTGTCCCTCCAGCCACACTATAATACCAGGCCCGAGCACCCTCGAACAAGTTCCCTTCGAAGGCGAGATAAGCATTGGGATTCCCGATATAGAGCTGGTCATAGCCGAACTGTCGAGCGAAGCGATTCGGCATGTATGGCTCAATGGTGCATGACGTCCCTTGTCGAAAAAGCATATACCCGGGCCGAATATTGAGCAACCACCAGAAGGCTCCCTGGGATAACCTCGTGAAATCATCAGGGCCTGCGGAATCGACAAGTAGATCGCCGTAGGATGCACCAGGGATCTGGAGGAGGCAACGATTGAGCTGATAATTTGCCGGGGTTGAAAGACGCTTCCGGATGTAATATATATAAGGATCTTCCCACCTCGAACCCTCCAATCGCTGTATGAAGGGGACGGAGTCCTCCTTCCAACGCACCGCCGTCATCAAAGAGGGGCAGTGCATCACGTACCAGGCCATAAGGTATGTGTAAGGCAGCTCGACCCGAGGATTGGGATGCTTCACCACTGGATTCCCCTCCGCGTCCGTGAACGGCTTTCCCTCGGAATCCACAGTTTTTGGCGGCTCACAAAAGCTTTTAGCCAGCGCCCGCAGCCCGCTCTGAATACCAGCCACCACGGTCGGGAGAAGAGCTATAGGGTTGCCATGGGCCAGAAGCACCGCCGGGTACACCACATCGGCAACTATAACTTCATGTGGCAGCGTGGGCACCACACAACGCTTTAGCCACAGCATCAGAAAACCCGCCAGCAGCGCCCGATCGGAGATAGGAGTCCGGGCTTGGTGGTGGAAGCTTTCAAAAACCAAGTCGGGGTCGAAACCATCTTCGTTCGACTCCGTGGTGTAGAACTTCTCGGGAGCCTGATCGATCCGGTCTTCGATCTCCCTATCAGTGCTGGGAGCCAATCGGGTGATCAAGCGGTCTTTGGTGTTCACATTGTTGAACAAATAACTGGCCCAAGACAGATACGTGACCCCCTGCGACCGCCATTGGTGATCTGACCGCAGATATGGAAGTGACAAAGCACTTCCCAATAGGTCTCGTATATGAGAGGAAACTCCTCCTTCACGTAGCGAAGCTCCACAGCGGTCGGGACATATTCTTCATAGGGCATGTCCCCTGTCACCAGTCCCGAGACCTCGTGCATCTCGTGTAAGGCAAGGCCCATCTCCCCGACTGGAGTAAAGAACGTCCCCGTCAAGGGATTGTAACGTTCTAGGATCCCAAAGAAGTTTTGAGAACTTTGAGGGATCCCCCACTGTACAGCCCTGACCGCTGGGTACAGTCCTATGCGCCTCAGCAGATCCCCGAGCTCGGTAAGGACAAAGCCAACCATTCTGCCCCACCAGTAATTCGCTGGGGAATAGACCCACCCATATGCACGGAACGCAACTGGATAGTCGCCCTCCGCTGCCATGAACATGTTGAGGAAGGTGGCGCCAATGTGCGGTATCTCTCCAGACGGGATCTCCCTCTTGCGCGATCCAGGGAAAAGGCCGATAACTGACGCGTCATGGCCGTCATGACGGTGCACTTGGTGGTGGGAGCCCAGATCGCCAAGGGTAACCTCAGGAGCATATCGAGCGAGGTCAAACTCCATCTTCCGCGGGACGGACATATGCTGGTAATAGAACATAGGGAACATCCTATCCATGGCCGGGAGAAAGAACCTTCTGCCCCCTATTTGACGGAGCCATGTGTAAGTCCCTTCGTGCACGCGATGGCCGCCATCATGGATATGATCCCCGAAGAAGAAGGCGGGCTTCTTCAGCTGAATGCCATCATCCGTGGTGAATGCTGCATCGGTCATCAGCACTCGAAGAGTCCTCATCTCGACATTCGAGAGCTTCTTCTCACGAGCAGGCGACTGGTCGGCAGTCACAGGGGCAGTCCTTTGCAGCACAAAAGTCAGGTTCCGGTCAGCTCCACCTACATGCCCAAAATGGCGTATCTTGGGGAGTGAAGTAGCAGGTTGCGGCGCTGCAAAAAGATAAAGACACTAAAGTCAGATGCTTTACCAAAAGTAAAGAAAAATACTAAGTGTTCTGCGTCCAAACGCAGAAAAGATACTGGACGCAGGAATCATCAAATCCGCGTCCAGACCCGCAAATCTGCGTCAAGAAGCACAGAACGCAAGGATCAAATCCGCGTTCTGCAAACCAAGACTTGTGGAATTTCAAAGTACTTGGACTCAGACGCCAGATTCGTCAAATTGGCGCCTGATGGCACAGAAACGCAAGGATCAAATCCGCGTTCTGCAAACCAAGACTAGTGGAATTTCAAAGTACTTGGACTCAGACGCCAGATTCATCAAATTGGCGCCTGATGACACAGAACGCAAGAATCAAATCCGCGTTCTGCAAACCAAGACTTGTGGAATTTCAAAGTACTTGGACTCAGACGCCAGATTCGTCAAATTGGCGCCTGATGGCACAGAAACGCAAGGATCAAATCCGCGTTCTGCAAACCAAGACTTGTAAAAATTCAAAAAACTTGGACTCAGACGCCAGATTCATCAAATTGGCGCCTGATGACACAGAACGCGAAGACCAAATCTGCGTTCTGCAAAGCTGCGTCCAGAGACCTTCACAGTTAGACTCTCTAAGTGAAGGACCTGAAGCACAGGGCTCTTGGGCGTCAGATTATCTAATCCGCGCCCCGGTTATCATCCCAAAGACTGCGTCTGGGGAATCAAACGCGCTTTTAATGGTTTAAAGTCCTTAAAGGGTCCGTTCTGCCTAGGGCATACTACCTTGGACACCTTGGAGGACGAAGTCCTGCGCAGAGGAAGAACTGCCCCTCTGGGCCTCGGTGGTGGTCGCCTTTGAGGAAGAAGCGGTCGGCTTAGTCTTTGGTGCCATGGCTAAACAGAGGAACCGGGAGGGAAAGTGCTTTTCTTAAAGTTCTTAGCAAGCGCGAGAAAGAAGAAGACCCTCTCCAAACTGCTGCCTTTTATAGGCACGGGGATGCGCAGAGATACGCGGCGCGTGACCCAAGGGACGCTGCAGCGAACCGTCGCTTGACGCGTGTAACAAAATCACTTCCGGTGGCGAAGATCATGCGTCGCGACCCCGCCGCGAATCAGAAGCCGACACGTGGAACAGTTCATTTAATGAACCGCGAGATCCGCGCACCAAAAGGCGAAATTTCGCCGTTTCCCCAGGCCAGCTGGCGGCGTAATCATGATATAGCATAAAGTTTGCGCCCAGAAAACGCACCAGACATGCCCCGCCAGCATTTCCAAGAGTGCGTTCGGAATATTGCGTCTCCTCTAAGGAGTTCGCGTCTGACCAACATCGCGTCTACCCTATAGACGCTGCGTCTTCAAAGTGGCTTCTGCTTTTCAAAGAGAAGCCTGCGTCCAGTCTCTTGCGTCTACTTTATGGAAGCTGCGTCTTCAAAGCAGCCTCTGCTTTTTCAAAAAGGAGCCTGCGTCCAGTCTTATGCGTCTGCAAGACAGTTCAACAGTACACTGGCGCCAACAGACACCAACTACTCCCAGCCAAAAACGCACTCGTGACAGACTAAAAGCAATGGGGGAGGTCTAGGCTGTGTATCTAGACACTCAACACGATCGACTCTGATGGCTTCTAAGAGTTCAACAGTACACTCACGAAGACCACTCACGAAGACCAAATTCGGATAAGATCAAACCCGAGGCATCAACAGTCCATTCACAAAGGCGAACGCGGCTTAAGTCCAAAGTATTCCGAAATCCGTCCCATTCAACTGCGGAATATCGGAAACTTTGGAGGGGGTTCTGTAGGCTGTCTAAAAATGACAAACAGGCAAGCCACCAAAGAAGCAGTCTCAAAGACGCAAAGGATTGAAGCCCGCGTCTCAACTTCAAGACGCGTCGGCCTGAAGCCCGCGTCTCAACTTCAAGACGCGTCGGCCTGAAGCCCGCGTCTCAACTTCAAGACGCGTCGGCCTGAAGCCCGCGTCTTAACATCAAAGCGTGTTGGCTCGACGCCCGCGTCTCAGCATCCAAGACGCAAGGGACTGACGCCCGCGTCTCAGCATCCAAGACGCAAGGGACTGAAGCTCGCGTCTCAGCATCCAAGGCGCGTCCGGCCTGAAGCCCGCGTCTCAGCATCAAGGCGCGTTTAGTCTGAAATCCGCGTCTCAGTTGCAACCGCCCAGATCGTGGGGGAGTCAGTTCCCGCGCATATGGCGGGTAGTGGCCCTCGTTCAGGCACATTTTTAGGGGGCACGATCACCCCTTAAGACCCCTATAAATAGCCCTGTTGGCTATGAAGGAAGGGTGGATTGGATTGAATCAAAAGAGAGGAGGGTCAGAGGATCAAGGCATCGAGAGAGAGAAGCCCAACGTCGACGACCGAGAGAGAAGAGATTCTTCAACAGGCTTACTGAGTACTAGCCTATCTTCGCCTACCTCCTCTTTGAGAGTTTGGTAGCCGGAGCTGAGTTACTCCCCTACCGGCCGAAGAGAAGACCCCCGACGGTCCAGGACGGTCATCTGGTCAACGGAGAACAAGATTCACTCTCCATCGCCACACGAAGAACCCAGCACTAAACAAAGGGAAGATCCAAGCATCCTCCCTCCCTTGTAGTCGGAATATTGTTTTTGTTGTAATCTTTCAACTGATTCAAGGAAATTTTACCGCAAAATCTCTTTCCCGCACCGTACAAGGACACTCTTCAAACACATGGTTCATGGCTTGACAGTAAGTACCGTCCGCAGATGGTATTGGGCTGACTTGGTTTACAGAAATAAGATCCTTAGTTTCTATGACCTCTAACCTTCGCATAACATTAGCTAATTTAGCCTCAGTTGCTATGGAGTCTTCTATCGAGTGGAGACCTTTTTGGAAGAGATAGAGTTGAGATTCATAGGACTCTTCATTGGAAGGTTTCATTGAAGGGGTTTTTTTTCGCTAGGTCTTCATATATTTCCTACCCTTCGTGTCTTCTGCTTTCAATAATCTCTTTTGACTCATGGTTTCTAGGAGAGTCTTGTTTTGATAATCTAGATCTTCATAAAGAATTTTACAATGTCTCCACTTCTCTACGCCATGATGAGGGTATTGGATAAGAAGGTCTTTGAAATGTTCGAAGTATTTTCAAAACGGTTCATTGGGTTCTTACTTGTACTGCATTATGTATTTCCTAAAAAAAGGCGGTATTAAGGATGAAGTAGAACTTTTTTAAGAAGATCTTTGTGAAATTTTTCTAAGTTGTGATAGAGTTTTCCGCTAAACTGTTTAACCATTTCTTGGCTAGGTCCTTGAGGGCAAAAGGGACAAAATGTAGCTTGATAGCATCGTCTCCTAATTGCAGTATTTTCATCATAACATATACCTCCTCAAATTCTCTTATGAAGAAGATGCATCTTCGGATCTAGACCATGATATTTTGGGAGAGTATTTATGAATTGTGACTTAAACTCAAATTTGTCACCGTCAGCTTTGGGAAGCTGAATGTAAGATGGAGAGATGTCCTAATAAGATAGAACCTATCCTGCAAGGATATTGTTTATGTCATTTTGGGATCAGATTTAGGTGGTGAAATTATTCTAGTTAATCTAGATGTAGCTGGGTCTCTTGACTAAACTAATATACACAATCAATAGCAAATCAATTCACCAATTAAAAAGAAAATATAGATCAATCAATTCCATTTTAGGGTAAGCTTAGACCTAGACGACTTCTAATGTTAGATTATCTGTGGAAGGTATATTGCAGACCTTAACTACAAGTTAATCGGCTAGGTAGGTGGCAAGATTGGTGGGAGGTATCCGTCAAGACGGGCCTAATTAAGCTAAATCATCAACCTTCTTCGAGGTTTCGCCTCTCAATCTCCTACCTAGTCATTGATTTGGTAAGAGTTAAGTTCTAACAACTTCCTCCTGTTGGCCGAAAGGTCCATTACTCTAGTTTAATGATGATTAACTTATATAGTTATAGTACTAATAATCTTGTATTTATTAAGCTTTAGATATTTATCAAGATCTTAGTTGGTGTTAAGCTTCAATAAAAGATTCAAAGTCAATTTGAAGCTAACACATGTTGATTCAAGAGCTCATGTGTCAAGATCGTATCAAGTACTCAAAGAGGAGTCTAACTCATGGATCAAGTTTTAGACCAAGTCAAGATGAAGGAAAAGATTCCAAGAAGACTTGTGTCATGTTTGTAAGTGTTAAGATTTTATTTTAGGATAAAATGTAAAGGATAGACTAGTTGCGGATTGCTCAAGCTCATTTACACAAATACAAAATATTTCAAGTTAAATAATTTTAGTTTTTGAAAAATACAATTTCGGTTTTAATTTTCAAGTATTCATCTTTTGAGTTTCATGAATAGATTTTATCAAAACAAGTTTATATGTATGTTAGATATTATCTATTTGCATTTATACTTAATAGTTTAGAAAAGCTTATTTTGATGTATATCTAGTCATGTGTTTAAAGTTTTATTTTTATTAAAACTTATTTTGAGATTTATTATCAAAAATAAGTATATATCATTTACTATGTGTATTGGATTCTATCCATACACATTATGCTTCAAAAGTATTTCAATATCTTATTTTTCTACTTATACAAGTTTATAGTAAAATCCAATTTTTCATTTAGAAGTGGATTTTGGAAAATGCCGATTTTAGTTTAAGCCTTAAATTCTTTACCTCAAAAATAGTTTAATATGTTTGTAATATGTATTGATTTTTAATCATACATATTTTTACTTCAAAGTATTTCAATGAACTTATTTTTGTGGAATTTATAAAGTTTTATGGAATTTTATAGGTATTTTAAAGTCCATGTTTCATTTCCTATAAACCCTGATTTGGGCTGCTGGCGGTCGACCGAACCAGGGTCGACCAAACCATGTGTAGTTTTAGTTTGCAAAATAGTTTTAAATTTCGCATTGTTTGGCATTAGATTAGCACGTTACCTATTCACCCCCTCTAGGTGACTTACAATTGGTATCAGAGCTTGGTGCTCTTGATTTGGGTCTAATTATATAGAGTTAAAGATTCTTGTTTTGCTAATCATAACATTTGCATACACACGCATGGATTTCATAACACCTCCTATGTTTGATATTCTTAACTTCTAAACTTGAAAAGTTAAGATGTCCATGTACTTCAAAGCCTTAGAAATTCATGTTTATCTTGCCACATTAAAAATTCATATTTTGTTAATGGCAAGTATCTTAAGGCTAATACAAAAATCATCCATGCTCTAAAATTAATTCTAATGATGAAAATCTATCTAGGGTTTCTAATATTGATTCGACTTTTATAGTATAGAACACATTCATCACTCTCAGGGAACAAATGCAAATTGAAAAGGAGAGTAACTCGGATGATGAAAGTGCTACTTTTAACATGTGCTACATGGTCCAAGGGGATGACCCCCTTGAGGTAAATTCCGATCCCGAGCTTGAAGAAGAGATGTCATATCATGAACTTGCTATGCTTTACCAAAAACTTCTTGAAAATATGATTTATTAAAAATTGAAAGTGATAAGTTGAAGAAGCAAACAATTCTTTGTAAAAGAAAAAAGATTCTTTTCAAACAAATTTGAAATTGTTTTAAAAAATGAAACTTTGAAAAAAAAATTATTTTGGTTGAAAATGAAAAAGAGATTGTTTTAAAGGAAAATGATTCCTTGAAAAATAAAATTGTTTTAAAAGAAAAGAAAATATTTCTATTTCTAAAAAAAAAGAATTTTGTATCTCATGCTCATATTTCTTCTTCTAAAATTAAAAATGATATTTCTATTATGTTGGTTGTTAGGGCTCCCTTTTGAGTAAATGTACATTTAATCACAATAGATTGAAATCCATGTTCACAAGAAATAAGTTTCACACTTGCATGCATATCCTACACGGTATACATCTCATGCACCCCATGCTCACACTCATAACTCTCATATATGATAGAGTGTACACATGTACACATTGTGACCACAAAGGCCATCTTGCAAAAAAATTTTGATAGAATAAATTATTTAAATTTTGCAAATAAAAATATTTGGGTTCCAATTGTCACTAACCCCTATGGACCCAAAATGATATGGGTACCAAAATTTTCACCACTTATTTTTAATGTAGGTGTGGGCTCTCACAAAAAGTGAGAGGATTGATGCCTTGGTGGTGATACATTTGGAGCTTAAGGACAAACTCATTTGATGCATCACTATCAAGTAAGTATGGTGAGAGAACACACCTTATGTTTTTGAGAAATGGATTGGCTATACAGTTTTGGTAACCATTTCATCCTCCGCTTTAAAATGCTTTAAATATTTATATGCTAGTGTAGTAACCTAGACTCAATCTTGTATTGTTTTGTGTTTAATGTTAAGTTGATTGGTTGTATACTATGCATGCATTTTTAAAATTTTTTTTTATGTTTTCAAGTAGATTTACACGCCTATTCTTTATTCATGTTTTGTATGCTTTAGTTAAAGCATATATTATTTTGTATGTATCATGTTCATATGCGTATCCTATTAAAACATGTGTTATACATGTATAATTTTGAGATTCATGCTTTTCATGCTATATTTCTTTTATGTACTCAATTATTTATTTGACTGTACATTGTATGTCCTAATTTGATGATTCTTGTATAAGCTATATGATATATCATTTTAAAAAAAGAGAGGCTTCATATTTTTTAATTGAGCTTCATTGACTTATCTCCATGTATATATTGATTATATGATTCTTGTACACTCACCTTTATGTTAACTCATTTATTTGTGTTCATGAGCATTTATGAGCTTCATGAATTTTTGAGTATCAACTCTTGTGTAATATACATGTTTCATGAAATATATGATTTAATTTCATGTATGAAGGATCTTTAACTAATTTTTTAAAACTATTTTAAAGTAGTTACTTATTCTTCATTGGTAGAGTTTCAATTTATAATTATCTTCAAAACCTTATTTTTGAAAACTTCTACCCTTTAAGGGCAGTTGGTTAGGTGACCATGTCTTGTATGCTCTTATTGAATATCTCATAAACATATGCATGATAGGGTGGGTGTTATGAGTTACAATGATATTTCATTTTTGTATACTCATACTTGTTTTAATAATATATATATATATAATATATATATATATATATATATATATATATATATATATATATATATATATATATATATATGCATCATATTTCAATTGGTATTTAAATTGATCATACATACATACATTAGGAATTCTTGTGCTAGATTAAAATATTCATACATATTCTTTATAGCACAAACTGTTTATTCTAAGCTTGATTTTGTTCTTAATGATAATTAGTATTTTTACCAGCTTATGCATGTGTTTTTTTTTATTTCAAAAAGAAAAAGAATTTTTTTTTTAACTTAAAAAGATTTCATGTTGATAAGATAATAATTATGTTTATCTATACTTGTGATATCAACATTTGTTTTGTCAACTACTATTTGATTTCAATTGAAATCAAAATATATTTTGTTGACTACAAGTAATTTCAAAATTTGTTTTAAGAGGTATCAAATTTTCAAAATTTATCTTGATATGTATTGCCTATATGCGAGTGAAGCTTAATATCTCCTTCATATATAGATTCATGTTGAGTGTATTTTACATATTGAGGAGCTTGACCTCTCTCTTTATGTGGTACACGTGTGTAGGGTAGCTTAACAACTCCGTCTATATATTGTATATTTTCCTTATATGGGTTAGGGTTAGTCATCCCTTCTCCATGTAGTGTATGTATACAGGGGGGTTAACTTAATATCTCTCCTCTTCATGAATTTATACCACATATACATTTATCTTGTTTGTTTTTCTTTATAGCTTTATTGATGAATTGACAAAAAGAGGGAGAAGAATTGAGAGAGTTTATAAATGCATGCTAGATTTTTATTTCTGCATATATGTTTGCTTGTTTATGCGCTTACATTAAATATCTATTTGTTTTATTGCTATGCAAGAATTAAGAGGGAGCTTCTATGAAGCTTATCTTTAATCTATATATAACTCCATGAGTTTTGTCATCATCAAAAAGGGGAGACTGTTGGCCCAAAGACCTATCACCCTAGTTTTGATGATGATTAACTCATATAGTTATAGTACTAATGATCTTATGTTTATTAAGTTGCAGATATTTATCAAGATCTTAGTCGGTGTTTAGCTTGAATAAAAGATTCGAAGTCAAGTTTAGAAGCTAATACGTGTTGATTCAAGAGCTCAAGCGTCAAGATCGCATCAAGTACTCAAAGAGGAGTCTAGCTCATGGATCAAGTTTCAGACCAAGTCAAAATGAAGAAGAAGATTTTCAAGAAGACCTATGTCGTGTTTGTAAGTGTTAAGATTTTATTTTAGGATAAAATATAAAGGATAGATTAGTTGTGGATTACTCAAGCTCATTACAAACACACACAAAATTTCATGTTAAATAGTTTTAGTTTTTGAAAAATACAGTTTCGGTTTTAATTTTCAAAGTATACATCTTTCGAGTTTCATGAATAGATTTCATCAAACAAGTTTACTTGATTTATATGTATGTTGGATTTCATCCATATGCATTATACTTCATATATTTAGAAAAACTTATTTTGATGTATATCTAATCATGTGTTTAAAGTTTTGTTTTTATTAAAACTTATTTTGAGACTTATTATAAAAAACAAGTATATATCATTTACCATGTGTATTGGATTCTATCCATGCACACAATGCTTTAAAAGTATTTTAATATCTTATTTTTGTACTTATACAAGTTTATAAAAAAAAATCTGTTTTTTCATTTAGAAGTTGATTTTTGGAAAATACCGGTTTTGATTTCAGCCTTAAATTCTTTACCTCAAAATAGTTCTACATGTTTATGATATGTGTTGATTTTTTTATCACACATATTTGTCCTTCAAAGTATTTCAATGAACTTATTTTTGTAGAATTTATAGAGTTTTATGAAATTTTATAGGTATTTTAAAGTTCATGTTTCATTTCCTATAAACCTGATTTGGGCTGCTGGCAATCGACCGAGTAGTCGACCGACGTGCACAAGAACGTACACAGCCCACAGTGGTGACTGACCCGGTCGATCGACTGAAAGAGACTTGGTCTCTGTTTGGCCTGATCGACCAAGCGGTCGACCGACCTAGCCTAGCCTGGGTGCGGTCGACCGGCCGGTCGACCAACAATCCCAACGGTTTGAAATATGATCGTTGGTCAGTCGACCGGCTGGTCAATCTGGTCTTAACGGCTAGTTTTTTACAACCTATATATTTAGGTCCTTTTACTAGTTTTTTTATCAGAATTTCAAGTGTTTTCAAGAGCTCTTTTACAGAGTTTCTCTTAAGATTTAGAGCTTCATTTCCATATCCAAATAGAGTTTTTCAATAGTGATTCTCTTGAGTTTTCAAAAGCTTTTTCTTGAGTTTTTCACCTCCACATCTATCTTGTTTTCTCACACAAGCTTGAGTTTTTCATTGCTATATTCATCCTCTAGGATCTTTATTTGTGAGAGTTTATTTTTGTGATCAAGGGAAGTGATCACAAGTGTTCCACCCCTTGTACTTTGAGGATTGTAGAGGTTGCGGTCTCGGCGATCTTGCGGGTTCACGTGTGTTGTTCTTGCGGGAACAAGTGAAGGACTTGCGGGTCCAAGAGTTCTTGAGGGAGCTTGTTGTAGGTGTTGCGGCACCGAGTAATCTTGTGGGATCGTTATAGTGAAAATCCTTCACAGTGGTGAAGGCGGGGAGGTAGAGGAAGTGTGCTCGAAACTCGAAACACTTCTCATGTATTTGTGATTGCTCAACTTTCTCTCTCTCTCCCCCCCCCCCACTCACTTGTGTTTATATATCTTACATGCTTTTATTATTAAAATTCTTATATACTTGATATACTTGTGCATTAAATATATGCTTGGATTGTTTGCTCACACTAGTATTTAACCAAGAGAGCTCTAGTAGCACCTCAACTCTTAATCTAGAGGAATCTTGAGGAGAAGTCCAGATCCCTTCACTGGGAATTCGGCTTCACTCTTTGGTTATATATTGTGTGTAGTTTTAATTTGCATAATATTTTTTAATTCTGCATTGTTTGGTATTAGATTAGCGCATCACCTATTCACCTCCCTCTAGGTGACCTACATCTTTTTTAGTCAATCTCTTAATGAGTCCGAGTTATCTTAGGGCAAACATCTAGTTAATTTTAAATTAGAGTTAGGTTGTGAGTGCAAGAAAGATGGTTTGTGGCCCAAAAAAGGGTAATGACGTCCTCACCTATGTTATTTAGGAGTTCTGCCCTTAAGATATATTAGTGCACGTGTGCAAATAAATAGAAAAGAATTCACTCAAAAGTAGAAAATCAACTAAAAAGTGCTTCCTAATCTATATGCAATACGGACGTACCTTGTCTCCAGCACTATTAAATAGAAATTAAAGAATTTAAATAGACACGTGCCTACGATGCAATAGTCTAAATAGTTTTTTTAAATCAGTCAACAAATAATTTACTGTTAAATTATTAGCAGTGTGCAAAATATTCAAACAGAAAATCTAAAATCATAGAAAGTAAACTTTTGCAATTTAAGGTAGCCCTGCAGAAAACAGGCAAGTAGTGAACTCAAACAAATCGCGTTTGCGTGACTTTTTCACGTTTACGTGGCTTTATTCAGAGCTTATGTGCTCTTCTTTGGACATAGAGTCCTAAAGCCACTTATATGTATGTATCTGCAGAAGGTTTTCTTATTCTCCAATCTTGCATATAGAAATAGAGAAATTAGGGTTTAATAAAGAAAATTGTATCGTTCTCTCTGCGGTAACGACGCCAAAATTTTGATTAATAGGGAAAAGAGAGTAAAAGAAAAATGTTAAGCTTAAGAAGTTTCTCTATTTTCTCACATTTAATCCGCTATAGCAAGAGCTAAACGGGTCAATCCACAGGGAGAGATGAGATGAAAAAGTTCCGTTACATTTTCTCTGTGTAAAACTTGAAAAGAAAGATGATGCTTATAAAAGAGTTGATTAAATAAAAGAGAGATCATAGCCTACTAATCATCTACTACAACCAATTACTAGTCTATGAAGAATAAATATCATATTGAATCTAGAAAGATTATTTATAAATTATTGCTTCAAATTCAAGCAAGAAGAGTAAGAAAGCAAACTCTAATTAAAGTGCATTAGATAAAATTAAACAATAGTTTATCAAAGTTTTTAAGTATAGCATAAGAAAAATCATTTTAGACTTAACATTAAGCTATCAAAGTATCTAATCATAAACCAAAAATAACCATTAAATAGTATAACTCTAAAACTAGTTTAACTTAATTCATCGCTTTTTTTTATCTTCAAGAATCTTAACTTAAATCTAGAGTTTCAAACAGACATAAAATTTAATCAATTCATCTTATAAAATTAGACTTAGTTGGTGGAGAGATTAGCAAACTACGAAGAATATAATTACCCATATTCTTGATTAAACTAGGCATAGTAATTAAAGGATGCATAAAAAGTAAATAAGAATTAAAGAACACAAATTAAAAGAATAAAAGAGATATGGATAGAAAATAAGAACCTTTATTGAATTATCACTGGTTCAGTATAAAAGGTTTCTTCTCTTTACAAATCTTCTTCTTCAAAGTAAAAACTCAAAAAATATAATGAAAATTCGAAAAAAAATCTAAAGAAAACTCTAAACTTGATTTTCTGATATGAGATTTTTCATGCCTCTACATGAGCTTTTATAGTAGAACCCAGGGAGAGTCCTAGATAAAATTGCACGCCAAAACGAGGTGGCTATCTCCTTATCCTTTGGATTTGAATTGAGGATATTATGAAAATATCCTTTTCTTCTTGATTTGGGGATCAAGTATTATTTAAATTCTGAATTTAACTTGATTTTATTTTTTTATCTCCAAAATAGGATTGGGAATTTCAATTCTGAATTTGTATGCAGCTAGTTGGTGTGTTAATTGCTAAATATGACTCATCAAAAAACTGAATTTGAAATAATAGTCAACATAATACTTGTAGCCCTTTACATTTTCTTTTTGTAGCATCTTGAATTATTGAATTTAACTTTCTGTAGAGAAAGTTATGATCAAAACACTAAAAGATATTTAGTCTGAATTTGAATTATCTTCCCTTTATCTTCAACATGTGGCTAAAGCAACCTGAATTTGAGTAGAAGTCCTCCTCTATCTTCAATTGGGATAAGGTTTTATCTCTTTCTATCCTTTTTCTCTTCTAGATTTCAAACTAATTTATATTTAAAATTCAAATTTAGATAGGATAGAGTAGAATTTTTTTTTAATCTCCCAATTTATCTTTTAATTTCATAATCTTTTGGGCTTCTCTTGGGCTTTTTTTTAATTATAGAAGCATGTACATTACTAAATAATAAAATAATTAAATAGTAATATTTTATAAAAAATAAATATAAAAATGTGATAAAAATATGCACTTCTGATGAACAATAATGTAATGTTCCTGTATCCATGAGATCAGGGTGCCACACCCGTTCCCCCGTCTTCTCCTTCTTCCCTCCACTACCCCCTCCCCGCTCAGGGAGGGGGTGGGGGAGGGAAGGGGTGGCGAAAGGGAGGAGGGGAGAGCGAAAGAGGGGGAGGAGGAGGAGGATGAGAGAGGGGAGAGGAGGAGGGGGATGGGGGATAAGGGAGGAGGAGGGGAATTATGTAATGTTCCTATATCTGTGGGATCGGGGCACTACACTCGCTCCCCCTTCTTCTCCTCCTTCCCTCCCCTACCCCCTCCCCCGCTCAAGAAGGGGGTGGGGGAGGGGAAGGGGGAGCAGGAGGGGGCACGTGGGGGAGGGGAGCGAGGGGGAGCGAGGGAGGGGGAGGGGGAGGGGGATTAGGAGGGGAAAGGGAGGAGGGGGGATGGGGGAGCGGGGGGAGACCAGAAAGTGGGGGTCGCCGGAGAAAAAGGAGGGAGATTGGAGGAAAGTGGAATGAGGGAGGAAGGAGGTAGAAGAAAGAGACATTTTGAACTTTTCACCAAGGGTGAAATTATCCAAAAAATTAATGACACACTTGTAATAATTTGTAGGGTTCCCTCATAATTTTTTTGAGGGGAAATATCCGCTCCCTTCATTTACACTCAATTTTTTAGTAGAAAGGTGGAAAGGACCATCATGTTCCATCAACAAGAAGTAATGAAAAATGCAAAGTACCATTCATTTATTAACATTAAACCGTGCTCGATTAAAAAAATAATAACTCCACCTTCTACCGAAAGATTATATACCGGGCCTGTTTATTTTGCCGCAAAAAGTCGCAAGTCATAAGTCGTAAAATGAGAATGAAAAATGTGAACTGCAGGAGGGAAAATATATTTGTTGACACTAAAAAACATAAGATTCCTAACTGGCCCGAACAATGTCTAACTTGTTGACATCTACAAAAGACAAGCGACAAACAAGCTGCGACCAGTTCTTCACCCATCTCAAAGGGGACGAATCAGCAACTTGGATTATACTGATCCAGCAAAGCAGACAGTAAGCCAAGAAAAGCTCGTGAAAAGGCCCAGGCAGGTCCAGAGACACTTAGTCTCACGCGAGCCCACGAGACAAGTCTCGCATAAGAAGCCAAAGCTGCATAGCATCGCAGAAAGCTCCTTCACAGTCTCGCTGCAAGCTAACTTACAACTTCGCACAGAAATGCTCAGTTAACTCCGTAGAGAGTTAGCTTCGCTTGAAGCACCCATATAGCTGCACAAAAGGGTAGTTGATAAGGTAACTTCACCACAAAATTATCCAGCTCCGCTGAAGAGCTTTCTTCTAAGCTCGCCAGATGTTCCTTCCAGCTCTGCTGTGAGCTCGACGCGGCAGCTCCGTTGCGGGTCTTCTATGGTCACCTTTGACCAATCAAATCTCCAGATGAGATCAAAAATTCAGATGAGATCAAATCTAATTGGGATCAGATTTGGTAGTTGCTTGCCATAATCTTTTGACTCTCCTAATCAGGTAAGGAGATCAGAAGAAACCTTTTAATTATTTGGAAAGAATCAAGGGCGCATTTGATTTAGTTTTTACCTGCACACAAAATATAGAATTTCAGTTTTAAGAATAGGATGTGCAAGGTGCTCAATACTACCGCTATAGCAAGTGGCTATGCGGGTCATGATCCACAGGGAGGGACTAGCGATGGAAGCTTGTTTAGTAAGTTCTCTAAAGTGTTTGAATTAATAGTTGTTAAAGTCAGGTTAGAAAGAAAGTGGTAGATTAAGAAGATGGAGAAACTAGAAGTGATATGATATTTACAATGAAAAAGAAGTGTGAAAAAGATTGGGAATTGGTGATTTACACTAAAATTAAAAGAAAGAAAACTAAAAACTAAAAACCAACTTACCTCTTCGGCGTCTGCTTACCTTGGAACCGTGTCAATGACGTACCTTTCTTTGAAGGCGAACGAAGCATGGAATATGAGATCTTCCCTACTCCCGATCTATACTACGAAATAAAAAAGGGCAAACTACGCTACCATGGAAGTAGATATTCATTATCATAAACCATCAACGGCACTTGCAAGGAGAAGGCACCTTCGAAGCTCTTGGTTTCACATGGATCCAAAAACACAAAAGAGAGAAAGAAAAACAAAACAAGAATAGAAAAAAAGAAATAAACTTTGATTTGATTCAATTAACAATAGAAGAAAAGATTACTTACACCGATTGTCACCTTCAGTACAAGTTTGATCTCCTTCCTCCATGAAAGTATCCTCTCCTCTCAGTTACATAAAAATTACAAAAAAAATAAAAAAAACTAAATTACAATCTATAAGTTAGCCTAAGAAAAACCCTAGATTTGTTTCTGTACTGCACTGCACGCCCTTCTCTGTTGCTCTGCAGGGGTATTTATAGAAGACAGAAGACGTAGAGTCCCGGTACAACTCTCCCACGAAAACAGGTATCCAGTCTCATCCATATTGCCGCGGAAACGCGGCTTTGGCCGCGTTTCCACGGCCAAAGATTGCCTTCTGGCCACGCGCTTTCGCGCGTGGCCTCCTCTAGTCCGTCCATCTGGGTGTATCCTTTTAGATCTGGGCATACCGACTCTTTATTTTGAAAATTCGGGATAACTTGGAAAGCAAGTTACCCTAAATTCAAATCTTCCAAATCTTTTAAAACGATTTTGTAATCCTTACACTCTTCTCCTTTTATCTTTATCCTTGTCCTGCAAGTAATTAGGATTGAGTAGAAGTCTATCCCTTTCCTCTTCTTTTAGTAATTGCAACTTTTGCACATGGGCTTGCTCATGGGCTTCTTTTGGGCTTCTGGGCTTCATTTAGGCTTTATTCTTTATTTAATTAATTACTCAAGGCCTGCACACATTAAATAATAAAACATTAGTAATAGTGCATAATTGTAGGAATAAATATGAAAATGTGATAGTAAATGTAGTGATAAATATGCATTTTTTACTACCTATCACACCCCCACACTTATCTTTTTGCTCGTCCTCGAGTAAAAATCAAAAAGAAAAGAAAAATTAATCTATCCTAACTCACTTTCGTAGGCATCACGGTTGTACTTAGCATGTGCAACAAGCCGTTAAACCTCTAGGTTACCCTAGAGAACGAGTGTTGTCTCGTGAGGGTTTTCAGCGGATTACACCCATAAAATCCAAAACAGGAAAATATTTGAAATATGTTTGAAGAGACTAAGTAGTCTATAAGTTTTTAGGATTATCATTTTTATTCATTCTTAAACTTAGTCTTTATATAATAAATTGTTATCCTTTTTAGGTAAGGATCAAAACTGAATTTTTGTATAGTCTTTTTCGTTACCAAAAGTCATATGCATCCTTGTGAATCTTTACTAGGAATTCCTTCACTTGGACTCTCATGCCTCTTTATTATTATTTTCTCTTTTTTTTATATGTATAACTGTTGATCGAGTTTTTCCTGCACATAAAATAAAGTATTAGATTTAGAACAAGTTATGCAAGGTTCTCAATTCTAATCCACGGTAGCAGTGGCTATGCGGGTCGTGATCCTCTGGGAGGGACTAGCGATGGAAGCTTTGTCAATAAGTTATCTCTAAAGTTTTAGTATTTTAATGTTAAGTTAGAAAGAAAGAAGATGGAGAAGAAGAAGTGATATTTACAATGGAAGTGAAGAAAAGAAATTGAGAATATGGTAGTGTGAGATCTAAAAAGAAAGAAACTATAACACGTACAAACCTCTTCTACCTTGCTTACCTTTGATCTGCTCGCGACGACTTACCCTGTCTTGGAAGGCGTGCAAGTATGGCGTATAGGATCGTCCACCTTCGCTACCTACGCTATGAAAAGAAAAGACAATCTAAAGAAGGATTGTTCATCTCCATAGGCCATCAAGTGCTCTTCTTTGGCTAGGCAGTCTCGAAGCAATCAGATCTCATGGTTCACAAAACATTAGAGAAAAATAACAATAGAAGAAAACAAAAACTGAGATACACAAGAATCAACAAGAATAAAAGAACATAAAAGAACGAACCTCGATTCGATTTATTTAACAATGGCGGAAAAGCAAAACTTACACCGATTGTCACCCTCAGTACAAGTAGATCTCCTTCCTCCATGAGAACATCATCTCCTCTCAGTTTACAAAAAGGAAAAATAGAAATTACAAAAGAGAAAGAAAATCTAAACTAGAAGAAGAAAACCAAAAACCCTAGATTTGGCCCTCTGGCTCTGCCTCTGGACGCCCCTTCTCTGTTGCTCTGCAGGAGTATTTATAGGAGATATAGGAAGTAGAGTCCCAGTACACTCCTCAACGAAAACGCATCGCCAACTGCCTCAGGATTGCCGGGGAAACGGGAATTTTGCCGCGGAAACGCGGCACTTTTGTAGCCAAATGCCACGCACTTTCTCGTGTGGCATCCTCTGGTCCGTCTATCTGGGTTTATCCTTTTGGAAGTTGAATCTCGACTCTTTATCTTGGGATTTAGATATAACTTGGGAAGCAAGTTACCTAGATCCCAAATCTTTTATCCACGAATTTCCTTCTCTTCTTTGGCTTTTATCCTCATCCTGCAAGTGTTTAGGGTTGAATAGAAGTTTATCCTTCCCTCTTCTTTAATATTTGCAACTTTGGCCCTTGTGTATTTGCAATTTTGACAATTAATATTTGCACTTTTGCACTTGGGCTTTAAATGTGGGCTTTTGGGCTCTTTTTAGGCTTTAATTCTTTCTTTTTAATATTTTGAGGCCTGCACACAATGAATCACTAAATATTAATAAATGTGCAGAATTATAGATATAAATATGAAAATGTGATGGTAAATATAATGATAAAAATGCACTTTTCACTACCAATCACACCCCCACACTTATCTTTTTGCTCGTCCTCGAGTAAAAATCAAAGAAAAAGAAAAATTAATCTAACCTAACTCACTTTCGTAGGAATCACGGTTGCACTTAGCATGTGCAACAAGCCGTTAAACCCCTAGGTTACCCTAGAGGACGAGTGTTGTCTCGTGAGGGTTTTCAGCGGATTGCACCCACAAAATCCATAAAAAGGAAATATTTGAAATACTTTTGAAAAGACTAAGTAATCTATAAGTTTTAGGATCATCATTTTATTCATTCTTAAACTTAGTCTTGATAAAGTAAATTGTTTTCATTTTTAAGTAAGGATCAAATTGAATTTTGTGTATAGTCTTTTTCGTTACCAAAATCATATGCATCCTTATGAATTTATACTAGGAATTCCTTAACTTGGACTTTCATGCCTCTTTATTTTTTTTTTTTTTTTTAATATGTATAACTCATCTAATTTTCTTTCGTGTAAGCATCAAGGCTTCTTGAGGCCCTCATACCTAACTAATTGATTATTAGATGTGTTAATACATATATTATATTTCTTAGTCTTCTTAGGCTTTCTAATCCACCCATGTAGCGGACTTAAAGTCGGTGGCTCCCAGACCGGTCGGCTTTAGGGCACCAGGTGAGAAAACACCCCGCGGACTCAAATTCGAGTGAACTAGGCCACAAAACTAAGAGCTTTATTTTATTTATTACTCACCTTTAGGCGTGAATACTTATGCTTCTTGAGGCACATGTATCCAGCTTAATTGGTGAAATTTTTTTTTTAAGGATATATATTTTTTTATAAGGCACAAGGGTCTTTGTCTTAGAATCCTAGATATGCATTAGGTATGCAAATTTCATTAAGGTAAAAATCAAGACTAACTACTTATTCAATTTCTCCTCCTATACCTAAAAATTCAACAATTTATTTATTTTGACGAAGTTTTTAGAAATCCTAATCATGATTTTCCTAATTCTTAAGACTAACTTAGATTTCTTTTAAAAGATAAGTCAAAATATTATCCTTTTTATAATAATTTTTTTTCAGATTTTTTTTTATTAGCAGATTTTTGTTAGTTTCTACCTATGTTAGTATGTTAGTAAAGCCCACCCCCACACTTATCTCATGCATTGTCCTCAATGTATGAATGAATGCATATATGCATGAAAAAGAACAAGGGAAGGCAGAAGTTACCTTAAGGTGGTGGTTCCGGTGGTGGTCTAATTGGGCCAAGCGTTGCTACCCAATCAAGATAACATAATACTTCATGGAGGAACCCACCAAAAAATTTTTCTTGTATAACCCACGAAAATGTATGTGTGATCATTTTTTAAAATTTCCACCCCATCAAATTTTCAAATTTCATAATAAATTTCAGAGTCAATTGTGTCAACCTCCTTGTCCCAAAATGGAGTATGAAAAGATGGAATTATTGACTTGGACGTGGGAAGTACGGGAAAGAATACCGACTCAAGAAAGAAACTTAAATCAAGTAATGGTTCAGGAGTCGGGCTAGGTTCTGGAAGTAGGTCCAAATCAATAAGTTGAAGCTCAAGTCCACAATAATCCTCCCACAATGGAATGTGACTCAATATTGGTTATTCAAGTTTAGGAATGATAGGTGTGGGAACCAAAACTGACTCTAAAATATTACCTAAGTCGGGTAACAAAATAGGAGTCAACAATGATTTGGGAATTTGAACTTGATCACAGATTTGAGAATCTAGGTCACATATCTCATTGGGTTCAATTACATAAAAATGAGAACTTGCCAATTTATCCATGGGACTTTCAAAATTGCAAAATTGGTCAAGTTCAATATGATCATCAAAAATGGGTGATTCAATTTCATGATGAATTGGAACAGGATCCAATGTTGACTTGGAAAAAGTGAAATCAGGTGGAGACACCGGAGTCATTATTGAATCAGGAAGCAAAATTGAATCATCAAGTTGGGGATCATGATCATATTCATGCTCAAGTTCTATTTCAGGAAAGGAATAACTTGCCAAACTATCAAGAATTGGAGTTTCAGCAAGTTCACATGGTGGTACTGAATTAGAATCTTGTTGTCCAAAGCAACGTGGCTCGTCGGCTCTAACAGAATGGTTAACCATATCAGAAATGGCCGAACGGTGAGAACGTAAAGATTGAACCATCAAATCTATATCATGATCACGGGCTAATCTAGCCTGAGTCATGGCAGCAAGCATCCTTTCATAGTTGATAGGTGCATCATGTTGTGATTGGACTTGAAAGGATGAAGTGTAATCGTGATGAAGTTGTGAGTCGATGGACTCACGCATAATCATGTCTGCGATTGATGGTAATTGTTGTTTGGACTCATGCATACTTATCATTTCCCCGATAGATGGTATTCTATTCTGAATGGGTGGATCAGAGTATGACTCTTGGGAATATTGTGGACAAGGTAGAGACGGAGGACAAGTCGGTTGAAAATTGGACTCGGGGGAAACGAAACCCCATGAACTCTGTGAAGAGTTGAAAGTATGAAAATTATGGTCATAAGATGGGGGTATGGGTTATATTCATTCGGATAAGACCATTCCGGCACACTAGGTGGTCAAAATTATGATATGCCGGGTTGGTAATATCCGAAAAGAGTTAGGTGTGTAATATGGATTAAAGTTGGAAAATTTATTATTATATGCCATATCACACCAACACAAACAAATAAAAAAACAAACAAACAAACAAAAAGAAAAAATTCTAATCTAAGTTAGGGTAGACCTATGACCTAGACGACTCCTAACTGGTTAGACTGTCCACGGGAGGTAGGGTGTAGACTTTGACCACAAGTTAATCAGCCAGGTCAGGGCAAGAGTGGTGGGAGGTTTTCCATCAAAGACGTTCCTTAATTAAATAACCACCAATCTTCGGGCTTTCGGCCCTCAATCCCCTTCCTAGACACTGATTTGACAAGAGTCAAATTCCAGCACTGTTCCCCCTTAGGATAATCTCCTAATTGAGTCCGAGATGTCCCTAGGCCAACGTCTACTAATTTTAAGTTAGGCTTGGGTTAGTGAGTGCTTTGATATGATTTTTGGGCTAAGGAAGGGTGATGAAATCCCCACCTTATCTTGTTAATGGTTAGTGCCCTTAAGATAAGTTTGTGCAAGTGTACAAGATATGTAAATAAGATTCACTCAACGCAATGAAAATCAACCAAGAGATGAGTCCTATTCTACATGCAATGCGAACGTACCTTGCTCCAGCACTCTTCAACAGTAAAAATAAATGAATTGAAAAGACACGTGCCAAAAATGCAAACGTCTAATCAATTTTTATCTTTTTCAACAAGTATTTTACTGTTGATTAATTAGCAGTATACATGTTTATCACAGAACAAATATAACAGAGCTGACAAATCAAATTTCAGATTGCAGCAACCTGCAGAAAATTGATTAAGTAGTTCTCTACTACTGCCGCGGATCCGCGGCTATTGCCGCATTTGCGCGGCAAGGTAGTAGTCTCTGCTGCTCTGCCTTCGAGGGCAGAGGCACAGAGTTGCTATATGTCCTTACTGCTGTTTCCTATTCTCCAAACCTGTAAACAGAAAGAATAAAAGAATTAGTTAATTTATTTTTTTTAGAGATAAACTTACCGTCCCTCCCCGGCAACGGCGCCAATTTGTTGATCGAGTTTTTCCTGCACATAAAATAAAGTATTAGATTTAGAACAAGTTGTGCAAGGTTCTCAATTCTAATCTGCGGTAGCAGTGGCTATGCGGGTCGTGATCCTCTGGGAGGGACTAGCGATGGAAGCTTTGTCAATAAGTTATCTCTAAAGTTTTTAGTATTTTAATGTTAAGTTAGAAAGAAAGAAGATGGAGAAGAAGAAGTGATATTTACAATGGAAGTGAAGAAAAGAAATTGAGAATATGGTAGTGTGAGATCTAAAAAGAAAGAAATTATAACACGTACAAACCTCTTCTAACTTGCTTACCTTTGATCTGTTCGCGACGACTTACCCTGTCTTGGAAGGCGTGCAAGTATGGCGTATAGGATCGTCCACCTTCGCTACCTACGCTATGAAAAGAAAAGACAATCTAAAGAAGGATTGTTCATCTCCATAGGCCATCAAGTGCTCTTCTTTGGCTAGGCAGTCTCGAAGCAATCAGATCTCACGGTTCACAAAACATTAGAGAGAAATAACAATAGAAGAAAACAAAAACTGAGATACACAAGAATCAACAAGAATAAAAGAACATAAAAGAACGAACCTCGATTCGATTTATTTAACAATGGCGGAAAAGCAAAACTTACACCGATTGTCACCCTCAGTACAAGTAGATCTCCTTCCTCCATGAGAACATCATCTCCTCTCAGTTTACAAAAAGGAAAAATAGAAGTTACAAAAGAGAAAAGAAAATATAAACTAGAAGAAGAAAACCTAAAACCCTAGATTTGGCCCTCTGGCTCTGCCTCTGGATGCCCCTTCTCTGTTACTCTGCAGGGGTGTTTATAGGAGATATAGGAAGTGGAGTCCCAGTACAACTCCTCAACGAAAACGCATCGCCAACCGCCTCAGGATTGCCGCGGAAACGGGAATTTTGCCGCGGAAACGCGGCACTTTTGTAGCCAAATGCCACGCACTTTCTCGTGTGGCATCCTCTGGTCCGTCCATCTGGGTTTATCCTTCTGGAAGTTGAATCTCGACTCTTTATCTTGGGATTTAGATATAACTTGGGAAGCAAGTTACCTAGATCCCAAATCTTTTATCCACGAATTTCCTTCTCTTCTTTGGCTTTTATCCTCATCCTGCAAGTGTTTAGGGTTGAATAGAAGTCTATCCTTCCCTCTTCTTTAATATTTGCAACTTTGGCCCTTGTGTATTTGCAATTTTGACAATTAATATTTGCACTTTTGCACTTGGGCTTTAAATGTGGGCTTTTGGGCTCTTTTTAGGCTTTAATTCTTTCTTTTTAATATTTCGAGGCCTGCACACAATAAATCACTAAATATTAATAAATGTGCAGAATTATAGATATAAATATGAAAATATGATGGTAAATATAATGATAAAAATGCACTTTTCACTACCAATCAATAACTCATCTAATTTTCTTTCGTGTAAGTATCAAGGCTTCTTGAGGCCCTCATACCTAACTAATTGACTATTAGATGTGTTAGTACATATATAAGTAATTTTTCTTAGTTTCCTTAGGCTTTCTAATCCACCCATGTAGCGAACTTAAAGTCGGTGGCTCCCAAACCGGTCGGTTTTAGGGCACCGGGTGAGAAAACACCCCACGGACTTAAGGATTCGAGTGAACTAGGCCACAAAACTAAGGACTTTATTTATACAATCACCTTTAGGCGTGAATACTTATGCTTCTTGAGGCACATGTATCTAGCTTAATCAGTGAATTTCCTTTTTTTATTTTTTTTATTTTTTATAGGGCACAAGAGTCTTTGTCTTAGAATCCTAGATATGCATTAGGTATGCATATTTTGTTAAGGTAAAAATCAAGACTAATTACTTATTCAATTTTTCTCCTATACCTAAAAATTCAACAATTTATTTATTTTGACCAAGTTTTTAGAAATTCTAATCATGATTTTCCTAATTCTTAAGACTAACTTAGATTTCTTTCAAAAGATAAGTCAAAATATTGTCCCTTTTTTTTATTTTTATTTTTTTTTTTTTTTTGTTTTTTTTAATATCTACCTATGTTAGTATGTTAGAAAACCCTCCCCTCACTTATCTCTTGCATTATCCTCAATGTATGAATGAATGCATGTATGCATGAAAAAGAAGAAAGGGAAGGCAGATGTTACCTCAAGGTGGTGGTTCCGGTGGTGGTCTAATTGGTCCACGGAATGCGGCCCAATTTACTTTTTGTGGAATTCGGAGGAACCCACCAGAAATCTCTCTTGTATAACCCACTAAAATGATGTCAGTATGAACATTTTTTAAAATTCCACCCCATCAAATTTTCAAATTTCATAATTATTTTCAGAGTCAATTGTGTCAACTGTCTTATCCCAAAATGGAGTGTGAAAAGATGGAATGATTGACTTGGACGTCAGAAGCACGGGAACGAATACCGACTCAGGAAAGTAACTTAAATCAAGTAAAGGTTCAGGAGTCGAGCTTGGTTCAAGAAGTGGGTCTAAATCAAAAAGTTGAAACGTAAGTCCACAATCATTTTTCCACAATGGAATGTGACTTAATATTGGTGATTCAAGTTCAGGAATGATAGGTGTGGGAATCAAAACTGACTCTAAAATATTACCTAAGTCGTGTAACAAAATAGGAGTCAATATTGATTCGGGAATTTGAACTTGATCAGAGATGTGAGAATCTAGGTCACATTTCTCATTGAGTTCAATGTCATAAAAATGAGAACTTGCCAATTTATCCATGAAATTTTCAAAATTATAAAATTGGTTAAGTTCAATATGATCATCAAAAATGGGTGATTCAATTTCATTTTGAATTGGCACAGGATCCAATGTTGACTCGGGGAAAAGATTGAAATCAGGTGGCGACACCGGAGTCATTATTGAATCAGGAAGTAAAATTGAATCACTATGTTGAGGTTCATGATCATATTCATTTTCAAGTTCAATTTCAGGAAAGGAATAACTTGCCAAACTGTCAATGTCATTTTCAAAATTTGGAGTTTGGGCAAGTTCAAATGATTGTACTGAAATAGAATTTTGTTTTCCAAAGCAACGTGAATTTTCGGCTCTAAGAGAATGGTTAGCGACATCAGAAATGGCCGAACGGTGAGAGCGTAAAGTTTGAACCATCATATCTATTTCATGATCACGAGCGATTCTAGCCTGAGTCATGACTTCAAGCATCTTTTCATAGTCGATAGGTTCATCATTTTGTTTTGATAGATCATGATGAAATTGTGAGTCGATCAGATTCTGTGATTGTTGCTTGGACTCACGCATCATCATGTCCAAGATTGATGGTGATTGTTGCTTGGACTCATGCATGCTCGTTATTTCCAAGATAGATGATTTTCTATTTTAATCTGGTGGATCTGAGTATGAATCTTGAAAATATTGTGGACAAGGTGGATAAGGAGGACAAGTTGGTTGAAGATTGGACTCGGGGGAAGCGAAACCCCATGGACTCTGTGAAGAGTTGAAATTGTTATGGAAATTATGGTCATAAGATGGGGGCATGGGTTATATTCATTCGGATAAGACCATTCCGGCACACTAGGTTGGTTAAAGTTAGGATGTGCCGGGTTGGTAATATCCGAAAAAGAGGTTGGTGTGCAATATGGATTAAAATTGAAAACATTGCTGTTATAGGCCATATCACACAATACAAACACAAACAAACAAAAAGAAAAAAAAATTCTAACCTAAGTTAGGGTAGACCTATGACCTAGACGACTCCTAACTGGTTAGACTGTCCACGGGAGGTATAATGTAGACTTTTACCACAAGTTAATCAGCCAGGTCAGGGAAAGATTGGTGGGAGGTTTTCCATCAAAGACGTTCCTTAATTAAATAACCACCAATCTTCGGGCTTTCGGCCCTCAATCCCCTTCCTAGACACTAATTTGGCAGGAGTCAAATTCCAACACCGTTCCCCCTTAGGATAATCTCCTAATTGAGTCCGAGATGTCCCTAGGGCCAACGTCTACTTATTTTTAGTTAGGCTTGGGTTAGTGAGTGAGGAGATTGTTTGTGGGCCAAGGAAGGGTGATGAAATCCCCACCTTATCTTATTTATAGGACAAGCCCTTAAGTCAATTTAGTGCACGTGTAAAGCAATAAACCAATATTCACTCAAAAGCAATAAATCAGCCAAGGGTGCTTCCTGGTCTATATGCAATGCGAACGTACCTTGTCTCCAGCACTTTTCAACAGAAAAAAAATTAAATAGACACGTGCCTATATGCAAAAGTCTAATTTTTTTTATTTTTCAACAAATAGGTTACTATTAATTAATTAGCAGTGTGCAGGGTGATCACAGAGAAAAGTTAACAGAGCAGTAAACAAATCTTTCAATTTGCAGCAACCTGCAGAAGACACAATGAGTAGTGAACTACTCAGGCCGCGCAAACGCGGCTATTGCCGCGCAAACGCGGCTCTATAGTAGGCTCTGCTGCTCTACCTTCGAGGGCAGAGGCACAGAGTTGCTATATGTCCTTTGCTGCTGTTAGTTTTCCTGTTTTCTGAACCTGCAAACAAAAAGAATAATAAATAATTAGTTTTTTTTAGAAAATACTTACCGTCCCTCCCCGGCAACGGCGCCAAAATTTTGATTGAGTTTTTACCTGCACACAAAATATAGAATTTCATTTTTAAGAATAGGATGTGCAAGGTGCTCAATACTACCACTATAGCAAGTGGCTATGCGGGTCGTGATCCACAGGGAGGGACTAGCGATGGAAGCTTGTTTAGTAAGTTCTCTAAAGTGTTTGAATTAATAGTTGTTAAAGTCAGGTTAGAAAGAAAGTGGTAGATTAAGAAGATGGAGAAACTAGAAGTGATATGATATTTACAATGAAAAAGAAGTGTGAAAAAGATTGGGAATTGATGATTTACACTAAAATTAAAAGAAAGAAAACTAAAAACCTACTTACCTCTTCGGCGTCTGCTTACCTTGAAACCGTGTCAATGACGTACCTTTCTTTGAAGGCGAACGAAGCATGGAATATGAGATCTTCCCTACTCCTGATCTATACTACGAACTACGCTACCATGGAAGTAGATATTCATCATCATAAACCATCAACGGCACTTGCAAGGAGAAGGCACCTTCGAAGCTCTTGGTTTCACATGGATCCACAAACACAAAAGAGAAAGAAAAATAAAACAAGAATAAAAAAAAGAAATAAACTTTGATTTGATTCAATAACAATAGAAGAAAAGATTACTTACACCGATTGTCACCTTCAGTACAAGTTTAATCTCCTTCCTCCATGAAAGTATCCTCTCCTCTCAGTTACATAAAAATTACAAAAAAATAAAAAACTAAATTACAATCTACAAGTTAGCCTAAGAAAAACCCTAGATTTGTTTCTGTACTGCACTGCACGCCCTTCTCTGTTGCTCTGCAGGGGTATTTATAGGAGACGGAAGACGTAGAGTCCCGGTACAACTCTCCCACGAAAACAGGTATCCAGTCTCATCCATATTGCCGCGGAAACGCGCTTTCACGCGTGGCCTCCTCTGGTCCGTCCATCTGGGTGTATCCTTTTAGATCTGGGCATACCGACTCTTTATTTTGAAAATTCGGGATAACTTGGAAAGCAAGTTACCCTAAATTCAAATCTTCCAAATCTTTTAAAACGATTTTGTAATCCTTGCACTCTTCTCCTTTTATCTTTATCCTCTTCTTGCAAGTAATTAGGATTGAGTAGAAGTCTATCCCTTTCCTCTTTTTTTAGTAATTGCAACTTTTACGCATGGGCTTGCTCATGGGCTTCTTTTGGGCTTCTGGGCTTCATTTAGGCTTTATTCTTTATTTAATTAATTACTCAAGGCCTGCACACATTAAACAATAAAACATTAGTAATAGTGCATAATTGTAGGAATAAATATGAAAATGTGATAGTAAATGTAGTGATACATATGCATTTTTTACTACCTATCAGTGCATTCCTCATTTAGCAGAGCGGATCAAGAGATCAGCACTACTTGCTATTCCTAACTTCACAAAAGCTATCTCTAGCCTCGCGGCGAGACTACTTTTTATATTAAAACAGATTGACTCAATCTATTTCTAGATTTTTAAGGGACAATTATACCCCTGCTCTCTCTATAAATATCTTACCAAAGGCGTATAGAGGACGGATGGACCGAGACCCACCCCCCCCCCCCGAAGAGAGAGAAAAAAGACAGAGATCTGCTCTCTTGTGTTGGTCCCGATATGATGCCAAATGTGGATCTAATATATGAAGTCAACACTCACAAGAATATTAGTATAAAGGAAATAAATGTACTTGCAAATAAAGAAAAACAAATCACAGAAAAGATAACAATCGCAAACACGAGTGATTTATCCTGGTTCGGTCCTCGTGACCTACATCCAGTCCCCAAGCCACCCGCTTGAGATTTTTCTTTATCCTTGACTTTGTACACCCAAAATCAACACCTTACACACCACTTGACAAATCCCCTTTGCCAAATGTGTACAACTTCTCTTACAACCAAGAGAACAAACTACCTTGTACAACCTCTCTTCTACACCAAGAAGACGCTCTTGTACAATGATTTCTTTGAGTGATTACAACCTTTCCTATAAGCCTTGATTCAGTATGTGATAGTAGACAAGGGCTAGTATAGGTGAACTTTCAGAGATCTTCACAAAAGAGTAGGAATTGGTGAAGAATCTGGAAGTGGGAACAGTTTTCAGAAAACCAGAATATTTTTGGCAGAGTTTTGGGGCTGAAAACTATATACTTGAATTGGTATATTGGCCTAAGATTAACAACCCTATTTATAGCTGTACTCTAGGGTTAGTTAGGGTAGTTATTAGGTCCATTTTGAACATTCAAACGTTGGATAACGTTGAAGAAAATACCAGAAAATAGAAACTGTCCAACAGTCAGAAACTGTCATTAGTCGACTTGACATTTGGGTTAGTCGACTAGGGTAGGCAAATTTCTCAAGGTTAGTCGACTATAGACAAGACCAAGTCGACTAGGTCATTATAAATTCAAATGACAAGTTTCTGGAAACTGAACCAAGTCGACCACAACTAGATTATAAGTCGACTAGGCCAGGTATTAGTCGACTAGGGGAAAGCTATAAGTCGACTACAAAAGTCTATTAGTCGACTAGGTATTCTGTTAAGTCGACTAACAGAAACAAACAGAGAGTTGGGATCTTTTAGGACACAAGGATAGTCGACTAGGGAAATGGTCAAGTCGACTATACTATGTATAAGTCGACTATAGAAAGCTACAAGTCGACTAATAGGCTATGATACGTGTGTGTGTGTGTGTGTGTGTCAAGGCTTTTAACATGCTATTGACCAATACAATACATATCATTAGCAACTCTCTTTGGAAAGTCTTGATCATGAAGAACTCTTGAATAGGCTTGTGATAGAGCTCCAAATGATATAGCTTCACAAATGTCTTCATCAAAAGCAAGTTCCAACATCTTGCTTCCAAGCATTCAGAGAACTACATCTCTAATCAGGGTGCAAATACCCTAAGATCTTCCTCCCTTTTAAGGAATCTCTGGAACCATGTGAGAAGGAATTCCCAAGTGGAGGCAGCTCGAGAAGTAACAAGAGGGTTCTACCAACCTTCTGTTCTCCGATTCCCCGAACCCGGCGAGAAGGAAATCCCATCAGGCAGCAGTCCAATTGTTTGATCGATCGCATCGTCAAAGGGATAAAGTGATCGCGCGCTGATAAGATTCCTACCGGCACACTTTCCCAGAAATCTCAAAGGAGATCTACCTGTAATCTTTTCACTTCAAAGAATTACTTGTAATTTAGCTCCTCAACACTTTTTTGTAAGTTTTCCCCTTCGCAAAATTGATGGAAAACAAGATGGCGACTCCACTGGGGATCGCGTTCTCCACTGTTGAGAATCAAGTGTCGCAATGCGATGAACAGACCTTTGGGTCTACTGCTGAGTGCAAGGAAGTCGGCGTAGCCAGAACCCGTCTGGCTAATTCTTCGAAGCAAGTCTCTGTCAAGGCAGATAAGGCTCTCCGTAAGGCTACTATGATCTTCTGGCGCAACAAGAAGGGTCAGGATCTTGAGCCTATTACCTTCGAAAACCTGGTCATTCATTTCAACCAAGAAAAATTTGAAGAGCTCCTCTTTGAAGGTGGTCCAATGCTCGACGCACGGAAGCATAGGAAGGTCTCGGTGACCAAGGTTTCAGAGCAAAAGTCAGCCCTAGACGAGTAAGCAGCCTCGCGCGAGGCTAGCCAGATTCCCTGCGAATCTAAATCTCCTCTTCTAAAGCAGATGTGGAGGCCAAAGCAGAAAGCTTTCTATGAAGCTTCAGGTGTAGCTACGCCACAGGCTCGCCTATCATGCGAAGACAAAGGCAAAAGGCCTGCTTGCTTTGCTGAGGCCATTAGCCGCGAGGCTAGAACGGCGACTATACCTTCACCTAATCCAGGAGCAGTAACACCTCGCGCCAACCTCGTTCTTCCGAGCGAAGTTACTGATAACATGGCAAACACAACGCATATACCTCGGGGCACGCGCGGAGATCCCAGCCGCCAGACTGGAACTAAAGCACTTAGCAGTACTAATCATCTTCGCAGCAAGGAAGCGAACAAAGCACCACAGCGTGCTTCGCTCCCCAGTTCATCAAGCGCTAAGCTCGCTCTTCGCAGCGGAGCTAAAGGATTGTCCCCAAGTGTTGATAGCGGTGCTTATGCAGCTTCAACACCCAAGGACATTCCCAAAGTTCTTAGCAACGAAATTAGAGCTAAAGCACTATTTAGTGCTAATTACCTCTGCAGTGATGAAAGGAACAGGGCATCTTCCTATGCGCAATCCAACAGAGCCTCTGCGCTAAACCGCTTAAACCCGGTTGGATCTGACTTGCGAGAATTCCTGACAAACAAACGGAAGTCAGAATCTTTCCGGACTTCTCCCTCCTATTGTCAACAAGTGGGATGTCAGTTGGTGACCGTCCACTCAGTCCATTACCAGCTAGGACCAATCCCCGCCACTCCTCCAGACTGACGATCAGTTTTTGATCGACTATCGGAACAAGCTCTTGTGAAGCATCGCAAAAGGAGCATATCGTAAAATCTACCCTCTGCATTCGTTAATATGATCGGAAGGGGACGAGAACCGCGTAAGGATAGACGAGCGTCGCATACCGCTCCCTCCAGTTCTCCAGATCCGGACTATAGTCCGGGCTTTGGCAAAGTCTTGATACACAAAGAAGGTGTCTTCTGAAACACCAGATCTAGGGTCGCAATACCCTACAGTTATGAGCAGCCATCTACAGTAACCTCGCCAGAACCAATGAGAAGATTATTCTAGTAGTCTGATAAGGAGGACGAAGACAGAGGGTATGCCTCTTCAGTGACAGTTAGCTCGGTACAAACGGACAGAATGTTAGTGAATATGGCTGATAATGGTAATGATGACCTCCGACGACGGTTAGAAGCCCAAGAGAAAACCTCTAAGGCCCAACAAGAAGCCTTGGACAACATTCAACAGATGCTCGCTCAACTCCTCACCAATCGGAATAACAATGATACCGGGAGTAACCATGATGAGGAAGAACATCATAGCCATGAACAACCAAAAATTGAGGAGTCAAAGGAAAGTTCTTCTATGGACACTGAAGTTCTTAAAGGCATCTAAGCTCAAATTGCATTCCTAGCCCAGAGGGATGAACTAAAGAAAGTAGGGACAGTCCATCCTTACCGTTTGGAATGGGATTCAGTACCATACCCGCCAAAATTTAAACCACCAACGTTACATACGTATGATGGTAAGAGCTCGCCAAACCAGCACATCTACTACTTCCGGTCTCAGACCAATAATGTCATAGACAATGATGCTATCATGGCCAGACTGTTCATTGGCACCTTGAAGGGGGTAGCATTCGACTGGTTCCGAAGCCTTCCTCTGGGCTCTATCAATTCTTGGATCGACCTAGAAATTCGATTTCTTTCTCGTTTCTACGAGGATGATACCGATGTGACCATGGACAAACTCATCTCTACCGTACAGGAGAAGGGCAAATCTATCCACGACTATATTGAACGGTTTAGAAACTTGTCTTTGATGTGCCCAGCAGGGATGCCATTACCCATGCTCTTGCAGACATGCAGGCACAACTTCCTCGACCAAGTGGAGATTAGTATGGGAGCTGTCAAAGCTCATACCTAGAAGGAACTAGTCGAACAAGCTGAGATAGCCGAAAAGTCGGCTAAGAAGTTCGAACCATCTATCCCTAAAGGCAAATGGGGTATGAATAATAAAGAATGCAAAGACATGGCATAGTCTTCTCAAGTCAAAGGAAAAGAGACTATGTCCGTTGAATTGTCAAGGGACATTCAGTCGAAGGCCAAGAAGAGCGGCTTCAATAATCAGGAGTCTAAGTTCCTTCGAAATAGTACTCCTTCAAAGACGAACAGGTGATCGCAATATTCCATTTACTCACAAAGGGAATAAATTGAAGCTACCGGATGCTCGGCGTCCTAATGAAGTGGGACGCACAAACGATCCCAACTATTGCCTCTTTCATAGGATGGTTCATTATCCTACTGATAAGTGCTTTGTCCTCAAGGACAAAATTCAAGCTTTAGTCGATGCTGGAGTTCTGACTCTAAAATCAGAACAAAAGAAAGTCACTGCAAATATGGTGACCCTCGAATTCGGCAAAACTCCAAAAGTCACAGTTCCTGACGAGACCTTTCCAATCCCTGCACCGCGACTGGAAGTCAAGCATCCTTCAGCTAAAACTCAAAAGAATAAGGGTCTTGTTCCCTTGACACTGGAGACAGGAGAAATCATGTGGATACACCCAGACCTTGTCCAAGACGAACAATGCGATTCAAAGAAGTCCAAGTTGAAGGGCAAATCTTGCAATGTTGTCTCCATCCTACCAATGATGGCAATCTCACATCAGCTTCTCTCAGCAATTCCGAAGGGGAAAAGCACGCTTGTACGACACACGCTGATGTACCTCAACCGACGGGTACTCGATCCAGAAAGTCATACTTAAAACAATATGAGAAAGTACTGACGAGACACAACAGCAGACGACGTCAGTACAAATATCCACACCGGCTCCGCTCCCGACGACAGGAAAAGAGAAGCAGAAAGAAATCCGGTTCGACCATGTCCTGAAGAAGCCTTCAGGCCCAGGGCTTAACATGCCCTTTCGTTTTGACATATTGGCCTAGCTGGCCAATATCCCAGCTCGTATTACCATACATGAGCTCTTTCGTCTCTCGAAAGAGACAAGAGAAGCACTCAGAGATGCACTGGCTAACTCAGAATCATTCCTGACATACATGCCATAAGTCCCTAAAGATGACGCTCAGTCTTCTTGCCCCGAATGCCATCATGTGCAATCAAAGGTACTTGCTATCACCTTCACAGCGGAGGATATGCTTCTCAAGGATAACAAGCACGATCGACCTTTGTACTACACCGGATACATCGGGTCGACATGCATTGAAAGGGTACAGGTTGATCCGGGGTCTGTGTTGACTGAGTTTTCCTGCACACAAAATTTGAATATTAGATCTGAGAATTAAAGGTGTGCGAGGTTCTCAATACTAATCCGCGGTAGCAAGGCTATGCGGGTCGTGATCCTCAGGGAGGGACTGCGATGGAAGCGTTTGTAAGTTTTACTCTAAAAATTATTTATTTTTATTATTAGCAGTGGTATTTACAATGAAGTGGGGAGAAAAGAATTTGAGAGATGTGGAAGATATGGATCTAAAAAGAAAAGAAATAAAATAAAGAAAAACTTATAACACGTACAAATCTCTTTAACCTGCTTACCTTCGATCCGTGCAATGATTTACCTTTTCTTGGAAGACTTGCAAGTATGGCGTATAGGATGTTGATCGCCATAAGCCATCAAGGATTCTTCTTTGGCTAGGTAGTCTCAATGCAATTGGGTCTCATTGTTCACAAGGCATTAGAGAAAAAACGAATGAAGAAAACAAGAATACAGAGAAATAAAGAAACAAACAAGAGAAGAACATAAAATAATAAAAAAAACACACCTCAAGTGAATTTCATTAACAATGGAAGATAAGTGGGCTTACACCGCTGTCACCTCAGTACAAGCGTAGACTCCATCCTCCATGAAAGGTCCCTCCACTCTCAGTTACAAAATTTACAAAAGAAAAACGAAAATAAAATCTAACCTAGAAAGAAAACCTAAAAACCCTAGCTTTTGGCCCTTGGCTCTTCGCTGGATGCTTTCTGTGTTGCATCTGCAGGGATATTTATAGGAGTTGGAAGATGTAGAGTTCTAGTACAACTCTCCCAAAAAATCTTATCTCCAGACTTGTGGCACTTATCCATAGAAGTTCAAATCAAATCTGTCCTGCAATTTATTATCCAGTTGATCGCCGAAATTGGCTTATCTACGGACTGAATTGGAAAGTTTGATCAACAGAAGAGTTGTAGGGCTTCAAGTCTTCTTTCTGGAGCATTTTGAATCATCGGATTTGCATATCTGTAGCAAAAGTTATGATCTGAATACTAAACATGTACAGTCTGAATCCGAATTTATCTTTAAACTCTTTCCTGCAAGCATTTAGGGTTGAATAGAAGTCTATCCTTCCCTCTTCTTTGTATTTGCAACTTTGGCCCTTATGTATTTGCACATTTGACATTTGGTTTTTACACTTTTACACCTGGGCTTGGACTTGGGCTTGGATATGGGCTTTGGGCTTCATTAAGCTTTATTTCTTATAAAAATAAGAACTCGAGGCCTGCACACAATAAATCACAAAATATTAATAAATGTGCAGAATTAAATGAATAAATATGAAAATGTGATGGTAAATGTTATGATAAAAATGCATTTTTCACTACCAATCAGTCTGCACTCTACATCATCCCCAAAAGGCTCCTCTACTTCATCGTATACCACTATATAGGTTGTCCGCAACTACTACAACAATATACGGTTTTAATACAGGGAGTAGTCAGCCACTTGGAAAGATCCGACTCCGTTGTCGAATCGGGAGCCTGAAGTCAGAAGTGACGTGCTATGTCATTGACGCTGACACGTCATACAACTTGTTATTAGGGAGACCTTGGATCCACGCTAATTGGATCGTCCCCTCTACTCTGCACCAATGCTTCAAATATGTTGAAGATGATACAACAGTACGAACTGTCTTCACTGAGAAGCAACCATTCAAAGGGGTGAAGAATTACTTTACTGACGCTCTCCTATATCAATAGATCGGTGAAACATTGAAAGAATCATTGCCTGACAATGATGATAGTGGCAATGAGGCAAATTCAGAAGTAGACATGCCAGTCATTCTAATCGGTGAACTGATTGTAGCATGTCTTAATAATTCCCAATGTAACACTCCTTCTGAAGATGAGGGCGAATGGGTAATTAATGACAATATTTCCTTTGATTATCCTGTGAGTGTTGAATTGTTTGAATCCGCTATGGATAGCTCTCTGCACATGCCCTTGCATAAACCAAGTGCATCAAGTACATCCGTGGAATCTATAGAAGGATCCGTTTTGATGGTTCCTCCATCCAAAGAGGGTCAATTACCAATAATATTCGGTAAAACCCAACTGCGAAGGTCTACAGCCGCGGATTCAAGTTCAGACTCAGACACCCCACAATTTTTTCATTACGCGCGATCAGCGCACCATATGATGAGGAAAATTGGATACAGCCTGCAGCATGGGAAGGGCCTGAATTTCAGAAAAGGACGACGTGGTTTTCTACGCAACTTCGTGCCAAGAGGGAAACTGAAAAATTACTATGATAACACGCGCAGGGGGTTAGGATACGTTACACCTACACCACCAGCAACCTTTCAGTCCAAGGATGACAGACTGGTCCCATCACACTCTGCCTCTTCCTCCGAATGGGACTCAGATGTTAGTATGGGAATGATGTTCGAGAATCTCACCGTTAATATGACTACAAGAAGTCAATTGGAGCCAACGGAAGCTACTGATGAAGAACTATGGGCTCAGCAATTGAATCTCCAGTGGGAAAAGCGATTCGAACAACGCGAATCACCTACTGAAGATAAGGTGATCCAGGTCAACTTGGGTTGCCAAGATCACCCTAAACCCATCTTTATAAGTGAAAGCTTATCACTTATGGAAAAAGAAGAATTGATAGTACTCGTAAAGAAGTATATAGATGTCTTTGCATGGAACTACGAAGACATGCCCGGACTTGATCCACAAGTAGCCATGCATCGTCTGAACATCAGACCTGACGCCAAGCTAGTCAAGCAACAGCAACGCCAGTTTCGTCCGAACATTATGGAGGCTATTGAAGTCGAAGTTCATAAGCTCATTGCATGCGGCTTCATACGGGAGGAACAACATCCAGATTGGGTTGCTAATATCGTTCATGTTCTCAAGAAGAATGGGAAGATACGGATCTGCATCGACTACTGTGATCTCAATACAGCCTGTCCTAAAGACGAATTTTCACTGCCCATCACCGATGCATGATTGACAATACCTGCAGATTCGAAAGAATATCCTTCATGGATGGCTTTTCAGGATACAATCAAATTAAGATGTATCTAGAGGATGAAAAACATACTTCATTTCGGACACCGTTGGGGATATACTGTTATACCGTGATGCCCTTCGGGTTAAAGAACGCGGGGGCAACTTATCAGCGGGCGATGAGTATGATTTTCCGTGATCATCGCCAAAAAATGGTAGAATGTTATGTCGACGACATTGCTATCAAAAGCCGCAATAAGAATGACCATCTTCGTGACTTTGGAATGATGTTCGACATAATGCGGGCTCATCAGCTGAAAATGAATCCGATAAAATCCTTCTTGGGGGTTTCGAGTGGCAAATTTCTTGGATTTATTGTTACATCAAAAGGAATTCATCTTGACCCAGACAAAGTCAAAGCCATTCAGAACATGCATCCACCTAAGAATCTCAAAGAACTTAGAGGCCTGCAAGGTAGACTGGTTTATATCAGAAGATTCATCGCAAATCTCTCAGGCCGCTGTCAACCATTCACCCGACTCATGAAAAAGGGTGTTCCTTTTGTATGGGATCAAGCTTGTCAAGAAGCTTACGAAGATATCAAAAGTTATCTCACAAAACCTCCAGTCTTAATAGCTCCCACATCAGGAAAACCGTTCCTGCTTTATGTGAAAGCTATGGACCATTCTCTCGGTGCTCTGCTTTCCCAAAAAGATGATAATGGTCACGAACAAGCTATTTATTGTCTGAGCAGGACTTTGATAGGGGCAGAATCTCACTATAATCCTATCAAGAAGGAATGCTTAGCTCTTGTCTTTGCTATTCAGAAGACACGACATTATTTGGTTGGCCAAATCATACATGTCATTTTCAGAGTGAACCCTATGCGTCTTCTCATGACGAAACTAGGATCATTAAATTCAAGATTATCTAAGTGGGCGCTTCTTTTGTCTCAGAACGACATGCTCTTTGTCCCTCAGAAGGCGGTTAAAGACCAGGCACTTGCAGAGTTCTTGGCTGCTCATCCGATTCTAGAAAGCTCAAAACTTCATGAAAACATTCCAAATGAAGTTTTTGAATCTAATATAACTTCAGAGGATGAAGTCTAGTAGATGCTCTTCGATGAAGCATCACGAATAGGCCCTAAAGGCAGGATCATTGCCGGTGTGGGGGTTGTGTTTATCTCTCCACAAAATCATGTTCTTCCTAGAGTATTTTCTCTGACGAAATCATGCTCCAACAATGTAGCAAAATACAATGCTCTACTTATTGGCCTTCAGCTCACTCATGAAATGGGGGTAAGCTACCTTAAAGCTTATGGTGATTCAAAACTGATTATCAATCAGGTTAAAGGCGAATATGAGGTCCGTCAAGAAGATTTGGTATCTTATTACCACGCAGTCATCGAAATGCCTAATCTGTTTGATGGCTTTTACATTGGTCACGTTTCTCGATCCCAGAACACTAGGGCCGATGCTCTGGCTGCACTAGCAACAATGCTGGACTTACCAATCGACACCTAGTATCACCTTATAGTGACGACTCGACACCTTGTCTGCTCTAAACATATGTTGAGAACCAGAGAGGTCTATAATATCTCAACGGATCTTGAACTGAGAGATTGGCAATTTTCCCTTATCGATTATGCTCTGCATGGTTTACTGCCGGACGATCCTAAAGAAGCGGCATCCATCAGACGAAGGTCTCCCCGTTTTTACTATGATCCAACTCTGAAGATACTTTACCGTCGCTCATATGATGATATCCTCCTCCGTTGCCTTTCTAATTCAGAAGTACAGAAAGTGCTTAAAGAAGCGCACGACAGCATATGCGGAGCTCATCAGCCAGGTCCAAAACTTAAAGACCGATTGCACAGGCTTGGATATTATTTGCCAACCATGATAGCTGACGCCATCCAATATGCACGAAGGTGTAAAGCCTGCCAAATCCATGCAGACTTCATACATCAGTCCTCAGAGTTGCTCCATCCAACCGTTGCTTCATGGCCATTTGAAGCGTGGGGAATCGATGTCGTAAGACCAATTAGCCCTTCTTTGACAAAAGGACATCGGTTTATCCTAGCAATAGCCGATTACTATTCAAAGAGGGCAGAAGCTATACCACTGGTTGAAGTTAAAACTTCTAACGTGATTAATTTCATCAAACACCATGTCATCCATCGATTTGGTGTCCCTAGGCGGATCATCCATGATAACGGTCCCCAATTCGTCAGTCAGGTGTTCTACCGGTTTTGCGATAAGTACCGGATTCAAAACGTGGCATCAACTAGTTATAATCCTGTCGCTAATGGCTTGGCAGAAGCATTCAACAAGACAATCATTAAGCTACTCAAAAAGTTTATTTCCTCAAATAAGCGAGACTGGAATGAAAAGCTTAGTGAATGTCTTTGGGCCTACCGAACCACGATTCGGACCCCGACAGGTAATACGCCTTTTTTCCTGGTGTACGGATGCGAAGCGGTCATACCATTAGAAATCCAGATGCCATCATTGTGAGTCGCTTTAATGACTAAGATGACAACAGAAGACAATGATCGGTTGCATCTTTAAGAGCTCGAAGCCCTAGATGAGAAGCGGTTACAAGCTAGCAACACATTGAGTTGTATTAAGCCCGGATCTCAAAAGCCTTCAATAAGAAGGTCAAGTAAAGAGTCTTCCAGAAAGGAGATTTGGTTTTAGCCGTCAGACGACCGATGATCATGACGCACAAGACCAAAGGCAAATTTCAGCCCAAATAGGAAGGACCGTTTGTAATAGAAACAGTCTATTCAAACAGGGCATATCGCCTTATGAATTCAAATGGTGATTTACTCATGATGCCGATCAACGGCAAGTTCTTAAAGAAGTATTATCCTTGATAGTATCCTTCTCATGATCAAGTTAACATTACACCTCTGATCAAGACCTTCAAATCCAAGATATGCAGAAGGAGCGCTCCTCTCTTTCTCTAAACGAGATCATACGACCGTAAACCAGTATCGAGCTGATCGTACACTGGTTGTCTCAAAGAAGAATCAACTTTACGAATACAGTAACCGAATAATCCAACACCTTTAATGGTTAAGGATAAAGGAAAATGTTAGCCTTTAAGCCCAACATAAGTCCTTAACAACTCATCATGCTGAGGGGAATAGCATGGCTAGCCCGACTCAAACGATAGTTGGTAAAGGCATACCAAATCCGTTGACAGCTGAGGATTTGCTAAAAATCCTAAGGGACCTGTTCCCATTTGATTCCCTCTCCAAAATCACTTACCAATTCCCATCCATGGAATGGTAAGACCACATATAAAGGTATTCATATCCCTTACAAGATGACGAGTTTAACCTATCATGTTAATACTAAACCTCTGGTAGCAAGACTATAATTTACTCCCTAACGGATAAAAGCTAATATCCCTAGTGAATAAACCCCGTGTGTCATTCTCTTCAACAGAATGACAGGTCCACTCAAATTACTGTTATGCTCAAGCACCTCTAACAGTAAATGAATTCTTATTAAGTTAACATTGCACCTCTGACAAATTGCTTTACAAATCTTCACGGAGTTCTTTTTGTCACGTTAACGATCACCTCTGACATGCAATCTCTTATGGGATTCATTTCCTAACTCCCCAGTGGGTTTCTAATAATCAGTCCTCAGTAGTCTTTTTTGGTTGTCTCGTTAACAATATACCTCAGATAATTTCTTCCAAATAACATCCGAAGGAGATATCAATATCCCCATGGAGTTAATAATCAAGTCTCATATTCCAGTCCAGTAGGGACTATTTCTTTGTCATCATGTCCAGTTCGTCACCTCAGAATGACAAAATTCTGAGCTTGGTGGCTTCTCAATCAGTTACGTCCTTGCTACCTCTGAACCGACAGATAGCCAAGTCTCATCTTCCAGTCCAGTAGGGACTATTTCTTTGTCATCATGTCCAGTTCGTCACCTCTGAATGATAAAATTCTGAGCTTGGTGGCTTCTCAATCGGTTACGTCACTGCGACCTCTGAACTGACAGATAGCCAAGTCTCACCTTCCAGTCTAGTAGGGACTATTTCTTTGTCATCATGTCCAGTTCGTCACCTCTGAATGACAAAATTTTAAGCTTGGTGGCTTCTCAATCGGTTACGTCACTGCGACCTCTGAACCGACAGATAGCCAAGTCTCGCCTTCCAATCCAGTAGGGACTATTTCTTTATCATCATGTCCAATTCGTCACTTCTGAATGATAAAATTCTGAGCTTGGTGGCTTCTCAATCGGTTACGTCCTTACTACCTCTGAACCGACAGATAGCCAAGTCTCACATTCTAGTCCAGTAGAGACTATTCCTTTGTCATCATGTCCAGTTCATCAACTCTGAATGACAAAATTGCGAGCTTGGTGGCTTTTCAATCAGTTACGTCTCTGCGACCTCTGAACCGACAGATAGCCAAGTCTCATCTTTTAGTCCAGCGAGGACTATTTATTTTAATGTGTGACTAACACTATCAGTTTATCGCCACTGATTAGTTTAGTTATACCGTTATTCCACTTCCTTGAAAATAAGGATTGAAAATTCAGAAAAATACAACAAGTTGGAAATACAACAGGGGAATCAAATAAAATTACTTTTTATTGATTTCAAAAGAGGAATACATTGATGCTCGGATTACAAGCTACGAAGGCGCTTCGTAAGACTTGATCCGTTCTTCAAGAGTAGCCAACCTATTCTTCCTCTCCTCAGCAGCCCTGATGAGTGCCTGTGACCTCAACTCAACCTCATTAAAACTCACCGTTTGGGATAAGCGAGCCTCAATCTCAGCCAAAATTGTCCTCTGTGCTAGCTCCTGCCACAGGACTTCGTCATTTTGAGCCTGAAGCTGCTCTAGCCGAGCAATCTCTTCAAGACGACCGGTTCAGCCTTGAACAAAAGAAGATTAACCTTCCTGATTATTTTCTTGGCCTTTTCAATCTTATCCTCGGTGTCAAGAAAAGTGCTGTTAGAAGCATCTATGGCGTCCCCAAGTTTTACTCTCCTCATCTCTAAGGTTTTCAAATCAGAGGAAATTACCTTGGCTGCTTCTTGAGTGGCGAGATGGGCTTCATGCATTTGAGCAGTAAGGTGCGCAAGCTATTCGTTAACTGAAGACTCCAGATCTGAATGGCTAAGACGGCGCCATTTGTCCACATCCCTCTCAAGCCTGTCCACCAGAAGCTCCAATGTGGCGGCCTGGTCGTTCCCTCTAAAGTCTCAGATACTGTCAATGCTTGGGAGAGGACCACCTTTAAAGCAGAGAATGAGGTAGTCGAGCCCTTCAAGACCAAAGCAATGGAGCACTTTAAGCCCTTATAAAAGCTGTCGACTAGTTCAGCCACGAATTAATTCTCGGCCTCAACTACTCCCGGTGAACGAACAGCCTCTGAAGACAAAGCTTCCACCAGTTTCACTGACATACTGTGGAAGGAATAGTAGAAGCACTGGCTGGAGCAATATAAGGAATCGTCGGTGATCTCGGAGGATTTCTCATTGAAACCAGTACACTAGCCACGACCGAAGTAGGGCTAGTGACTATTTTCAGGAGAGCTGGCTCAACCACCAATGTTGGAGAAGTAGGACTAGAAATCACCTTCAGCTTCGCAATTGGCAGGATAGATAGCACTAGTGAAACCACTGGCAGTTCACTTACCAATGTAGTTGGAAGTGAAATTGGTTCCGTAACCACTATCCCCTCAGTCTCTTTAAAGCCCTTTTCAGTTCAGGGTGATAAGAGGGCAAGCCGTGATACAAAGCATCCAACTTAGCAGCGTTCGCCGCAGTCGAAGTACTTACTTCACCCCTGATTCCCTCAGGAAGATTGGTTGGCTCTCTTGAAGTCGATGCACCCAAGGGCGGAACACCTGTAGTAAGACTCTGTTTAAGTAAAGTATGATCGATATCAGGAAAGAATTACTCACAAAAGGTCAAAGCACTACCAAAAGATGATGTCGTCTCAGTCGCTTTGGCCGCAGTTTCTCTTTGAACTTCCTCAACGGGGGCATCAGTCCCCTCAGGCTCTATAGGAAAGTCTTTGGCAGAGTCAACACGGACGGCCGGCCCACCTTTGCTCGCTGAACCCTCGGTGGTCCATCCTACAGAGCTGGAGGCCATGGGGCTTCCGTTTGAGATCCCAGCACCTGAAGGACCTACATCGGCTGCATCACCTCCAGATTCTTCCGAGACGACGAAATAGCTAGCCTCATCGCCTTCTCTATAAGTGAAATGGGGATCATAATGTTCCCCTGTTCTCCTGCGACCTCGGCTCCCGGATCCCTCACCGCCTTGGTTCCTGAGTCATGAAGTAAACAATGAGCTGTATGGAATATATAAAAGTGATTGAAAGAACGAAGCTGATCTTACTTGGGTCCGGAACAGCTTTACCAGTGGTCTGCCTAGGAGCCGACAGTTTAATGACTAATGGAGCAGGAGGAGGAGGCACTGCAGATGTTTCACCCTCTGCAATAATAGTAGGAGCGTAGCGACGAGGCTTCTTCACTACCCTCTTCCTACGAGATCCGCCTTGCCGTTTTCGTTTGAAGTGGACATCGGGATCTTCTTCCTCCAACTCCTCTAACTCTACATCTTCCATGAGGACTGTACCTACCCCACCAGAAGCAGCTGCTGGAGCCTCAGCACCTGTATCCCCTTCAAAGCGGGGACTTCCTGCGTCTGAGGCCTCGCTATCATCAACAGTAATGAATTCCCCGAGGCCTGGCACGCGGACCATCTTGCCCTCGCTTCTCTCAGTGACCTTCCGCTTCAACCACTGAGAGATCAACTTCACACCAAAGAAATTAATAGAAAACCCAGTTAGTGTGGAGTTCGAAGTTCTATACCATTGGCAGAATCTCAAGGTCGTTAGAAGGTTTGGAGTCCTCAACGGCATGTACAGCCACGCCTCAGTACAGCCAGCAATATAAAACCGCCAGGCACGAGCTCCATCGATGAGACTCCCCATGAAGACTAGGTTGATGTTCAGATTACCTACGTATAGTTGGTCATACCCAAACTAACGAGCAAACCGACTCGGAACATAGGGCTCCAGGTAACAGGTGTTCCCGCTTCTATACAACAAGTGGGATGGCCGGATGCTAACCAGCCATTCGAAGACTCCCCGACTCAACGACGTTTGCCTTTCCCCTATATCCTTGAATTCTTTACCATAGCCTGCATCATGAATGTAGGAAAAGCACCGAAAAAGGCTGTAGATGTCATGACGGCACAGCAGTTTGCGGACCGCAGCCACATAAGTTCGTGACCACGAACACCCCTCGAATCGACGGAGAAGCGTCATTCGAACACCTTCTGGGGGCTCCTCACCGGCTTGGATGATAGAAGGGCAGTGAAGGGCGAACATGCCATCAAATAAGTGTATGGCAAACTAATTCTGGGGTTTGGTTCGTCGCAAGGCAAGATAGTTCCCTTTCCCCGTTTCGTCGTTGGTGGCCTACAGAAAGCCTCCGTCAATGCACGAAGGCCTCTTTGAATACAGCACACCATTGTTGGAAGAAGTCCAAGAGAACGATCATGGACTAGATGAATAGCCGGTAATAACACAGTTGGATGAATGACGTCGCCAGATAGAGATGGCACCACGCATCTCTTCAACCAAACCATTAAAAAGCCAGCTAGAAGTGCCTTCCGAGACGTCGGTCGACGAGCTTGGTGGTGAAAACTCTAAGAATATCACCTTTCTCATAGGGTCTGTCATCTTCTTTCAGAATCAAATCCCCTTGAGAGTGCTCTTGCATCCGGCGAAAGATGTCTTCATCTGCAACTCCACAATGAGCTGCTTCGGGAGTACCTTCCAGGTCAGGGAACAAATAATTTTTCCAGCTCTTCAAACTGCATGAAGCTCCCTTATGGCTTCCATGTATGCTTGAGCAAATGTAAAGGTGGCACATCAACTCCCGATAAGTCTCAAACAAGGCAGGCTCATGCTTCTCCAGAAGTGCCAATTCCGCCTCGCACGGGAAATATTCTTCATATGGGAGAGACCCCAAAGGCAGAGCAGAGACTTCCCACATCTCGTGCAAAGCTATGCCTAATTCGCCAACAGGGGTGAAGAAGGTCCCTGTAGTTAGGCAGTACAACTCAAAGATGGCGTAGAAGTTCGCTACGCTCATCAGAATGCCGTAACAGGTCGCCCTGACAGCCTCGTAGAGTCCCAACCTCTGCAGCTCCTCTTCAAAATAGGCAAGGACATATAAAATCTGAAATACACCTAGAGGGGGGGTGAATAGGTGTAAATGCTAATCTAATGATCTTTTTAAACTTAAGTGAATATGAGTGATGCAACGATCTCTCAAAACACGACTAAGAGCCGAATACCCCTTTCGAGGTTCTGAACTCCTTCCTCCCAATTCCCCTTGAATGGGTTAGAGGTGCGCAATGCAACCGTGTTGTATGAGATATGATCGAACAAGTAAAGAATGAAATGCTATGATGAAACACACACACAAGCAATCCAAGCAATCAAGGATATAGCAATACAATGCACACAATTAAGCCAAGCAAGTATAGATGAATTGCAATAGAAATATATGCAAGGCAATATGAAACAATGCTCAAAACACAAACAAGTATATATGATGATATGAATGGATGATGCTTGCACAAATGTAAAAAGAGTAGAGTTGAGAGAAATTGGATCAAACGCAAAGACCAAGATGTGTTTCGAGGTTCGAGCCCCTAGCTCTACATCCCCGCCTACACCACCGTGTAGGATTTCCCAATCCACTATAGGAGTACCAAACTCCTCTCTCAACCTTACAAAGCCACCGAGGCTATACAACCACAATCCACCTCTACCGAAGAGGGATACGGCCCGTAGCCAAATACAACAACCACCTCTACCTAAGAGGCTCACAAACCAATCACAATACCACTCCGATCACCTCTACCGAAGAGGGATTCACAAATGAAGGAGGGTTTACAACAAGTGGTCCAAAAACCACAAACTCTCGTTTCTTTCTCTTTTCTTTCTCTTATACTTTTCCACAAACCAAAGATCCTAATAGTTTAGGATAGAAGATAGCTCAAGTGTGGAAACTAGGTGTTTTTGGAAAACAAGCAACAAAGAAAACACTTGGGAAATTCTTGTAAAAGATGGAGAATGAAAACCAATACAAATATCCCAAATTCCTATTTCTTTGATTTTTCCAAAAACCCAAAACAATAACGATTAGAAGTTTAAAGCACAAAAACTCTTTTTAAAACTCTTTTAAACTCTACTGAAAACCAGAATTTTTCCTCTTAAAACCTTAGCCAAAATCCCAAAGGAATGGGGTTTATATAGGCCAAAACAGAAAACTAGCCGTTAGGCTGATGTGGCAGTTCTGACAGCCACCGGTCGACCGGCCCGGTCGACCGCCAACGGTCAGAAATATGACCGTTGGGCACTATCGGTCGACCGGCCCGGTCGACCGAAAACTTCCAGAGAGCAGAACTCTCACATCGGTCGACCGACCCGGTCGACCGGATCTGTGCCTAACAGACGTGCACGTCTGTGCACGTCGGTCGACCGGTCGGTCGACCGGCCCCTTGGTGCGGTCGACCGACACGGTCGACCGACCAGCCTGTCAGCACAAATCAAGGTCAGAATTTTTGGAAAAAATATTTTATAAAAATCTTTTATCTTTTCTGAAAATTCCATAAAAATTGTTTTGTCATTTTATATTGAAACATAAACCTGTGATAAAAATTTCAAGACAATATATCAACATATCAATTCATTTTTGTGTCTTGCAAATTTTATCAAAAACAAATCCTGTATTTTTGTCAAACTTGATTTTTCCAAAACATGAATAGGATAGTCAAAATAAGTTTGTTTACCAAGTTAAAGCATGTATGTATAAATAGAAAACATCTACTATACATATAACATATGTAAACTTGTTTTGATCTATTATTCATGAAAACCAAATACCAAATCATAAAACGTGTGTGTTTTGTGCACTTGAGCATATCAACTAAACTAAGCTTTACACATGGATCTAAAACTCATAATCTAAACTAGATACCTAAGTCTTCTTGATGATCTTCATCTTCAAGTAGACTTGCTCCAAAACTCCGTGATTCTCCAAGTGCAAAGGTATGATCTTTAAGCTTTGGCACCGGAATCATCATGAATAGCTTCTAATCATCTTGTTGAAGCTAATCACCAACCTAATATCCTGTTAATGATCTGAAACTTAGAAACACAAGAATATTAGTAAACATAACTACATGAGTGTTGATCATCATCAAAACTAGAGTGGAAGGCCATTGGGCCAACAATCTCCCCCTTTTTGATGATGACAAAACTCATGGAGTTATATATGCATGGATTAAAGTTAAGCTTCAAAGAAGGCTCCCCCTTAACTCATGCATCACAATAAACATAATATATATGCAATGAAAGCACATGATACTAAACAAAAGCATGCATCATATCTTATTATTTATTTGCTATGCATGAACTTAGTATATGCAAAAACACAATTATGCATATATAAAACAAAACTCAAATTATGCATATATAAAAACAAAACTCAATTATGCATATATAAAAACAAAACTCAAATTCTTCTCCCCCTTTTTGTCAATCATCAACAAAGGGTGAATAATTAAAAAACCATAAATAAAATGAGGGGTAAAAATCTTACTTCCCCTTTTTGTCAACCAAAACAATACAAACAAAGTTCTCCCCCTTTTTGTCTAAAACAAAAAAACAAAGTCAATAAGGGGTGACTTTAAAAACATGATATCAATTGAAAATGTCAATGAAGCATCTTGATACCAATAAACAAACATCAATAAATGTTATATGCTATATACATTCATGAAGAGGAAGACGCTAAGTTAGCTTCCCTACACATATGCATTACATGAAGAAGGGATGACAAGCCCCAATTCACATAACACATATTATGTAATGCATAAGAGGAGATGTGAAGCTCCCCCTACACACGTATATCATATAAAGAAGAGTTGTCAAGCTCCTCAATTTATAATATACTCAACATGAATCTATATGTAAGAGAGATGTTAAGCTCTCCTTGCATATAGGAAATACAAATCAAAACTTTGAATATTTTCTTTAAACAAAATTTGGAAATACCAATTGTAATTAAACATAAGTCTTGAATTCTTAAACATGAATCTTGAAACCAAAGCAAATTTTGAATTTCTTAAATATGATACCAATTGTAAATATTTTACCAATTGAAAAGATTTTACATAGAAACATTGATGCCAATTGTAAGAATTGTTCATTTTGAAAATATATAAACAAATTTTATGTTGATATCATATGTTCAAAATAACAACTTTAATCATAAAGAGTGGGAGTACAAATACCAATTGAAATACAAAATCAAATTTTCTCCCTCTTTATGAAAAACAAACTAAAGACATGCATAGTCTTGATAACAATTTAAAAGTAGTCAATTGAAACAAATTGAAACTCAAGCACTAGCATAAACACAACTATATATGTATGAAAGATAGATACCAATAGAAATTGATATACTTGGAATTTAAAGCATACATACATACAAAACATATATGAGTATACAAGAAGATCAAAATGATACCAATTGAAAGAGTTCAATGATACCAATTGACATAACAATAAGTTCAAGTGTATACATCATATTATCTACCACCCAATCATAATTCAAGTTTTAAAGATTTTCAATTTAGGGCATACATGAACATGATCTCCCATCCTACCGCCCTTAGATGGTAGGGGTTTTCAAAAATATTGAAAATATGGTTTGTTTGAAAATCTCTACCAAAATGAAGAACACCGCAACTAGTTAAATGGAAAACTTGTTAACTAGTACGAAGTCCTTCAAGTAAGGAGTAAAACAAAGTTATTTTTCATAAAGCATGAAAATCACATGATAATCATCACTCTAATCAATAAAGCATAACTCATGAGAAACAAACATGAGCAATAGATATGAGTGTACAAATAATATGTGAAGATCAAAATCATGAAAAATATTTCATTAAGCTCAATTATTCCTTAAAACATAATTCTATCAAAAAAACATGAAAATCATATAAAACTACTTATTTAATCTTCAAGGCATATGTATGTCTAATGCAAGCTAACATATACATACATATCCAAAACTCAACGAGTCCACTAAGAGTAGATGCATGAAAGCACGTGGCTCAAAAAGGATGTATATGTATAAGATTAGTTTGAACTAGATAGACATATACATGAAGTTAAACATAAATACATCAAACATGAAAAATCAAATTTTCATTAAACAATCAAATTTTATTTCATGGTATATGTATGAATTGTCACTACACTAAGTATACATACATATCCCTAAACACAATTGAGTCCATAAATAGATTTTGCATTGAAGGCAAATGACTCAAGGGCTATACATGTATATCTTAATGTTTTGGCAAAATAAACATATACATGAAATGAAATACACAATCATAAAGCTAATTCAAAAATGAGAATACAAGTTTAATATGTATGAATCATCAAAACTAGACTATACTAGCACATCTAATGGGTTCAAATAAGCATTCAATTCCAACTATATATAGATTATTTGTAGCCCACTCTATGTACAAGTATATAACTAGTTTTAATGAAAACTAACACTTAAACATATATTCAAAACATGAAGCATCAAAACACATATAAAAATCATCATGATAAAAGTCATCATGGAAAACTAAAACATGATTATTATGTGAATTCACATGTATTAGATTCATGATGTACATTATAGCTCAAACAAAAGTGAGAACACTAATTATGGGTTCATATTAGCATGTGTGTCTCAAATACTATATATGTATGTCAAGGATCTAATAAACATGGAATGAACATACTAATCCATAGACATCAAAAACATGCTATAATCAAAGATGAAATATAAAGCGTGTAAACAAATAATAGGGAGTTAGGAATTGTTACCAAGACCTAGAAGGCAACCTCCTTGTCTCCAAAACTTGGTGGTCCTCTCCACCATCTTTTCCCTTGAAAGTGATGCATCCAATAGATTTCCTTTAAGTCCGGAACGCATCCACTCCAAGGTGTCATCACTCTCACGTCATGTGAGAGCCCACACCTACATCAAAAATAGGAGGGGTGGTCTTTGGTACCCATATCTTCTTGGGTCCATGGGGGTTAGTACCTTCTCTAACCCAAACAAAATTCTTTGCTAAATTAGGAGTATGTAATCTATCATAACAAAATTTAGCAAGGTGGCCCTTACGTCCACAATGTGTACATGAGTACACATGAGCATACATGTGTTGATGGTGTCCGTGAGGAGCATGTGTATGCCGTGGAGGGTGTGCATGCATAGAAGTTGGAACTTGTTTCTTTCGAACCAAGGATTCCAAGCGTGTATGGTTCTTAGCACATTGGCTCATAGTGGAGCCCAAACAATCTACTTTCTTCTTAAGCAAACAAATATCATTATTAATCTTAGAAGAAGAAGTGTGACATGCAATAGGTGAAGTGTGTGATACTACCCTAGCATGGCAAACATGAGAAGACATATCATTTTTCAAAGAATTATTCTTATTCAAACAAATTTCTAATTCTTTCGAAATGAACTCAATTTCTCTTTCAACGAATCATTTTCTTTTAAAACAAATTCAACTTTTGAAGTTAACGTTTCATTTTTCTTCAAAAGAACATGGCAATCATTTTTATTTTTCAAAAAGTTATTTTCTTTAAGTGCAAGATCAAGTTGAGATTTCAATGAGTCCCTTTCATTAGAAACCTCCTCTTTCTCTTGCAAAACAATGTCAAGTCTAGAATGCAAACAAATATTTTCTTTTTCAATTTTTAGACTTTTCTTTTTCAAAATCTTATATTTTTCTATTAATTTTTCACAAACAATAGATAGTTCTTCATTAAGGCATGGGGATCAACAATATCATCACATGAAGAACTAGCATCATCACTATCTAAGTGGGTTTCCGATTGTATCTCAAGGAGTCATTCCCTTGGACCATGTAGCATTGAGATTCGGACTCTCCACTAGATTCCTCTTCCCTTTGGATTTGTGCTTGAAGCTCGGAGGTGGTGGTTGTAGTTGACAATAGATTCCACACTGCAAAAGCGGAATCAATATTAGAAACACGCATAAGATAATCTTTAGGTAAAGTGCTTCTAATAGCCTCAAGGGCTTGTGCATTGGCCCCTATATGATTGTAATCACTAAGGAAGGATTCCTTGGTAATAGCAAGATAAACTTTATGACTTAGGGTTTGTAAATAAACGGTCATTCTAATCTTCCAAACATGAATGTTAGACGGGTCATACAAAGGTGGGGTCATGAAGGCCATGGTAAACTATATGTGTGCAAACAACAAATGCAAACAAGAGATTAGCAAACAAATGGATCTTACTCCTAGGATGTTAAGCCTAATATCAGGAGCACTAGCTCTGATACCAATTGAAATACACCTAGAGGGGGGGTGAATAGGTGTAAATGCTAATCTAATGATCTTTTTAAACTTAAGTGAATATGAGTGATGCAACGATCTCTCAAAACACGACTAAGAGCCGAATACCCCTTTCGAGGTTCTGAACTCCTTCCTCCCAATTCCCCTTGAATGGGTTAGAGGTGCGCAATGCAACCGTGTTGTATGAGATATGATCGAACAAGTAAAGAATGAAATGCTATGATGAAACACACACACAAGCAATCCAAGCAATCAAGGATATAGCAATACAATGCACACAATTAAGCCAAGCAAGTATAGATGAATTGCAATAGAAATATGCAAGGCAATATGAAACAATGCTCAAAACACAAACAAGTATATATGATGATATGAATGGATGATGCTTGCACAAATGTAAAAAGAGTAGAGTTGAGAGAAATTGGATCAAACGCAAAGACCAAGATGTGTTTCGAGGTTCGAGCCCCTAGCTCTACATCCCCGCCTACACCACCGTGTAGGATTTCCTAATCCACTATAGGAGTACCAAACTCCTCTCTCAACCTTACAAAGCCACCGAGGCTATACAACCACAATCCACCTCTACCGAAGAGGGATACGGCCCGTAGCCAAATACAACAACCACCTCTACCTAAGAGGCTCACAAACCAATCACAATACCACTCCGATCACCTCTACCGAAGAGGGATTCACAAATGAAGGAGGGTTTACAACAAGTGGTCCAAAACCACAAACTCTCGTTTCTTTCTCTTTTCTTTTCTCTTATACTTTTCCACAAACCAAAGATCCTAATAGTTTAGGATAGAAGATAGCTCAAGTGTGGAAACTAGGTGTTTTTGGAAAACAAGCAACAAAGAAAACACTTGGGAAATTCTTGTAAAAGATGGAGAATGAAAACCATACAAATATCCCAAATTCCTATTTCTTTGATTTTTCCAAACCCCAAAACAATAACGATTAGAAGTTTAAAGCACAAAAACTCTTTTTAAAACTCTTTTAAACTCTACTGAAAACCAGAATTTTTCCTCTTAAAAACCTTAGCCAAAATCCCAAAGGAATGGGGTTTATATAGGCCAAAACAGAAAACTAGTCGTTAGGCTGATGTGGCAGTTCTGACAGCCACCGGTCGACCGGCCCGGTCGACCGCCAACGGTCAGAAATATGACCGTTGGGCACTATCGGTCGACCGGCCCGGTCGACCGAAAACTTCCAGAGAGCAGAACTCTCACATCGGTCGACCGACCCGGTCGACCGGATCTGTGCCTAACAGACGTGCACGTCTGTTCACGTCGGTCGACCGGGTCGGTCGACCGGCCCCTTGGTGCGGTCGACCGACACGGTCGACCGACCAGCCTGTCAGCACAAATCAAGGTCAGAATTTTTGGAAAAAAATATTTTATAAAAATCTTTTATCTTTTCTGAAAATTCCATAAAAATTGTTTTGTCATTTTATATTGAAACATAAACCTGTGATAAAAATTTCAAGACAATATATCAACATATCAATTCATTTTTGTGTCTTGCAAATTTTATCAAAAACAAATCCTGTATTTTGTCAAACTTGATTTTTCCAAAACATGAATAGGATAGTCAAAATAAGTTTGTTTACCAAGTTAAAGCATGTATGTATAAATAGAAAACATCTACTATACATATAACATATGTAAACTTGTTTTGATCTATTATTCATGAAAACCAAATACCAAATCATAAAACGTGTGTGTTTTGTGCACTTGAGCATATCAACTAAACTAAGCTTTACACATGGATCTAAAACTCATAATCTAAACTAGATACCTAAGTCTTCTTGATGATCTTCATCTTCAAGTAGACTTGCTCCAAAACTCCGTGATTCTCCAAGTGCAAAGGTATGATCTTTAAGCTTTGGCACCGGAATCATCATGAATAGCTTCTAATCATCTTGTTGAAGCTAATCACCAACCTAATATCCTGTTAATGATCTGAAACTTAGAAACACAAGAATATTAGTAAACATAACTACATGAGTTTGATCATCATCAAAACTAGAGTGGAAGGCCATTGGGCCAACAAAATCAAGTCCCTCTACCATACTTTGGAGGGATAAATCCACCCAAGGGTTCTGAAATCAGTGGCTGGGTAATTACCATGAGCCTTAAAGAACTGATTCCCAAAAGTCTGAGCCACCGCGGGATTTTTTCCCACTGGGATGTCCGGAAGTACGTTCCTAGGGTGGAGACCCAATATGCAGCGAGGAGGATCCGCCCTTGTATAACCAGGAGACGGAGCTATCAACTTTCCCACGTGAACGAAATTGGTAGTCCGCGTCACTTGCCATTGCATCCTTCAAGCCTTCGTCACACATTAAAAGAAGGACAAGGGAAAGTGGCGTTTGCTAGATGGAAGATAATACTTCCCGCCATCCAGTTTAAAAATCTACTGGCCCTCTCCGGCTAGCAGCTGGGGATCATTGTCTGACGCTGCATCTCCAAACATGAAGCTGGACTTTCGATAGATTCTTCGGTCGAAATCTTCAAGGGGAGCAGTAGTTAAGATGCTCCTCATAGTGCACTGATCCCTAGCATGAATAAGTGCATCCCGATCAGGAGCGCTCCGCTCGCTGAATAGTGAAGCCTGCCCTTGGAACTGCAGGCTAACATTGCCGTCCAGCCCTCTGGCCATTCCAAAAAGACTGTTTAGAAGACCGGAAGTATAGTGCACTGCAGAGACAAGACGAAACTAAATTAGTTCAGTTGACAAGAGAAAGCCAAATCCAGAAGAATTTTAAGGCATAGCTTCGCCCCCTCAAGCAAGACAAGCCTAGCTCAAGCTCGCCCCGAAGCTTAGCTTCGCAGCTACAGCTTAACTCTGCACTCCACATGAAGGCAGGATGCAGAAAAGTATCTAACTATTTGCTTCGCTCTGGAAGCTTGTAGCTTCGCTCTAGAAGCTTGACCTCGGACAACAGAACGCGACAAAGCCCCAGGGGCTAACTTCGTCAGAAGGGTACTGTTACCTAAAAATTATTTAAGGGTATTACGGTCCTTTTCAGCTACGCTCCAAAGGTTACTTCGCATCCTATTATTCGACAGGATGTGAACCGCCTAAGGGTTAGCTTCGCATAGAAGCTTGGAGAAAAAGCCCTTCAGTCCTTAGATTCCCATCAAGAAATCAGGAGAAATTAGGGGACTTGAACTCCCTGAGATTACTGAATCACAATGAATCGTTCTAGATTCATCATAGAATAACCAGGAATTAGCTTTAAAAGAGAGATGAAAATCTCTGAACAAAAGGGAAAGATCCCTACCTGTGATAGGTCGTTCGATGACCGGAGGAGGAGAAGGATCCTCCGTCGTAGAGGTTGCTACCTCTTTTCCTATCCGTCTTTTGGGAGCCATTGGAGAACTGAAGAAGTGCTTGAACGAAGAAGAAAGAAGAAGAAGAGATTTGGAGTTCTCTGAAAACTCAAAGGGAAATGGTGCCTTCTCTTTCAGCCTAATCGGGTTTTATAGGCGGATGATTGCCTAAATGTCGCCTCCTCGAAAGGAGCGCAGGCATTCGTTTCAAATTAATTTGAAACGGCGCCTAAGCGCCTTCCTGAGAAGCGTTGCTTCAGCCTCACTAAGGGCTAACTCCGCCGTGAGTTCAGCGTCGACCTCATGCGACATTTGAGTAACTTCGCTGAAAGTTGAACCTTAGCCCCGCTGAAAGCTCGACTCTAACTTTATAGAAAATTCATGCTAGCTTCGCTGGAAGCTCGTTCCTGATTTAGCTGGGATTCTATCTTTAACTTCGCAGGAAGTTTAGCTCCGCCGGTCCATTCCAATTGCCTTCAAATTCAAAAGGAAGAGGAGGAAAACAGAGCAAATAAGCGGAAAATAAACATTTTTATTGATTCAAAAGGGAAGATACATTGACGCTACATCAAGGTGGTCTTTCGTACAACCGAATCGTTGCTCTAAAGGCATTCAAGTTGTCCTATCTACTTTCAAGGTGATAAGCCAAACCAACTAGACACGAAAGGTCTTCCTCCTGCACCAGGCTGTAATCCTTCGCATAATGGCAGATTTTGTCATCAAAGTCGGATCTTCTTTGATGAAAATTGGCAAAGGACTGGTTGCCACCAGAAAGCTGGATCTTCTTTGATGAAAATTGACAAAGGAAGGATCCGAGACCTTACAGGTAACGTCCGCCTTCCGAAGTGGATCATCTCGGATAAGCGACTACCAGCCCCTTCTCGGAGTGGATCATCTTAGATAAGCAACTGCCAACCTCTTCTTGGAACACGCATTAATTGCTCCAGTATGTTCCTCCTGCTTAGGATTAAAGTTCTGCTTAGGATTAAAGTTTCAACTGGAAGATCAAGAGGCAAGTTTTTGGTCTCTTTCATCAAGACAAAAGACCGGCAGGCACAGTTCACTGCAGTGCAAATTGGAAACAGGTTAGCATTAAATCAAAGAGAAACGGCAAAGATGAAATGCTAAGTCGAATTCTTTAGGCGAAGCAATTCATATCCGATCCTGTGGTGCTTCAATTAAGCAGAGGATAGCCTCGCTTGCACAGTGATGATAGGCTAGCTCAGCATAAGCCAAGTCTTAGCTCCGCCTAAGGTAATTAGGCTGAAGAAGCCTAAAAAAAGACCAAGTCCTAGCCTCACCTATATGGCTAAGCCAGACTGGTCTAGAGGGACACAGTCTTAGCCCCACCTATATGGCAAGACTGGCTCGACCTTGAAGAGACTAAGTCTCAATTCTTGCCTACATGGCGGATTTAACAGGCAGATTTAATAGATCAAGACAGGAACCCTGCATGGAAAAGTCTGTTTCTAATCAAGCGATAATAATAGCTTCACCGAGAAGCTGAAAAATAGGGCTGAAGCCCTTCTCTGCAAATCAGTCAGATACAGAATAAAGAACAAGGGAAATCAATCTCTGAAGTAGCTAGTAAAGCTAAGATTAAGGGAGGTAAGCTCCCTAAAGTCACTATTCTATTGGTAAAAGTCATCGGATGACCGAGACTTACCAACTCTTGGTCGGTTCGTGACCAGAGTGGGCGCCCCCACTATTTCAGATATCTGAGTCTCCTTTCCTGGGCAACGAAGGGATGTCATGGACACACTTTTCAGATAGAGAAAAGTATGTTTCTCTGAAGAGGACTTCAAGTGTCCTATTTATAGGCCTCGTGGCCTGACCACGCCGCTGCCACTCGAAGAGCCTAGAAGCGCGGGCGAATTTAAAGCATTTAAATGCTTAGCCTCGAGGAAAGGAACAATCTCCCTCGTCAAAGCAAGAGAGGTTATTTCAACCTCGGAAAGGGAATAATCCCTCTGTAACTAGCCGAAAAGCAGTTAGCCTCGGGAAAGGAACGTCGTTCTAAACATCGAGTTAATGCGAAGCTACCCAGATCCGAAGCTATTCAGAATCGCGAATCTACACGATTTCTCGGCAAACTTATTCTAATCCGGAAGCAGGATTGAAAGCAGAGTTAAACTCAACCACTATGGCGACGTTCGCATTTCACATATCATCAATCAAAGCAGTTCAAAGTATTTCAGAATCCGAACCATTCCATTACAGACTCACGAAAACTTTGAAGGGGGTCTTGTTGACACTCTAAAAAGACAAGATTCCTAACTGGCCAGAACAATGTCTAACTTGTTGACATCTACAAAAGACAGCGGCAGACAAGCTGACGACCAGTTCTTCACCCATCTCAAAGGGGACGAATCAGCAACTTGGATTCTACTGAACCAGCAAAGCAGACAGTAAGCTAAGAAAAGCTCGTGAGAAGGCCCAAGCATGTCCAGAGACACTTAGTCTCGCACGAGCCCACGAGACAAGTTTCGCATAAGAAGCCAAAACTGCTTAGCATCACAGAAAGCTCCTTTACAATCTCGTTGCGAGCTAACTTACAACTTTGCACAGAAATGCTCAGTTAACTCCGCAGAGAGTTAGCTTCGCTCGAAGCACCCATACAGCTGCGCAAAAGGATAATTGATAAGATAACTTCGCCACAAAGTTATCCAGCTCCGCTGAAGAGCTTTCTTCTAACCTCGCCAGATGCTCCTTCCAGCTCCACTGTAAGCTCGACGCGGCAGCTCCGTTGCGGGTCTTCTATGGTCACCTTTGACCAATCAAATCTCCAGATAAAATCAAAAATCCAGATGAGATCAAATCTAATTGAGATCAGATTTGACAGTTGCTTGCCATAATCTTTTGACTCTCCCAATCAAGTAAGGAGATCAGAAGAAATCTTTTAATTATTGTAAAAAATCAAGGGCGCATCCCTCATTTAGTAGGGCGGATCAAGAGATCAGCACTACTTGCTATTCCTAGCTTCGCAAAAGCTATCTCTAGCCTCGCGGCGATGCTACTTTCCATATTAAAACAGATTGACTCAATATGTTTCTAGATTTTCAAGCGATAATTATACCCTGCTCTCTCTATAAATATCGTACCAAAGGCGTACAGAGGAAGGACGGACCGAGACCCCCCGAAGAGAGAGAAAAAAGACAGAGATCTGATCTCTTACTTCCAAGCATTCAGAGAACTACTTCTCTAATCAGGGTGCTAATACCCTAAGATCTTCCTCCCTTTCAAGGAATCTCCGGAACCATGCGAGAAGGAATTCTCAAGCAGAGGCAGCTCGAGAAGTAACAAGAGGGTTCTACTAACCTTCTGTTCTCCGATTCCCTGAACCAGGCGAGAAGGGAATCCCATCAGGCAGCAGTCTGATTATCTGATCGATCGCATCGTCAAAGGGATAAAGTGATCGCGCGCTGATCAGATTCCTACCGGCACACTTCCCCAGAAGTCTCAGAGGAGATCTACTTGTAATCTTTTCACTTCAAAGAATTACTTGTAATTTAGCTCCTCGACACTTTTTTGTAAGTTTTCCCCTTCGTAAAATCGATGGAAAACAATATTGTGTTTTACGGTGTTTGGTTGATAAAGTGAAAGCATAAATGAGAAATTATATTGTGTTTTACGGTGTTTGATTGGTAAAGAGAAAGTGTAAATAGAAAGTATATTTTCTTTTACGGTGTTTGGTTGTAATATAAAAGTGTAAGTGAAAAAGTTGACCACAAAGTTAACTGTTGCAGTGATTTAAATATTATAAATAATATTAAATTAAAACTACTATTGCAAATTAAATTGTATTAATACATTTGAGATAAAATATTAATAATATTAATATTTTATTTATAACAATAATATTAATAAAATATTAACTAAATAAATAATATAAAACTTAAAAAAATCAAAAGAACATTAATAAAATTTTAAGAATACTAATAAAACATAAATATTAAAAATATTAAGAAAAATTAAAATATAGTTATAATATTATTATTAAAAATACTTGAATATTATTATAATATAAATTTTATTATAATATTATTGTAATATTATTAACAAAGTAAAATATAATTATAATTTTAATAATAAATTATTATTATAATGAAGTATTATTACAATATTAACATAATAAAATATTAATATAATAATAAAGTATATTATAATATTATAAAGTAATTATTTATATTAATAATAATTAATATATAGTAATTTTATATTAAAATATAATATTCTTATATTAATAAAATATTAACTTTAAATAAAATAATAAAACATAGTTATAAATATTAATAAAATTAAAGTATTAAATAATAATATTAAATTAAAATAGTAAAATATTAAATATTAAAACATTATAAAAAATAATAAAAACTAAAGATTAAAATATAAAATAATTAAATAATTAAATAAGAAATTGAACGCTATTAAAAATATTAAATAGTTAATAATATTAATTATATGTTGATTGTAAAGTAACTGCTTTGAACTACAAGTGTAATACAAGTGGGATTTACATGACCACAAAATTAACTGTAGCAACTGCAAGTGAGAAAATGTGGGTGTAAAAGTAAAATTTACATGACCACAAATTTACTGTAGTAACTGCAAGTGGGAAAATGAGAGTTGCATTTTGCAACTTGTTTTTCAGCGAAATAAATAGCGAAAAATGAAAAGAAGTTTTATGACTTACAATTTGCGGCGTTTTGCGGCGAAACAAACAGGCCCGCAATGCCATGTCAAATTAGATTTTAATTGTTGTATTATAACTCAATACCCATTACCCATATTCGCTTGGATCCAGATCTGACCCTGACTCGATTGACTTATGAAAGAATTATGCGCGAGAGATAGATTGAGAAAAAATTTGAATGCACGTTTCTGAAAAATAGCGAACAGAAAGAGTAGAAAATTTCTGACTTCTTCTCTTCTTCTCTCTTCTTTTGCATGCGAAAATTAGAGTCTCTCTTAAAGGGTGTTCGGGGTTCGAATAATGAAAACTCTTGTAATCTCTTTCATTTTGATATTAGTTCCTCATTGTCTTTCATATGAACATAAAATATTTGGTGATTGCTTTGTATGATTCTTTCTCTGTTTTATTCACTGAGTTGTGGATATAAAACCCGTTTGTTACAATATTAGTGAATTAAAAATTTTCAAACAATCAATATGAATGGTAAAAGTGTTGTGATTTGATTAAAGGACGCCCCCACAACCGGAACAAATGGCGCGGCGCAGAGGAAACAAACCACACGATCTACTAAGACAACTTAAAGAAGAGAATAAGAAGATATTCCAAAGTAGATAGAAAGAACACACAATATAACGTGGTTCCACCGATCAAACAAATCGTGTGTACGTTCATGAGAGAAGGGGGAGAAACTTTATTAAAACTTTGGGGAGTACAAAAAGAATTACTTACACCTCACGCTGAGAAGACTACAAGCCCTTGATGGCAGACAAGAACAGCAAACCCTTATGGCTAAGCTTCTCTCACGAATCTCTTACCTAGATGAATTACACCCTTAGGAATTACAAATTTATAGGATTCTCTTGAAATACATTGAAGGCCACCCCTAAGGGGTTATTTATAGACTATAAAACGCTCCTAATCCTAAACAAACTATTTCAATCAGAATAAAGAAAACTTGAATCCAACTCGGACTCAAAACACTTTCAATCAGAATAAAGGAAACTTGAATCCAACTCGAGGAACTGTCAAATCTGACATTAATCAACCTTCATGACGTATTCACATCATAATCCTAACAATCTCCCCCTTGACTTGAATACGTCCAAGTCCGAGAATAACCATCATGTTCCAGATGCTTGCATCTACGCACAATTGAACAAACTTGACTTCATCTTCATCTCACTCCCTCTTCTCCAGAACCCCTCATGGGGTTCACATCTTCATTAGGTCAAATAAGTTCATGCCGAACCTGAACTTTATTACCCAATGATCTCCTTAATCTACACAAGATCTATGAGAGTTTGCTCCACCATAGGAGTAACGATCTGGACTACAATATTGCGCACCTACTCCCAATCTCCCTTCGGTGTACAATTGAACAGCCGAGCTCAAATCCTGTTGGCCCAAGAGGTTACACTCTCCAATTGTTTTGTGTTTTGATGATGACAAACCAAATAAGAGCTATTTGGTACTAATGAATTTGCTTAAGATAAGTTTCAGGATAAGTACCATGTTTGGAGGGCATTGCTTGCTATTGCAACAACTTCTAGGTTCATAAAGCTATGAAGGCATATTGCACATCAAGGAAGGATCATAGAAGAAGAAGACTCTAGCAAGGATAGCATGGCTCAAAGACTTGAAGATTGCTCAAGAAGTCTTTAATTATTTTGTTTTTAGATTTATAGTTTGTTAAAGAATAGTGGATAGGTTTGAAGCTCTATCACACACGTTTTTGCGCACATACTTAATCCAAAATAATTTCTTATAATTTATACAAAAATATTTTGCATACAAGATTTTGCCTACAGATATATATTTATGTTTTATGCTAATCCCTGTTCAAAGTATTTTTGTCAAAATTAAAATCCCTTTTAATTTTCTGTCCAAAACCTGGTTTTTGACCTGAGCCAGTCGACCGGACAGTCGACCGGACCATGACAGGTTTGGCCGGTCGACCGGCCCAGTCGACTGTAGTTCTGGGTGTACATGTATCAGTGTGCACGTTTTTGCGGTTGACCGCACGGTCGACCGACTGTAACTCAGTCTGCTCTCGGATAGATTGGGTCGACCGGGCGGTCGACCGCTGGCCTGCAACGGTCATAATTTTGAACGTACGGTCGACCGGCCAGTCGACCGAACTATCCGTTGAACAGTAACGGGCAGTTTTTAATGAGCTGTTTTATTCTGTCTTCTTGTGTTTAAAATTTGATTTAGGGATATATTTCAAATCTAATATGACTTAATTAACCTTAAGTTTGTATTATCCCTAAACCCTAGCCCTCTCCTATAAATAGGGGTGTTTGGGGAGAGATTGTTTACAACAATTTTTGCTAGAAAAAATTCAAAGTTTAAGGCATTCAAAAGAGCTTTGTTTCTTAGTTTTTGTGCTGAAATTCTCTCTCATTTTCTGAAGTGGTTTTTGAAATACTCTCTGATTTAATTTTCTTTCTTCACTTGCAACAAGAGCTTCATTCCTACTCATTGTTCTCTAAGGACCTTTTGTAAGGGAAGAGACATTTGAAAGAGAGAGTTTGTGGTCTTTTGACTACTCAGAAATTGCTTGTAATTGAGATTGTGGAGTTGGGCACTCCGGTATATTTGTGATTTCTTTGAGATAGTGGAAGTAGCTAGAATCCTTCTGGGGAAGGCGGGGAGTAGAGCTGGGTGCTCGAACCTCGATAACATATCCTTGTGTTTGCGATTGGTTTACATTCTTGCACTTATTACTTGCTTATCATCATCATTGCTATATTTACTTGCTTTCATTCATCTTGTGAATCTTGTGTGGTGATTGTTACATCTTAATTTTTTAATTTGTCCATTGATTAGCATTATCACCTATTCACCCCCCCTCTAGGTGATTTTCAATTGGTATCAGAGCTTGGACTCTAGGTTTTGGCTTAACATCCATAGAGAGATCCTTAAAATTTGCTAATCAACATTTTCATTCATACATTCATACACTAGTAAACATGGCCGATAACATTAAAACCCCTCCTAAATTTGATAGACTTAATTTCCCTATTTGGAAGGTTAGGATGACCATATTTTTGCAATCTTTGGGTAGCTTAGTGGCCAAGTCCTTGACCAAACCCTATGTAGCACCCGATGGTGATGAGAGCACTTGGACCGACTTCAACTTTAGAGAATATGAGGCTAACTCCAAGGCCCAAAGCTCCCTATTAACCGCCTTGAATGAGGATGACCTTACACGGGTAATTCATTGCCAATCCACCTATGAGATTTGGCAACACTTATTGGTCACACACGAAGGGACTTCACAAGTCAAGAGAGCTAAGATAGATCTCTTGAGGTCCCAATATGAGTCATTTAAAATGATTGATGATGAGTCTATTGATAGTATGATTACAAGATTTACTAAAATCACTAATGGTCTTTCTTCCTTAGGTGATGACATCTCCAACGATCAAAAGGTGCGGAAAGTGATTCGGGCTCTTCCGTCTTCATGGGAGATAAAGGCCACCACCTTAAAAGAATTGAACGACAAGGACGAGATGGACCTCATTAGTCTCATTGGGAGCCTAAAGACCCATGAGATGGAGAAGAAGGCAAGAGAAGAGGCCACTACTTCAAAGAAGAAATCCATAGCCTTCAAGACTTCATCCACCAATGATGACGATGAAGAAGACGAAGAAGACGATGAAGAGCTAACTCTACTTGTGCGGAATGTCAAGAGGTTGTACCGGAAGAACAAGCTCAACTTCCGGAGGAAATTTGAAGGCAAAGAGGAGAGAAGGATCATTTGCTACAATTGTCGCAAACCCGGACATATCATGGCGGATTGCCCGGAGTTTAAGAAGAAGATGACTTCCTCCTTCAAGCCAAAGAAGCCGGAGGAAAAGAAAGCATACAAGGCAACGTGGGATTCGGAAAGCGAGTCCGAAGAAGAGGTGGATACGGCGAACATGTGTTTCATGGCAAACACTCCTAAGGTAACCCCTCAATCTCATGATGATGAAGATGATGAATTAAGTAAGGAAGTTCTTGTACATGCTTTTATTGAACTTTCCGAAACTTATGATAACAAGAAACCTGAATGCTTAAAATTGCAAAAGGAAGTTGCTTTTCTCAAAAATCAACTTGCTATGGTTTCTAAAGAAAAGGATGATATTTCTTCTAATCTTATTTCTATTCAAATGAGTTTAATGCCTACAAGGTTTCTTGTAAGGGAAAATCTCCTATGATTGATAAAAATGAAATTTCTTCTTTTAAATCTAAAATAAATGATTTTGAAAAAGTTTTAAATGATTGTGCTTTTAACACAAAGAAACTTGAGAACATGTTTTCTAAAAAGCACACCTCACATGTTAAGTCTACTCATGCTCACACTACACATGCTAAATCTTTTCATGCTCACAACTCTCATGCTCACAAATCACACACTCATTATGCTTTCAAATATGGTAGAGCATATAGATGCACATATTGTGGTAAGAATGGACATTTAGCTAAATTTTGCTATGACCAAGTTAATAGATCAAATAATCTTGTTTGGGTTAATGAAACTAACCCCCTAGGACCCAAGAAAATGTGGGTACCAAAATCAAGTCCTAAATTATTTGATGTAGGTACACACCAAGGCTCCAAGACGTAGGGAGCGGTGGTACCTTGATAGTGGTTGTTCAAGACATATGACGTGGGATATCAACAACTTTACAACCCTATCAAGGTACATGGAAGGTGGCTCCGTCACCTTCGGGGACGACTCCAAAGGAACTATCATCGGTATAGGTAACATTCAAATTGGTGCATCTCCTATTATAGAGAATGTTGTTTTAGTAGATGGTTTGAAACATAATTTGCTTAGCATTAGTCAACTTTGTGACCGTGGACTTAAAGTTGTCTTTGATGATTCTTCTTGCAAGATTTTTGATGTTAAATCTGATGTTTGTATTCTTACCGGTTTTCGTGATAATAATGTTTATATCATTGACATGCTTAATTTAGATTGTTCTACTAAATGCTTGAATGCTTTTGATGAAAATTCTTAGCTTTGGCATAGAAGATTAGGACATGCATCTTTTGACCATCTTGCTAGAATTAATTCTAAGGATTTAGTAAAGGGTATACCTTACTTGAAGTTTGAGAAAGACCGCATTTGTGGTGCGTGCCAACTTGGGAAACAAACCAAGTCTTCCTTCAAACCAATTAAGGATATCATGACTACTAGGCCCTTAGAACTAATTCATATGGATCCTTTTGGACCAACACAAACTAAAAGTTTAAATGGTAGTAGATTTGCATTTGTTTTAGTTGATGATTTTTCCCGTTTCACTTGGGTTTTCCTCTTGCAAAGTAAAGATCAAACATTTTCATATTTCAAAATTTTTCGAAAAGGGTTGAAAAAGAAAAGGTTTTTCGATTTTGAGAATAAGGAGTGATAGAGGTGGTGAGTTTGTTAACCAACTCTTCATGACTTATTGTGATGAAAAGGGAATCAAGCATGAAATGTCTTGTCCTAGGACTCCACAACAAAATGGAGTAGTAGAAAGGAAAATAGAACTCTTCAAGAGATGGCTAGGACAATGATAAGTGAATATGACCTCCCTCAATATTTATGGGCCGAGGCCGTAAACACCGCATGCTATATTTCAAATCGTATTTATGTGTGTAAGAATTCTTCCAAAACATCTTTTGAAATGTATCATTCTAGAAAACCTAATGTTGCATATTTTAAAGTTTTTGGATGCAAGTGTTTTGTTTTAAATACTAAAGAGAATTTGGGTAAATTTGATGCTAAGGCTTATGAAGCTATCTTTGTTGGATATTCTTCTACTAGCAAAGCATATAGAGTTTTTAATAGATCTTCACTTACTATTGAAGAAACCATGCATGTTAAGTTTGAAGAAACTAATGTGGTTGTTGAGAATGTTGTAGAGATTGAACCATTAGGTGAAGACATGGAGAGACTATCCTTGAAGGACTCACCCGCTCAAGAAGAAAAGCAAGAATCAATTGGTGATGTTCAAGAGGATAAAGAGGAAAGCTCTCAACCGCTTCCTAAAGCTTGGAGATACGCTACAAATCATCCTAAGGAGCTCATCTTGGGTGATGCATCTAAAGGAGCCACAACACGCTCCAAACTCCATGACCTATGTGGTAACTTTGCTTTCATTTCTCATTTTGAACCCAAAGGCATTCTCGAAGCCGAGACGGACCCATATTGGTTGCTTGCCATGCAAGAGGAACTCAATCAATTTGAGCGCAACCAAGTTTGGCACCTTGTTCCTAAGCCCCACGATAGACCAATAATTGGTACTAAGTGGATCTTTAGAAACAAGATGGATGAGTCCGGAAATGTCATTAGGAATAAAACTAGGTTAGTGGCTCAAGGTTACACTCAAGTTGAAGGAATTGACTTTGAGGAGACCTTTGCACCCGTAGCACGGCTTGAAGCCATACGGATGACACTAGCTTTTGCATCTTTCAAAAATTTTAAACTTTTTCAAATGGATGTGAAAAGTGCATTTTTGAATGGTTTTATTAATGAAGAAGTTTATGTTTCTCAATCTCCCGGTTTTGTTGATCATGTTCATCCCGATTTTGTTTTCAAACTTGATAAAGCTTTATATGGATTGAAACAAGCTCCTAGAGCTTGGTATGAAAGGCTTTCTAGTTTTCTAATTTCAAATGATTTTGTTAAAGGCAAAGTAGACACAACTCTATTTACTAAGCATGTTGATAATGATATATTAATTGTGCAAATTTATGTAGATGATATAATTTTTGGTTCTACTAATGAGCTTTTATGCAAGGATTTTGAAAAGGTCATGCAACTTGAATTTGAAATGTCTTCAATGGGTGAGCTCAATTTCTTCCTTGGACTCCAAATCAAGCAATTGCAAAACGGGACATTCATAAGTCAAGCCAAGTACGCAAAGGAACTTGTAAAGAAGTTTGGACTTGAAGGCTCAAAGACTTGCAACACTCCCATGGCAACTACAACCAAGCTTGATAAAGATGACCAAGGTAAAAATGTTGATATTAAATTATATAGAAGCATGATAGGAAGTCTTTTATATTTAACGGCAAGTAGGCCGGATATCATGTTTAGTGTGTGTTTTTTGTGCTAGATTTCAATCGTGTCCTAAAGAGTCCCATCTTATTGCGGTAAAACGCATTATTCGTTATATTAAGGGCACTATTGGGATGGGTCTTTGGTATCCGAAAACCGGAGATTTCTCAATGACGAGTTATTCGGATGCCTACTATGCGGGTTGTAGAGTAGATAGAAAGAGTACTAGTGGGACATGTCAATTTCTTGGTAATTGTCTTGTTTCATGGTCCTCTAGGAAACAAAATTCCGTAGCACTCTCAACCGCCGAGGCGGAGTATGTTGCCGCGGGGGCTTGTTGTGCACAAGTCCTTTGGATGAAACATACTCTCCTTGATTTTGATTTGCATTTTGATCATATCAAAATATTTTGTGATAATACTAGTACTATACACATGACTAAAAATGTAAATCAACATAGTAAGACCAAGCACATTGAGATTAGATATCACTTTCTTAGAGATCATTTTGAGAAAGGAGATATAGATATTGATTATGTTTCTACGGATTTGCAACTAGCCGATATTTTCACTAAACCTCTTGATTTTGCTAGATTTTCGTTTATTTGTGGAGAACTTAATGTTTGTGTTATTGAATAGACATGTTTTTCATAACCCTTTTTGATGTATGACAAAAAGGGGGAGAATAAGTTTACATGGACAAAAAGGGGAGAATAAGTTTACATGGACAAAATAAGTTCATTTGGTCTTGGTTCTATATGAATTTATTTGTTTTTGTTTTTATGAATTTTGTGTTTTATAAGGTTGTGAATTCTTGGTATTATTTCAATTGGTTTCAATTAGTATCAAGAGCATTTTTTGTTTTTGTTGTTTTCAATAAATTCTTGTGTTTTTCATATAGCATAATTTGAGGGAGAGTTTTCTCCTCCCCTATATTTCTGTTTATAGCCTATTTGTTTTGTCATCATCAAAAGGGGGAGATTGTTGGCCCAAGAGGTTACACTCTCCAATTGTTTTGTGTTTTGATGATGACAAACCAAATAAGAGCTATTTGGTACTAATGAATTTGCTTAAGATAAGTTTCAGGATAAGTACCATGTTTGGAGGGCATTGCTTGCTATTGCAACAACTTCTAGGTTCATAAAGATATGAAGGCATATTGCACATCAAGGAAGGATCATAGAAGAAGAAGGCTTTAGCAAGGATAGCATGGCTCAAAGACTTGAAGATTGCTCAAGAAGTCTTTAATTATTTTGTTTTTAGATTTATAGTTTGTTAAAGAATAGTGGATAGGTTTGAAGCTCTATCACACACGTTTTTGCGCACATACTTAATCCAAAATAATTTCTTATAATTTATACAAAAATATTTTGCATACAAGATTTTGCCTACAGATATATATTTATGTTTTATGCTAATCCCTGTTCAAAAGTATTTTTGTCAAAATCAAAATTCCTTTTAATTTTCTGTCCAAAACCTGGTTTTTGACCTGAGCCAGTCGACCGGACAGTCGACCGGACCATGACAGGTTTGGCCGGTCGACCGGCCCAGTCGACTGTAGTTCTGGGTGTACATGTATCAGTGTGCACGTTTTTGCGGTTGACCGCACGGTCGACCGACTGTAACTCAGTCTGCTCTCGGATAGATTGGGTCGACCGGGCGTCGACCGCTGGCCTGCAACGGTCATAATTTTGAACGTACGGTCGACCGGCCAGTCGACCGAACTATCCGTTGAACAGTAACGGGCAGTTTTTAATGAGCTGTTTTATTCTGTCTTCTTGTGTTTAAAATTTGATTTAGGGATATATTTCAAATCTAATATGACTTAATTAACCTTAAGTTTGTATTATCCCTAAACCCTAGCCCTCTCCTATAAATAGGGGTGTTTGGGGAGAGATTGTTTACAACAATTTTTGCTAGAAAAAATTCAAAAGTTTAAGGCATTCAAAAGAGCTTTGTTTCTTGGTTTTTGTGCTGAAATTCTCTCTCATTTTCTGAAGTGGTTTTTGAAATACTCTCTGATTTAATTTTCTTTCTTCACTTGCAACAAGAGCTTCATTCCTACTCATTGTTCTCTAAGGACCTTTTGTAAGAGAAGAGACATTTGAAAGAGAGAGTTTGTGGTCTTTTGACTACTCAGAAATTGCTTGTAATTGAGATTGTGGAGTTGGGTACTCCGTGTATTTGTGATTTCTTGAGATAGTGAAAGTAGCTAGAATCCTTCTGGGGAAGGCGGGGAGTAGAGCTGGGTGCTCGAACCTCGATAACATATCCTTGTGTTTGCGATTGGTTTACATTCTTGCACTTATTACTTGCTTATCATCATCATTGCTATATTTACTTGCTTTCATTCATCTTGTGAATCTTGTGTGGTGATTGTTACATCTTAATTTTTTAATTTGTCCATTGATTAGCATTATCACCTATTCACCCCCACTCTAGGTGATTTTCAAATCCATCGTAGTCTTCGATTGTTCCACAACCATCGTTTTTGAAGCCGAGGATAATTGTAATTCACCAACTGTAACCTCCGAATTCCACAACATATATAAATTGCCGACATGTTCGGCTTGAAACATCACATGGGTCTCTTTGAAAACTTCCATAAGATCACCTTTCAAACTGAAACAGAACCCTTCTCTATATAGGTCTCCAAGAGAGATGAGACTGTACCTTGATTCGGGAACATGATGAACCCCTTGAAGAGTAATGATACATCCATCATGAGACTGAAACTGGATTGTTCCTTCACCAACCACTTTGCTTATAGCGGAATTCCCTATGAAGACTTTTCCCTCTTGAATCGAAGTGTATGAAGAGAACATCTTCCTATTGGAACTGATATGCTGCGAACATCCATAATCTATGACCCTTCTATCTTTATTACCAACTGGTCTGTTTGTAACAGATAAAACGTCACACTATTTTTCATCTCCTTCAACCAGTTTAATGACATTAGCATCTTGTTGTTTCTTCTTTCGAAGCCAACACTCAGATCTAATGTGCCCCTTTTTGTGACAATAGTTGCACATCAAATTCTTGTGTTTTGAGTTACCTGTGGAACTTCCATTATTACACTTCTCCCTTAAATAATGAACTTGCTGAGAATCATCATAATGAGACTCACCGGTCAACTGGGTATCAATTCTGTCCTTATTGAGTAGATGCTCTTCAGTAAAGCTCTTATATGAAGAAGGTAAAAAACACAGTAATAAAAGTGATTGATCCTCATCTTCTATCTTAACCTCTATCTTTTTTTTCTAGATCATTGATAATAGAGAATAATTCTGTAATGTGAGACTTGATAGGTGTACCTTGAAAAACACCTAGAGGGGGGATGAATAGGTGTAAGTGCTAATCTAGTGAACTAAATGCGCTAAATGCGGAAGCTAATGCAAATTATTGCAACACACTTAATACAACACACAAGTGTAGCTGAATTCCCCGTGAAGGGCTCTGGACTAACTCCTCTTGATTCCCCTTGAATGGGTTGAGGTGCTATGTGAAGCTCTTGTGGTTAAGTATAAGTGAGGCACACACAAACAACCAAGCATATAAGATGAATAGGCAATATGAATATATGCAAGGCAACACAAGCAATATGAATGATATGACAATATGAATAATGCTATGCACAAATAAAAGAGAGAGTTGAGAGATATTGGATCAACGCAAACACAAAGATATGTTTCGAGGTTCGAGCCCCTAGCTCTACATCCCGCCTACACCACCGTGTAGGATTTCCAATCCACTATCTCCCACCGAGGGAACCTCTACCGAAGAGGATTTGTTACAACAATAGGAGTACCAAACTCCTCTCTCAAATACCACCTCACAACCGAGGGGTAGGCCCGTAGCCAAACAACCACAACACCTCTACCGAAGAGGGTTTACAAACCAAACTCCACCTCTCACTAGAGGGAGCAAACCAATCACCCGATCACCTCTACCAAAGAGGGATACAACAAGAACAAGGGTGTTTACAACAAAGAGTTCAACAACCTCAAACAATCTCTTCTTTCTCTTTTTTCCCCAAAACAAAGATCCTAAATAGATTAGGATAGAAGATAGCTCAAGTGGAAAAACTAGGTGTTTTTGGAAACAAGCAACAAAGAAAAACTACTTGGGAAATCTCTTGTAGATGATAGAAAATGAAAACCAATACAATATCCCAAAAGCCTAGTTTTCTTTGATTTTCCAAAAGCCCAAACATACAAAGATAAATATTTTTGGCACAAAACTCTTTTAAACTCTTTTAAAACAGTAGAGAAAGTCTGAAAATTTTGCTCTTGAAAATCTTAGCTAAAACCCCCAAGAGTTGGGGTATTTATAGCCCAAACAGAAAACTAGCCGTTAGGCTGATGTGGCAGCCTGACAGGCTAACGGTCGACCGCCAACGGTCAAAAATGTGACCGTTGGGCAAACACAGTCGACCGGCACGGTCGACCCAAACAAACAGAGAGCACTGCTCTCAGACCCGGTCGACCGCCCAGGTCGACCGTCCCAGTGCTGCCAAACGTGCACAGATCTGTGCACGTCGGTCGACCGACTTCATCCCAAGTCAACTAAGTTAGTTGACTAGTCGACTGGTTGAAGCCTGGAACAGAAATCTGGGTCAGAAAAATAGTTTTAAAATATTTTGAAAAATCTTTTAAGTTTTCTAAAAATCCACAAAACTTGTTTTAACATTTTATTTTGAAACACAAATAAGTGATAAAAATTTCAAGACATATATCAATCATATCAATTCATTTTTGAGTCTTGCAAATTTATCAAAACCAACACTTATATTTTTATCAAACTTGATTTTTCAATACATGAATAAGATAGTCAAAATAAGTTTGTATAGGAAGTGTAAGCATGTATGTATAAGTAGAATACCTCTATTATACATATAAACTATTTAAACTTGTTTTGATCTACTATTCATGAAAACCAAATCCAAAACATAAATCTTGTGTGTGTTGTGCACTTGAGCATATCAACTATACTAAGCTTTACAAATGGATCTAAACACACTATCTAAACTATGGATACCTAAGTCTTCTTGACGATCTTCATCTTCAAGTAGACCCGATCCAAAACTCCATCCATGGGCTAAGCAATGTGTGATCTTGAAGCTTGAGCCTAGAATCACCATGAAAAGCTTCTAAACTCCTTGTTGAAGCTAATCACCAACTAATATCTTGGTTAATGATCTGAAACTTAAAATCACAAGAATATTAGTAAACATAACTACATGAGTTAATCATCATCAAAACTAGGGTGGAAGGCCTTTGGGCCAACAATCTCCCCCTTTTTGATGATGACAAAACTCATGGAGTTATATATGCATGGATTAAAGTTAAGCTTCAAAGAAGCTCCCCCTTAACTCATGCATAAACAAATAAACAAAAGATATGCAATGAATGTACATAAACATGTATGCATCAACATGAATAAAACACATAAACATGTTCTAGAAGCTCTAGATACCAATTAAATTAATAAAACATTAACAAAAATACTAGATGCTCTAGATACCTATTAAACTTAATATATGCAAAAACATAAGTATGCATATAAAACACAAATTATTCTCCCCCTTTTTGTCAATCATCAACAAAGGGGTAAACAATCAAAACAATAAATGAGGGGTAAAACTCTTTCTCCCCCTTTTTGTCAATCAAAACAATAAAACAATGTTCTCCCCCTTTTTGTCTAAAACAAAAAAAAAGGTCAATAAGGGGTGACAATCAATTAAGATATCAATTGAAAATGTGTCAATGAAACATCTTGATACCAATTGAAAATAAACAAAGATCAATAAATGTTATATGCTATATACATTCATGAAGAGGAAGACGCTAAGTTAGCTTCCCTACACATATGCATTACATGAAAGAGGGATGTTAAGCCCTAATTCACATAACACATATTATGTAAGCATAAGAGGAGATGTGAAGCTCTCCCTACACACGTGTACCACATAAAGAAGAGATGTTAAGCTCCTCATTACTAGATACACTCAACATGAATCTATATGTAGAAGAAATGTTAAGCTCTCCTTGCATATAGTCAATATAAATCAAAACTTTTGTATTTTTCTTTAAACAAAATTTTTAGATACCAATTTAAAACACAAGACATCTTGATATCAAAAGATAGTATTTTTCTTTTTTTTAAGTATATGATATCAATTAATTTTTTTATTTTCTATCATAAAGCAAGGGAGTGGAATACTAAATACCAATTGAAATAGGAAAATCGAATTTTCTCCCCCTTTATGAAATACCAACAAAAACTATGCGTAGGCTTGTAATAAGATACCAATTGAAAATTGAATCAATTGAAATAAAGTTAAAACTCAAGCTCTAGCATAAACAAAATTTGTGCTCAAGATATAGAAATATAATAGCACAAATAAAACAAGTATATGTGTATGAAATAGAATGAGTACCAATCACTAATAGATGATACCAATTGAAGATATACATACACAATAATCATATGAGTATACAAAAAGATCAAAATGATACCAATTGAAAGAGTTCAATGATATCAATTGACATAACAATAAGTTCAAGTGTATACATCATATTACTATACCTCCCAATCAAGGTTCAAGTTTTAAATGATTTTCATTTTAAAGCATACAAGACCATGATCTCCCATCCATCCGCCCATAAAGGGTAGGGGTTTTCAAAAATAGATTTGAAAAATAAGCTTTGTTTGAAAAACTCTACCAAAATGAAGAATACCTTAACTAGTTAAATGAAAAATCTTTTAAACTAGTACGAAATCCTTCAAGTAAGGAATACAACAAAATAGTTTTTCATAAAACATGAAATTCACAAGATAATCAATACTCTAATTCAATTAGGTATAAATGTGACTCATGAAAATAAAACATGAGCAAGCAATAAATGTGAGTGTACAAATAAAGTGTGAATATCATAATCATGAAAATTTTTCATTTAGCTCAATTATTCCTTAAACATGAAAACATGAAAACATAAAAAACAACTAAACTATTTAATCTTCAAGGCATATGTATGTCTAATACAAACTAAAGTATACATACATATCCAAAACACAACGAGTCCACAAAATATATATGCATGAAGGCACGTGGCTCAAAAAGGATAAACATGTATATCTAATAGTTTGGACAAGATAGACATATACATGAAGTTAAACAATTAAACACAAATCAAGAAAAACTAAATTTTCACCAAAACAAATTTCATTTCAAGGTATATGTATGAATTGTCAACACAATAAGTATACATACATATCCCTAAACACAATTGAGTCCATATATATAGATTTGCATGAAAGGCAAATGACTCAAAGGGGTATACATGTATATCTTAAGGTTTAGCAAAATAAACATATACATGAAATGAAAAACTCATAAAACAAATCCAAAAAAATATGAATACAAGTTTAAAGTGCATGGATCATCAAAACTAGACTATACTAGCACATCTGATGGGTTCAAATAAGCATTCAAGTACAAACATATATAAATTTATTTGTGGCCCACTATATGCACAAGTATATACCTAGTCTTAATGAAAACTAACATTCAAACATATATTCAAAACATGAAGCATCAAAAACAAGATAAAAATCAACATGATAAACTTAAACATGATTACTATGAATATCCACATGTTGTTAGATTTATGATGTACATGATAGCTAATCAAATTGAGAACACAAAATAATAATCCATATTAAATATAGGTGTCTCAAATACTATACATGTATGTCAAGAATCTAATTATCATGACATTTTCATACTAATCACTAAACAATGAAACATGCTATAAACAATGAATATTAAAAGTATGTAAATAAAAAATAGGAGTTAGGAATCATTACCAAAACCTAGAAGGCAACTTCCCTTGTCTCCAAAACATGGTGGTCATCTCCACCAAATCTTCCCTTGAAAGTGATGCATCCAATTGATTTCCTTTAAGTACGAAACACATCCACTCCAAGGTGCCATCACTCTCACGTCATGTGAGAGCCCACACCTACATTAAATAAAGGAGGGGTGGTCTTTGGTACCCATATCTTATTGGGTCCATGGGGTTAGTACCTTCTCTAACCCAAACAAATTACTTTGCTAAATTATCAACATGTATTCTATCATAACAAAATTTAGTAAGGTGGCCCTTACGTTCACAATGTGTACAAGTGTACACATGAGCATACATATGGTGATGGGTGTGAACGTGAGGAGCATGTGTATGCCGTGGAGGGTGTGCATGCATAAAGGATGGAACTTGTTTCTTTCGAACCAAGGTTTCCAAACGTGAGTGGTTCATGGCACATTAGCTCATAGTGGAGCCCAAACAATCCATTTTCTTCTTACTTAAATTTATATCATTTTCAATCAAAGAAGAAGTGGAGCATGCAATGGGTGAAGTGTGTGATACTACCCTAGCATGGCAAACATGTGCATCAATCTTATTTTTCAAAGAAATATTTTTATTTAAACAAATTTCTAATTCTTTTGAAATAAAATCAATTTCTCTTTTTAAAGAATTATTTTCTTTTAAAACAAAATCAACTTTTGAAGACAAATTTTCATTTTCTTCAAAAGAGTTTCACAATCATTTTTAGATTTTAAAAATTCATTTTCTTTAAGTGAAAGATCAAGTTGAGATCTAAGTGAGTCACATTCACTAGAAATCTCTTCCTTCTCTTGCAAAACATTGTTAAGTTTAGAATGCAAACTTTTATTTTATTTTTCAATTATTAGACTTTTCTTTTTCAAAACATTATATTTTTCAATTAGTATTTCACAAACAATAGATAGTTCTTCATTTAAAGCATGGGGATCAACAAAATCATTTGAAGAACTAGCACAATCATTACTATCTAGTTGAGATTCCGAAAGTACCTCAAGGGAGTCATTCTCTTGGACCATATAGCATTATTGTGGCTCGGATTCATCTCCACTAGATTCCTCTTCTTGTTGGATTTGCAATTGAAGTTCGGAGGTGGTGGTGGTTGTCAATTTGTTCCACACTACAAAAGCGGAATCAAAGTTAGAAACACATAAAAGATAGTCTTTAGGTAATGTGCTTCTAATGGCCTCAAGGGCTTGTGCATTGGCCCCTATATGATTGCGATCTCCAAGATAGCATTTCTTGGTGGCCGCAAGAAAGACATGCAAACCTAGGGTCTTTAGGTACATGGACATCCTATACTTCCAAACAACAATGTTGGAAGGGTCAAAGCTAGGTGGGGTCATGAAGTCCATGGTAAATTATATGAGTGTGCAAACAAGCAAATGCAAATAATAGATTAGCAAACAAATGGATCTCTCCTAGGATGTTAAGCCTAAGTATCAGGAGCACTGGCTCTGATACCAATTGAAAAACACCTTGAGGGGGGGTGAATAGGTGTAAGTGCTAATCTAGTGAACTAAATGCGCTAAATGCGGAAGCTAATGCAAATTATTGCAACACACTTAATACAACACACAAGTGTAGCCGAATTCCCCGTGAAGGGCTCTGGACTAACTCCTCTTGATTCCCCTTGAATGGGTTGAGGTGCTATGTGAAGCTCTTGTGGTTAAGTATAAGTGAGGCACACACAAACAACCAAGCATATAAGATGAATAGGCAATATGAATATATGCAAGGCAACACAAGCAATATGAATGATATGACAATATGAATAATGCTATGCACAAATAAGAGAGAGAGTTGAGAGATATTGGATCAAACGCAAACACAAAGATATGTTTCGAGGTTCGAGCCCCTAGCTCTACATCCCCGCCTACACCACCGTGTAGGATTTCCAATCCACTATCTCCCACCGAGGGAACCTCTACCGAAGAGGATTTGTTACAACAATAGGAGTACCAAACTCCTCTCTCAAACACCACCTCACAACCGAGGGGTAGGCCCGTAGCCAAACAACCACAACACCTCTACCGAAGAGGGTTTACAAACCAAACTCCACCTCTCACTAGAGGGAGCAAACCAATCACCCGATCACCTCTACCAAAGAGGGATACAACAAGAACAAGGGTGTTTACAACAAAGAGGTTCAACAACCTCAAACAATCTCTTCTTTCTCTTTTCCCCAAAACAAAGATCCTAAATAGATTAGGATAGAAGATAGCTCAAGTAGAAAAACTAGGTGTTTTTGGAAACAAGCAACAAAGAAAACTACTTGGGAAATCTCTTGTAGATGATAGAAAATGAAAACCAATACAATATCCCAAAAGCCTAGTTTTCTTTGATTTTTCAAAAACCCAAAACAATACAAAGATAAATCTTTTTGGCACAAAACTCTTTTAAAACTCTTTTAAAACAGTAGAGAAAGTCTGGAAATTTTGCTCTTGAAAATCTTAGCTAAAACCCCCAAGAGTTGGGGTATTTATAGCCCAAACAGAAAACTAGCCGTTAGGCTGATGTGGCAGCCTGACAGGCTAACGGTCGACCGGCCCGGTCGACCGCCAACGGTCAGAAATGTGACCGTTGGGCAAACACGGTCGACCGGCATGGTCGACCCAAACAAACAGAGAGCACTGCTCTCAGACCCGGTCGACCGCCCGGGTCGACCGTCCCAGTGCTACCAAACGTGCACAGATCTGTACACGTCGGTCGACCGACCCGGTCGACCGACTTCATCCCAAGTCAACTAAGTTAGTTAACTAGTCGACTGGTTGAAGCCTGGAACAGAAATCTGGGTCAGAAAAACAGTTTAAAATATTTTGAAAAATCTTTTAAGTCTTCTAAAAATCCACAAAACTTGTTTTAACATTTTATATTGAAACACAAACAAGTGATAAAATTTCAAGACATATATCAATCATATCAATTCATTTTGAGTCTTGCAAATTTTATCAAAACCAACACTTGTATTTTTATCAAACTTGATTTTTCAATATATGAATAAGATAGTCAAAATAAGTTTGTATAGGAAGTGTAAGCATGTATGTATAAGTAGAATACCTCTATTATACATATAAACTATTTAAACTTGTTTTGATCTACTATTCATGAAAACCAAATCCAAAACATAAATCTTGTGTGTGTTGTGCACTTGAGCATATCAACTATACTAAGCTTTACAAATGGATCTAAACACACTATCTAAACTATGGATACCTAAGTCTTCTTGACGATCTTCATCTTCAAGTAGACCCGATCCAAAACTCCATCCATGGGCTAGGCAATGTGTGATCTTGAAGCTTGAGCCCTGGAATCACCATGAAAAGCTTCTAAACTCCTTGTTGAAGTTAATCACCAACTAATATCTTGATTAATGATCTGAAACTTAAAATCACAAGAATATTAGTAAACATAACTACATGAGTTAATCATCATCAAAACTAGGGTGGAAGGCCTTTGGGCCAACATACCTTCATGCATGCGAAGAAGAAAGAGACGCTTCTTCAGAATCAGCCGATTCGCCAACGACCTCTTCAAATAGTGATCCTGAAGTCGCTCCTACAGCTAAGACGTTTTTTCGTAGAAAACTCATCCAACACTACGTCCGTCAAGCAAAGCTGAATAGCTGTCAAGGTTTTCTCTTCCAACTCCTGCCAAGTTTCTTCCTTCATGTCTGAGGCCTTTTCTCCCTCCCGAATAGTGCTTTCTTCAACCGCTCTGGGTAAGGATGGCGTTCATCCTAATCTCCCACCTGCTGAAATTGATGATGCCATCAAACTTCTAAATATCGAACTTGATCACAGACATCTTCAAGTTACCTTACTCTGATACCAATTGTTGTGATTTCAGGAAAAGACACCCCCATGACTGAATCGACTGGGGCGGCACAGGGGAAACAAACCATAGGATCTACTAAGACAACTTGAAGAAGAGAAGAAGAAGATATTCCAAAGTAGATAGAAAGCCAATACACAATATAACGTGGTTCCACCGATCAAACAGATCGTGTGCACGTCCAAAGAGAAGGGGAGAAACTTTATTAAAACTTTAGGGAAGTACAATAAGAATTACTTACACCTCACGCTGAGAAGACTACAAGTCCTTGATAGCAGACAAAAAACAACGAACTCTCGTGGCTAAGCTTCTCTCAGATTCTCTCACCTAGATGAATAACACCTTAAGAATTACAAATTCATAGGATTCTCTTGGAATACATTGAAGGCCACCTCTAAGGGGTTATTTATAAACCATAAAACTCTTCTAATCCTAAACAAACTCCTTCAATCAGAATAAAGGAAACTTGAATCCAATTCGGACTCAAAACACCTTCAATCAGAATAAAGAAAATTTGAATTCAACTCGGACTCAAAACAGATTCAGAAAAAGAAACTGATAAATCTGACATTAATCAGTCTTCACGATGTATTCACGTCATAATCCTAACAAAAAGCAACCTCTCCTGTCCTCCAGAAGACAAAAAAAACATTTATATTCAAGAAGAGTAATTCCTTGAGATTTGACATGAAGTTTCAGAACTAGAAAGAGAGGAAGACCAACACAAGCACGACTCTGATTCTTCATTGAGGTAGGCACGAGTACTAAAATACTTCTTGCGTGCTCATATGTCACGTATAAATTCTATTTTCTTTATTTCTTTATTTTTTTTCTGAAATAAAATTTGAATAATTATCATTTCTATGTTACTTATCGGAGTATCACCACAAATTAACTATAGCACTTTGGAAGTGAGGAAATGGTTGTCTAAAAGAGAAAAAGAAAAGAACTTTTTCCATTTTCTTTTTCTGATGTTTGGATGAACATCGAAAATGAGAAAAGACATTTCCCACTTCCTCATTTCCACCTAATTCCTTAAATCCAAACAGCCCCCAGGAATCATTCGTAATTTAGGCTTGCAAGCAAAATGCAATTGTTCGGCCAGTTTTGAGTACTGAATCACATTTTTCCTTTTTCTTTTTTTTTTTTTTTTGGTTAAAATAGCATATAACAAAATCATTTAGAAAGCAGGGGTTCCAGATTGGTCTGGATCATGCCAATTATGGGCCCAACTTATTAGACAGCTGGAGAAGAAAGATTTGTTCCCCAACTTTGCAAAATTAAAAGAAAATTCAACTCTATTACTTCTTTTTTTTTTTTTTTTTTTTTTTTTAAGCACAAGCTAGCTTAGAGATTACCTTCAAGTCTAATATACACCTTTTATAAATATCCGAAGGGATTTGAACTGGTGACATCTGGCGAAACCTAACACCTGACCGATGAACCAACTTCGGGAGTTGAACATTCAACTCTGGTACTTGTACTCATAAGTCACAATAGAAAGTAATTAAGAAAAAGATTAGCTTTTATATTCTCCTCTAAAATATTTCTGATTTTGATATGTCCACGTTCGATGTGCCTGTTAGAAATATTCATACTTTTTTCAATTTTGAATAGTAAAAGCAACCCCAAAGTGGGGGTGTCAACTGGGCTGGCCCTGGCCGGCGACCTGCACGGGCACGGGCCCGACTCAGCCCAAGTTTAGCTCCCCCATGGGCTGACCCGGGTTTGGGTAAAAGCGGCCCACGGCTCGAGCGGGCCATGCCAAACCCGCCCGCCCTCTCCAAACCCCCTGCCCCCTTCTCCGCCTTCCAACCTCTCCTCCGCCCGCCACCCTCTCCTTCCAACCTCTCCTCCGCCCGCCACCCTCTCCTCCGCCCCCGGCCCCTCCCACCACCGCCTGCCCCCCGCCCCTCCCACTCCGTCGCCCCCTCCCCCCCCCCCCCCCCTAACCCACTCCGTCGCCCCCCACGACCCCTAAGTCCAACGCCTCACCCTCGAGAAATAAAATGTAAAAAAAATTGTAAACACCATAGTTTGAATCAAAGACCATGTGTGAGTGAGACAAGCATGATGACTAACTATACCACCCAACTATTAGTATAAATAATAGAGAGAGAAACTATTTAGACAGTGTAATATATTTTTTTTTAAATATCCGGGCCGGACCGGGTCTAGCCTAGCCAGGTCGCGCGCCGCGCCCGAGTCCCCCAAAGGGCACCTGGGCCTGAGCCAAGCCGGCCAGGACATGGCATGCGGGGCGGGGGCGGCACCCCCCACCCCACCCCACCCCCCCAACCCCCCCCCCCCCCCCCCCCCCCCCCCCCCGCCCGCCGTTTGGCACCCCTACCCCAAAATCCCTCTAGATCTCGCACTTAACCAAAGCTCAAGGGTAAAATTTTTCTTTGGGCTTAAAATATTATAGACTGTTTGAAAAATCTAGCGCTCATTATTGTCTCTAATTTTGTATCCTCTTTTTCTTACAACAGTTTCACCTCCGGACTCAAAACCATTCTTTGCTTTGATCATAAGCTTAAGGCTTAACACGAATCCTAATTTATTATGATTCACTGCTTTAAGATAACAAAATATCAGATATGGGAAATTAAAGAAGAGTTATATTGAGCTCGGTAGAATATTTATAATAAGGTGACGTAAATATTTTCAGATTTATAAGGTTAGAGAGAAAGTTAGTTTGATTAGATTTAAATTACTGAACTTACTTGAAATTAATGGAGACTGGATTGATTTTGTGATAGATTATTCCTTCGAATTTCTAGAGTTTAGGTGGCATTGGCTTAATGAGAAATGAATTAAAAGACAATGATTTTAACGAATAAAATGATGAAAAAAATAATGGTTTATCGGAATCAACTCAACTGTAAAATAAATTGAAATTCTTTTCCCTCCTTTTTAGGGGCTTTTTTTTTTTTTTAAACAATCATCTTTTGAAATTTAATTTTAAGGAAAAAATCCCTCCAAAATTTAATTACCAAAGACGGCTTCTGACGGGCCACATCGGCGCTGGGTAGGTGGTGAACGGCTTCGCCTCAACTACGTGGTATTATATGATTATATTTTGGTCTGGTGACGAACTCGAACGTAAAAATTGAAACAACTTTAGGTTTGAGTTCGTCAAATTAGGACGGAATCTATTCGGGCTTATCAATTCGAAATAGAAAATTTTGCAGTCTAACGGTTAGGAATATTTTCTTTCAAGCAATTGATCCTAGTTCGACCCCTGAAAAACTAAATTTTATTTTATCATTTTTTAAACTCATAAAAGCCAATCTAATTTTGAAAAACTAAAAGACACAAAAAAAAAAAAATTCAAATCAACGCGGTCATGTAGGAATCAAACCTACAATTTTTGCTGAAGAAACATATGCTCTATCATTGTGCTACAAGCACTTAGTATAAAAGTTTTAAAATTAAAGAAAAAATTAAGTTTAGATTCTTCAAACTTGAGAAAAAAAAATAATCACTACAACTTCAGGCGAGCTGAAATCGTTCAGCGCTACTCTCACACGTGCTGTCGTCTATTTGATAATTAAATTCTGAAGATGTCATTTCTTAAAATTAAATTTCAAATAGAACATTTTTTTAAATAAATTATCTTAAATAATTTTATACAAAAGTACCCGTAAATAAAAAAATATCAAAAAAATACAAAACTTGCCATTTGCGCTATTGGCCGCAGCCCGCGGGGTAATCTTCATTTTCTGCAGTCACTGGATTCAGAAAGTAGCTTGCACTCCACCATCAATCAAAAAAGAAAAAAATCCTCAATCTCATTTTTCAATTCATTTTAGGATCTCTACAATCAAAAAACCTCTCTCGTTTACAAATCTGAACAATCCAATTTTTACCCCAACAAAAAAGAAGAAGCAAAAAAATTTGGGGGGCAAGTGTCACAAGAACACCACGACAGCAAAGGAAACCCTCGAAGATCTACGGATCGACGACGACGACGACCGTTCTCGCCGGCGACGGAAACCAACAGACCCAAAGCATCGCCCCTTCCCGCTCTCGTCCCCAGCTACCGCCGCTGACGTGAGCTCGACGAGATTGGCGTCGAAATCGATGTCGGAGAACGACGACGACGTCCCGACGAGCCTTTCCCGGCGTCGCCGCCCCGATCCGCCGCAGGCGCGACGGCCCGCTCGCCACGCCAGCCGGAATGGCACCTGCACGCAGCACCAGAGGAGCGCGAGCGGGCAGCACGCGCACAGCACGCAGGCGCCGGCGGCGCACTCTGCGGCAGCGTGGGGGCAGCTCGGTGGCGGCGGCGGCGGAGGAAGGGGCGGAGGTGGCCGGCGTCGCGTCCCCATGATACGATCTGCGATTTTGTTACTCGCGAACGCCGACGAGCTCAAGAAAAAGGAATGATTTTTGGTGGAATTGGATCTCAGATTCGTTTCTTTGAGAGCGAAGTTGGGGCAGTGTTTTCTTGGGGCGTGGCAAATAGTATTTATTTTGTTTTATTTTATTTTAGTTAACTATTTAATTAATAATGGGATGATGGTGATCCCATTTCGGTGGTGGCTTGCGAGTCAGCTGCATTCTTTATATTCGTTTTCAGAACCGAAAGGTTTGGGATGCGGAGGCAATCTCTCAGAGCGTCCATGGACGGTTTGTGTAAGGACAATTTTTAATTGTGTATATTAGTCACATGTTTATACTGATTTAAGAGAAACAATAAGAAAATATTGACTGACAGAGAGAATGAGAAACACATGGTGCATGAGTCTCATGTGTTCTTATAATCATGGAGAGATTTTAAGATTTGGTCATGAGTCTCATGTGTTCTTATAATCATGGAGAGATTTTAGAATCTGATTGATTTCATGAAGGGTTTCTTTCACATGAATCACAACATGAGTCACGTGTTGTCATTGATATCTCTAATCCCCCCACAAGCGAAGTGGGTTCGAAAGAACTGAGAGCTTATTCTTCAGCATGGAAAACCTTAATGAGCTCAAAAGCTTAGTAAAGATGTCTGCTAGTTGGTCTTTAGTGCTGACAAACCTAACATGCAGGACTCCATTGGCGACATAGTCTCGCACAAAATGAATGTCCATTTCAACATGTTTGGAGCGTGAGTGACAAATAGGATTGATCGAGAGATATGTTGCACCGATGTTGTCACAGAGAACTATCGGGGGAGATTGCGGAACTCCATGCTCACGAAGTAATAACTGCAACCAAACGACCTCTGCTGCAGCATTGGCCACGCCCCTATACTCTACCTCAGTGCTAGATCGTGCCATAGTGCACCGCTTCTTCGAGCTCCAAGACATGAGATTTGTATCAAGAAAGACACAATAGCCACTGGTGGATTTTCGATCATCGATCGACCCTGCCTAATCTGCATCAGTGTAAGTAATAAACTGTACAGAAGAATGACGAGAGAGAAAAAGGCCATGTTGAATGGTAGATTTGAGGTAACAGAGAATCCATTTTACAGCGCTCCAATGCTCATCGGTTGGAGCTTGCATGAACTGAGCGGCCTTGTTCACCGAGAAGGCAATATCGGGTCTGATAAAGCTTATGTATTGTAGAGCGCCAACAATACTTCGATAAACGAAGGGATCAGAGAGAGACTTGCCAACAACCTTGAAGAGCTTACAGGAAGTAGCCATAGGCGAGCTGACAGGCTTGACACCATCTATCTTGAGTGGGAGAAGCAAGTCACGGATGTACTTCTGTTGAGAGAGAAAGAGACCTGAGGGTGTACGGTGACACTCCACGTCCAAAAAATAGTGCAGTGGGCCGAGGTCTTTTAATGAGAACTCTCGGCCTAATTCTTGAATAAGACGAGTGACAGCCCGTGAGTCATTGCTTGTGATGATGATGTCGTCCACATAGATAAGAACCAGAAGAAAATCTGTTCCGACCTATCAGAGGAAGAGAGACGTGTCAGACTTGGAGCCCACAAAACCCATTATGACTAGATAACTGCTGAGGTGAGAAAACCAGGCCCGTGGAGCCTGTTTGAGGGCATAGATACTGCGGTGAAGCTTGCATACATGATTGGGACGAGCGAGATTGATGAACCCCGAAGGTTGTTCCATATAGACCGTCTCAGTAAGAAAATCCTACAAAAATGCATTATTCACATCTAATTGTCGAATAGACCAGCCCTTGGAGACGGCCAGACTGCACACGGTACGGACAGTGGTCGGTTTGATGACCGGACTGAATGTCTCACCATAGTCTAATCCTTGTTGTTAATAAAAACCCTTGGCCACCAGGCGGGCCTTATACCTGTCAACAGAGACATCAGGTTTATGTTTTAACTTGAAAACACCATTTGCAGCCAACCAAATTCATGGTAGGGTGGTATGGCACAAGAGACCAGGTTTTATTTTTAAGTAAAGTATTCATCTCAGTGTCCATTGCCTGGCGCCACTTGGGATCTTTAGAAACTTGCGTGAAACAGGTGGGTTCGACATAAGTGGTGGCCAAGTCGGCCATGAGACATGTAGGCATGGGATACCGTGTGGCTAGCCAGACCTTTGATGTTCTAGTGTTATCCTATGTTCTAGTGACCATATGATGGGTCCTGATAGGAGGGGAACTGGGAGAGCCTGAGGATGAGAACGATGAGAAGGACTCATTACGGGTGCTGGTGGAGGTGGAGGTGGTGGAGAAGGAGTATGTGACGGAGGTGGTGATGGAGGAGGAGAAGAGTCAATGGTGGGGCCCACATGAGAAGAGGGGACTGGAACAATATAAGGTAACAAAGACGTAGAGATGGGGATCGATGGTGAAGGCGGGGAGTAGGTGGAGAGAGAGGACAGAGGATACTGGAAAGGAAAGGAAGATTCATCGAACACAACATCCCGGGAGATGTAAATACGACCAGAGGGGACATGCAAACATTGATAACCTTTATGCGAAGCCAAGTAACCTAAGAAGACACATTAACTGGACCAAAAACTAAACTTATGAGTTTGGTATGGACGCAGATGAAGGTAGCAAACACAACCAAAAATTCGTAAGGAGATGTAGTCGGGTGCTTTATGAAATAATTTCTGGTAGGAAGAGATTATGGAAGACGGGGGTGAGCATTCTATTGATGAGAAATGAGGCGGTCTGAAAAGCATAACGCCAGTAATGGAATGGAACATTTGACCGACCAGAAGAGTGAGGCCGGTCTCGACAAGGTGGCGGTGCTTTCTTTCTGCGTTGCTGTTTTGAGCACTAGTGTGTGGACAAGATAAGCGATGAGCAATACCCTGAGAAGACAAGTAAGATTTAAATTTGATGAACTCTACCACCATCAGTTTGGAGTGCTTTAATAGAACACCCAAGAAATTTTTCCACATGAATTTTGAACTCAAGAAAAATGGAGAAAGCATCACTTTTATTAATTGAAGGATAAAGCCAAATATACTTACTGTAGTGATCTACAAAGCTAATATAATAGCGATGATCACTTACAGTGGACACAGGAGACAGACCCCATAAATCAGAGTGAATAAGCTCTAAAGGAATAGTAGCAATCTTGGAAGATGGAGAAAAAGGGAAACAATGACTTTTCCCTTATTAACAGAGGATGCAGATAGGGGTACCAGCACGGTCAGTGAATAAAGGAAGCCGGTGCTGGGATAATACATTGGAGACAACTCTGATGGAGGGATGACCTAGGCGCTCATGCCAGACGGAGGAAGATGCATGCTCACCGAGAAGAACCTGGGGAGAGGCGGTGAAGTTATGATTCCCCAGGGAGAAGACATACATGCCATCCTTAAATTGTCCCCGTAGTAAAGTTTTCCGATTGGAGAGATCCTTGACAAAACAAAAGTCAAAGTGGAATTCAAGGACTTTATTAGCAGCAGTAAATTGACTAATAAACAGAAGATTTTTGGTGATATCAGGAACATGTAAAGGTTTTTCAAGACAAAAAAAAACAGGAAAACACAATAAAGAAGCACCAGTAGATCGGATAGGCAAACCTGTCACGTTACCCATGATAACTCTGTCGGGTTCTTGATATTCTGAGTGAACCGCCAGATTCGCAATGTCAGCCGTTAGGTGATGAGTGGCTCTGGAGTCAACATACAAGTTGAGATCGACTGGACTATTCCCATAAGAGTGGAGAAGAGCAGTTGGGCTAGCCAAATCATCATAACAAATGTAGCATTGGTTAGCATAATGGCCAAAATGATTGTAGATCTGGCATTGAGGTCGATCACCGGCGGATTGATGCGGTGGTGAGAAGGAACGTTCACGACCACGACCACGCTCCCTACCTCGGCCATGTCCATGACCATGAAAATAAATGGAGCTGAATGGTAATTTGGAGTGCGGGAAGCGGTATGAACCGCGGGAGAAGGGGAGATGAGGGTTGTGGAGTCTGATAAAGTGATAGCACGCCCACGATATATCTCCTGGCTAAGCATGAGGCCGGTGAGTTCTTCTGACAGTACATGGTCGATTCGTGTGTTGACGGAGGTGACGAACGAATCATATTCGGGAGAGGCCACTGAGCAAGGTAAAGACGAGGTCAGAGTCGGCAACTGGATTAGTCATTGCCGCCAAGTTGTCTACGATGGACTTGACAGACTAGATGTACTCTGACATAGAAGAGGTGCTCATCTTGATGGTATGTAGCTGGTATTTGAGTTGCTGCACTCTAACTCTGGAGGGTGACGCAAAGATTCGCTCCAGAGAGCATCACACATCACGAGTGTGGTGAGGCCGACGACATGAGTAAGAACAACCTTAGTGAGCGGGGAGATAAGCCAGCATAGGAGCATCTGATCAAGTTTGATCCAACGAGTGTATTTTGGATTGATAGTGGGCTGAGCATCCTTCTCGGTATAAGAAAGGAACACGGAGAGGTTCCATCGATGAGGCCTTCGAGATCGTGGAATATGAGAAGAGGAAGGAAGTAGGAACGCCACAGTAGATAGTTTCCCTTGTCGAGTTTGACATTTAGAAAGTGAGTGATATTGGGATTGGGAGTAACCATTGGTGCAAGTGTTTGGATGGAGGTGAGGAAAAATGAAGAGGAAATACTCTACATGGTACAAGAGTTGCTCTGATACCAAAATAAAGAAGAAGAAGAACACTTATTTGTGTAAAGACAAGATACCATTAGTTATGCTTCTTAGTTGTGTACATATATATATACACACACATATTGGTCACATGTTTACACTGATTTAGGAGAAACAATAGAAAAATATTGACTGAGAAAGAGAATGAGAAACACATGGTGCATGAGTCCCATGTGTTCCTATAATCATGGAAAGATTTTAGAATCTTAGTCATGAGTCTCATATGTTCTTATAATCATAAAGAGATTTTAAAATCTGGTTGCTTTCATGAGGGGTTTCTTTCACATGGATCACATATTTCATATGAGTCACGTGTTGTCATTGATATCTCTAACAGGAGACACGGTGAATATGATTTGCAGAAAGGATTAAGGGGTTATTTAATTAATTAATTGATTAATTGGCTATTATTAGATGTTTTAAGAAGATGTGAAAGTTGAAGTTCTGAAAATTTAGGAGACTTTGATTAAGGTTGTTTGTGTGTCATGACAGCGGACAAGACAATTACTTGTCGTAGTTGTGTCAATTTGTGCTTGTTCGGATATGAAAGAGGAAAGAAGCAAAGTTCGAGTCTAACTTGAGAGTTATTATTTCTTCTCTTTTCTTTTTCTATAAGAAAAGTTTGTACCATGATGCGCAAGCTGACAATGAACATTCCTCAAGTTGATGTTTGACACATACTGAAGGCTCGAGAGTGAGTCATCTTGAAAACTTTCCAAGACAAAAACAAGACAATGGCTTAAGACAACAGTTATATAACTCGTAAAAGTTGGACAAAATTAGCAAAAACAAAAAAGTTTAACTAATTTACACCTTTTAAAGGAGCCTTTCTCCAAAGATTTTCTCCATTAATTCTTTTTGTTTTCAATGTGATATTCTTCCGGGATAAGACTTACAATCTTCCAATCATATAATAAGTAAAGATAACGGGCGTTATTAATCTTGTTAGTTAGCATATCACTATCATTTGAATATAAAAATTAACAATTGTTCAACTGATTTATTGATATCGTCAAGCATTATTTGATTAATTAGGCAATGTAGCCCTCACTGTTCGACCAACAATCATTATAGCGAAGTACTTGTTCTTCTTCTTTTTCCCGTCTCCTTTTATTTTTAATTTTATTTCTTGTCTAATAAGAAGATGACCTCATTTGTACTTTCATTTTCTTTCTCTTGTATCTCAAATAGGGCCAAGTCAGTGTGCTTGTTCAACAAAAAAAAAGACCCATCGATCGCGGATGGTAATTTTTCTTTCACACTTCTGCTCTCTCTAAATATTTTTTTTAATCTTTGTTGTATTTTGACATTCATTTAAATATTGGATTGCTAAAGTCAATGAAATCCATGCACTGAAGATGTTTGGTTTATTGCCTCTGTAGCTTGTTTGTGCTTCATATCTGCTTTTATTGGTGGATGTTCGATCTTAGTGTCAAGAGATAGTCTATTAGTAATAGATTTTAAGTTTGTATGTGAGTCCTCCATCATAATTGCTCCAATTTTTCTGGGGGCATCATTGTTAGTTCTTTGGTTTCAAGTTTTTTCCAACATCCTATTCTACTCTAATGTGACAGTTTACCGAAAATTGCCTCTCTTTCACATTAATCAGATCTGTTCTAGATTATCACTCAAACTTTTTGGATTTGTTTGTCCTTTTATTTTCTTATTCATTTAGCCCCTCATTTCTTTGTACGAAACCATGCTAGATCTACATGTTGCGTGAGCAAACCAATAGTGCTCAATCCAACAAAAATAATGCAATTTTTTTGAACATAGTGGCTATGGGTATCGTGTAAAACCTCAATGCAAATAGTTCCTTGTACAACCCAAAATTCGCATCAAAATAGCGTCTGGTGATGTGGACAGTTCGATTAATTTGTACCATAAACATTATATCTGATTGTTTTGAAAACCCTTACTTTGCCGTTCCTAAGAGATACTAAACAGAGTGGTTGCCATGTTGCCATGTTGGCCGGCCTTTGTCTTCAAGAACAAGAGTAGTAATTGTGACGGACACACTTCTACTATTTTTGTCCATGTCAACTTCACCAGTATTGTGTGATTGAGGCACAAAGGAACAGTGATCCTTGTCCTTCGAAAAGGATTTGAGGGCAAGTATCAAGCATGACCTTAGGTTTCAATGAATGGAGAATCTGAAAGTGTTTGCACTTAGAATTTGATTAGCTTGCAAATACATTGATTTAGCACAAGAACACATTTTTTTTTTGAGTGAAAACATCTATGACAAATATATGTTCTACAGAAAGATTATATAACCTACCTAAAAATGTCGAAGTAACCTAAATGATTGATTACAGAACCAAAAGCCTAATGTTTGCTCTCAAATGAGGGAAGATTATTTTGGCATGTCAACCTTATTCACAGATTCTTCATTGGCCTCTGCTGCCAGACAACAGATATTTCGATGAACATAAAATCCTGAATGTGGTTCAGTTGTGCTCCACTTCCTAATGATCATATTTGCCTGGTCCTTAATTGACTCTGTACAGTTGAATTTCTGCTGAATAAGCAGAGTCAAAGTGTGATGAATTTAAAGTCTACATCCTGATAGCATCTAAAGGAAAAGCTGTTTGAAAAAATTCTACTACATGAGTTATCTTACTTGAGGATTAGTTGATAGGGTCATCGGAGCTGATGATTTCTGCATGTAGTATTTGTGTTTGTGATTTGATGTATTTCTATTGTATTTGCTTTGTATTTTTTTTTGTATTTCAGTTATATCTTACTAGTTAGTAGAGGCAAGTCATGGATAGTGGTGGTTATGACTTGTGGCAGTCGGTAGTTGTAAGAAGTTAAAATTTGTAACCTATATGTACCCATGTACCCTATTTGTAGATTGACGATGAATGAATTTGAAAAAAATGCATCTTGCCTGCTCTCTATCTTCTTCTCTGTGCCTCCTCCCTTTCTCTTCTCTCTAATAAAAAGTTTAATAAATGAAATTTAAAGCAAAAGTTCTCCTCTTGCCTGCTACTGTGCTTTCCTTTCTCTCTTCTTTTCCCTTTCTCTGTCTTTGCCCCATGTCCACTTTCCTCTCTTTACTCCCTGTAAACTATGAAATGAATGATGAAGTTTTGAAGCAAAATTTCTTGCCCACTTCCTCTTCTCTCTGGTTCTTTTACTCTCTCGGATCCCTCCCTCAGCAGCAACACAGCAACAGTAGCACAACTGCGGCAACAGAGCAACAACAACAGTAATGGCACAGCAGCAGCAACAACAACAATGCAGCGCCACAGCGGCACCCGATCCCCTCTACAAAACTTAATACATCAAGTACGATGATGAGTTCTTCGAGATCACATATTCAGACACAATCAACTTCTCCAAAGACAATAACAATATGAGTCACATCAGTGAGTTTTATTTAAACATTCAAATTATTAGTTGGGTTACACTGCAAGTTTATTTCTAAAATTTTATAATCTTTTTTTACTGCCCATAATATGGTGAGATGTGTGATCTATTTAAATTGTGATTTGCTTGTCTTAATATTGCGAATAGAACTGTTTCAATCATGCATGATTATTTTGCTTAATTTCATTAGATTAGAAATGTGCAAAAACTAAAAACAAAATTTGCAGTCTTATTTAAATTCATTTACAACATTGTTAGTTCTCAATTATTTTTCTGTCGAAGATCTTTCTATTTGGTGAAACATAATGAGTCCTATTACATCACTGATTTTCCTGCATGACACACACTCACCATTTCACATCAATTTAGTATCAGAGCACAATGTTTAGGCAGGAACATCTTACATTAGGTTAATAAAAATTAGGCATTTGTTTAAGAAAATTTGTTTTCTTTTTTTCTTTGCATAAAAAAAGAGTCAATGGATCTCAATCTCCTAGCAAAATAGGATGTTACAATGAAACACATAGATAACATATTTTTCAAATCAAAGCATGTCTTATAGTCTTTGCATAGGACTGAGAACTATCGTGAGCACCTCTATGAACGTGAAGGACAACGTGGTTCATTCCAATAATTCCAAAAGCGTGATGAACAATATCATGTTGATCGATACTTGAAGAACATCCAATTGGGCGTACCAACCTTTGATGCTCGTCTGAATTATTCTGATCGTTCTGGCCCGCAAATTTTTTAAATTAGCTACAAAGCATGGATATGTACTTCACACGTTACATATTGTTTGAAGCTGAGAAAGTTAGCTTTGGTGCCATGAAGTTGGCTGGCCGAACAAGTCAATATTGGTCTGCCCTTGAGAATCTCCGTGAGTTAAAAGAAGAATACCTTATTGGAACTTGACATGACATGAAGGCTCATCTGAATCAAAAGTACTGTTGCACCCGTGGAATTACTGAGCTAAAAAAGCTTACGTTTTGGTTCAACACTCTAATGCTCCCAATTTAGGTTACATATTTAGGAGTTAGGATCACCGAGTCCCAACATTCAATTTCACATCATATCAATACTTACACCAGAGTAATACACAAACACCAGCATATACAATGGACACCAAAGATAAAAGTGTTACAAGTAACGCCAAAGGTCAAAACACTAAAATGGACTTCTCCACACTTTGTCTTGCAATCCAGTGTAACAAATGCCAAGGTTATGGACATATTGTTGTCATATGTCCAAGCCCAGTCAAAGTCACTAAAGTTAGGAAACTAGCTGCAACGATTTCAAAGACTCTTTCTCCTTTACTGTCAGCCCTAACTGTCGTTGTCTGTTCTGATCGTCAATATCTTCCTCCTCTACTGCCGACACCGAACACAATCAGAGTTGCCATTGATAAAATTTCTCTAACCGAGTCGGAGTCTAACTCTAAAGAATTTATTTACCAAGTGGAAAAATCTAAAGACTATGTTTCTGAAGTAAAAAGGCAGGATGATGACACTGAGGAGTCCAGTACTCAATTCCTCCTGAGGTCGCCCCAGTGATAATAGAGCTTGTTGAAATCACCTCTTTGACTACAGAGTTTACCGTCGTCCCACCTAAAGAGAGCACTCTGCTTTTCCCCAAACTCATCCATGTAATTATGAGGATTGATGATGTTCTTCATGAAGACCTCTCGGACAGACTATCACTGACGCGTGATATCCAACATGTCATTGATTTAACCCTTGGAGCTACCATGCACATTGAACTCAAAGGACAAGTTGATAAGTTGTTATTAGAGATCAAGCAATACTGCTTTATCCCAATAAACATTCATTTCTATGAGGACAAGTTATGGAGCTATATCGTGACAAAGAATGTGGGCATGATCAAGGATGTTATCATATATGATCAATCCATTTCTAACTTTTTTTGAGGATGCAGTTATAGGAGAATATGACGCCTTACAGATTATCAACTTCTCCTTCATTACTCTTAAACTTAAGAGTGTATCTCCTTTACCTTTACCTATCTGCATATCTTTAATCTTCATTACTAAAACAGATAAACTATCACATACTTTTAGGATCATATCTCTGATAATCTCTTTTGATCGAGCTCGTGTATCCAAGTGTTTATAAATTTAATATCCAATAGCGAGTTAAAGTTCACTAGTTATCTTTTGAAAGTCTCTTTTAATAATGATAGACACTAAGTTAAGTTCTCTGCTACACTTCATTCTGAGTTTATATTTTAGGCCTAAATATTTGAGTCTGCATCATATTTTGTCACACACATGTAAGTTCTACACATGAAAAATCAGTGATGTATTTGAACACACAATACTTACTATAAGTTATGGTCTAACGTTCAGAAAGAATTTAAAACTATTAGTCTTGATAATTTGTGATAGTTCGGATTCGTGCAAAATAGTTTCCTCATGAAACTGTTAAAGATTTGCATGCCTGTAGTGCTGGACTTTTCAAAATATTAAAAGAATTTAAATTATAATACTTATATTATAGATTTGATATCAGTTCTATTTTCAATATTGAAGACTAAGTGGATCTTGATTATCCGTAAACAACTCACTGGTTCATGAGCCTTACCTTGAGCCAATTTTTTTAGAGTCTTTCACTTTTTCACTTTCAGATATCCATCCTATACAGTAGAGAAAATTGATAATAGTTTAGATGACGAATTTATGATGCAACTTGACTAATAATTTGAAATGTAAGAAACAAACTTACAGCAGAAAAAAAATAGTTCTGTAATTGACTCGACGAGGTCGAGTTCTATCCCATCTGGAGAGAATTGACGGGGATATTAGAGTTGATTTGTGCATGTAGCATTTGTGTTTGTGATTTAGTGTATTTATTTGTATTTTTGTTGATTTTCCTTGTATTTTCTTTGTATATCACTGTATTTCAGTTATATCTTACTAGTTAGTGGAGGCAAGTTATGGATAGTGATGGCTATGACTTGGGGTAGTGGGTAGTTGTGAGAAGTTGGAACTTGTAACATATATGTACGCATGTATCCTATTTGCAAATTAACGATGAATGAATTTGAAAAAAAATGCATCTTGCCTGCACCCTGTCTTCTTCTCTGTGCCTCCTCTCTCTTCTCTCTAATGAAAAGTTTAATGATTGAAATTTTAAGCAAAAGCTCTTCTCTTGCCTGCTACTGTGCTTTCCTCTCCTTTATCTTCTTTTCCCTTTCTCTGTCTTTGCTCCACCCAAGGTGCACTCTCCTCTCTGTACTCCCTGCAAATCATGAAATAAATGATGAAGCTTTGAAGCAAAATTTTCTTGCCTACTTTCTCGCAACAACAACATAGTAACAGGGCAGCAGCAGCTGCAGTAGTTCAGCGACAGCGGTAGCGACTGCGGCAGTAACAACTCAGCAGCAACAGCAACAACAACAATGCAGCACCACAATAGCGCCCAGCCCCCTCTACAGAACTTAATTACATCAAGTACGATGACGAGTTATTCGAAATCGCATTTCCAGACACAATCAACTCCTCCAAAGACAATCAGACAAGAGCCACATTAGTGAGTTTTATTTAAACATTTGAATTACTAGTTGAGTTGCACTGCAAGTTTATCTCTAAAATTTTATCATTTTTTCTTACCGCCCACTATATAGTGAGATGTGTGAATCTGTTTAACTTGTGATTTGTTTGTCTTAATATTGCGAATAGAACTGTTTCAACCATGCATGATTACTAAGCTTAATTTCATTAAGATTAGAAATGTGCAAAAACTACGATTGCAATCTTATTTAAATCCATTTGCAATATTGTTAGTTCTCAATTGGTTTTCTGCCAAAAATATTTTTATTTGGTGAAACAAAGAGAGTTCTATTACATCACTGATTTCCTATATGGCATGCACCCACAGTTTCACATCCTTAATAGTTGTATATTCTGAAATCTGATTTTTTTCCATTTCCCAAATTATCATACATTTTTTTTTTTTTGAATTAGATAATTTGCTAAACACTGATCAAGACTTTTGATGCATCCTGATTTCTGCAAGCATATATCTTCCACCTATGATCAACACATCACTGTTACTTGTCATTCAACAATTAGTACAAGATGAATGTTCAGTAGTATGTGGTGTTGATATCAACAACTATCGTATTACTAATATGTTTGAAATTTGGTTACTTTGTTCTTCCGGTTTGATTACTCTATTATGACTGTATGCATATAGATGCTTGATCTTTAATCCTCAAGATCTATAATAGACTTGCCCTTCTTTCCTTGCTGTACTCTTGATGTATTTAATTTTTATTGAGACAAAGCTATAGTATTCTCTATTCAGCATCAATCATGCAATCAAGATAGAAAACTTGGACGTACAGTGATGCTTGTAAATTATGTAAAATTGCAACCTCTTATGAAGTATGAAGTAGTCCTTCATATGGAAACCAGAAATCTGCATCAAATAGATGTCAGAATCATATCTGATAATGTGGAATTCAGACTGTAACTCAGTTTCATATTTGATTGTTTCAAATCCTTACTTCAACAATGTCGAAACTTAGTGTATGCATGTGAGAAAATAATGTTTTTTTTCATTTTTTTGATTGGAAGTGAAGTGATGCATTCCATGTACATCGATAATTGTAAAATGCGTACCTTACCTATTGAGGCAAGGGCGTCTTCAAGAGTTCAGGACCTAATATGGAGGGTAATCAACCAACTAAGCATAGCCAAAGGGGAGAATCTTGAAGATTAAACTAGACGAGGAGATCATTGGATAGAAATATCAGGCTTCTTTCTAGGTTAAAACACCAAGACTCATAAAAGCATAGCACCAAAAGGCCAGAATTTGAGCTTATATGTAGAAAATATAAGCATACCATATTCTACCATTGTGGTAACATGTATGAAAATTGATGACAAACAAAAGAAAAAAGGAGGAGTTACAAGACATTATTCAGGTAACTAAGAAACTCAACATTTTTCTGTTGTGTGACATGCAGACATGCTCTTCTCAAATTTTATTTTTGCTTTGCAATGCTACCTTTTCTAAGAAACTTAACTAAATTGGGCATCACCGTCGTCCTTTTCTTTATGGTAAAGGATGGAGATCGAGCATTATGCCTGACCCCCGATGACGCTGACGACCTTCTAGTTTTAACCTTTCTTGCAGATGCCGTAGACATTCTAATGGATCTTCTTGGCGTTGCCACTGCCTGTTGAAGCTCCAAGAACTCAGCTTCTTCTTCATCATCCAATCCGTTCTCTAATGCATTTTTCTGGTCAGCCAACGCTTCCTTTATTTCGGAAAGCTCTCTCTCTTCTGCAAATTTGAGCTCTTTAATTTCTTTTTCAACCATTTCAGTTTTCATCAATATCTCTGTCTCTTCAGCCTTCAGTGCTTCAATCCAAGCCTGGGCTGCTGCTACCTTCTTGTCCGCAACAACTTGGGCCGATTCAGCACTCTTGGTCAAGTATTCATACTCACTCCTTGAGATTGTAACAGTAGAGGATTGTGCAAACGAAGAAGCTCTTTTCTTCATTGTTCTTTGAACTAAATCTCTTAATTTCTTGAGCGCGATAGCTTCTGATGCCTTAGTTGATTCAAGCTCTAGCATTGCAGCTCTCAGTCTCTCCTCTGCTGAACAGATATTTTTCCCTCTCGACTCGATTTTCTGTCTGATTCTTTTAGTTTCTTCAATGATCGTTTCCTTTTCGTTCTTTACGGCCTCTTTTTCTGCATGCAGTTGTTGCAGCGCCACTGACAGATTGGAGACTATGGCTCTAGACCTCTCTTCTGCTGCCGAGGCCAGTTCCAACTTCGACTTAGCTTTCAGAAGCCTCGAGTTGAGCTGCTGAATGCTGGAATCTGCTTTCTTTTCTTGCTTCTTCAAGTGCTCGGTCTCCCTGATGATGAGAATCAATTCCTTTCTGATAACGTCCATTGAAGTCATGAACTGAAAACCTTCTTCTTTAATACTCGCTAGTTCTTGCTTAGCTGCCTTCAACTCGGCTTCTGCATTCTTTAACAAAGCTCTACTCTCAGACTCTTCCTCGGATCTGTTCTTCTGAAAGTTCCTCTCCATTGCTCTGACCAACTCCATTTCACTCTGCAAGACGCTCAAATCTGAATTGGTAAGTTCAAGCTTCATTTCTAGATCCTTAGCCTGGCCAACTTCTTTTCGCAAGGCGCCGATCTTCTCTTTAGCTGCCTCAATTTCCTTGGAAAATCGAGCAGCCTCGTCTTTCCTCTGAGCTTCTATCTCTCTGGACTCTCTTTCGGCTTCGATTCTCGCAAGCTCAACAAGCACATGCTCTTCATTCGCTTCCCCTATCTCTTTCGCTATCTCTTCTGCTGAGCTCAAACAGGATCTTGCTCTAGAATTTGAGGCTTCAATCATCTTCTCTGCTTCTGCTTTTGATTCTAGAGCAGAGGCAACATCAAGCTTCAGCCTACTAAGCTCTTGCTTCATACTACTCAATTCTCTCATCAGTTCAGAATACTTTCGATCGTTCACATCGAGCTTTCTTGGTGTCTGGAGCTTCAATTTCTGAGCCAATGCCTCGGCATTGGATTTCTCAATCTCTAGTGCCAATTCTCTTGCCGTGCTCTTAGCCTTGAAGAGTTCAAACTCAGCTCTTGCCTTTTCCTTCTCCGCGGACCTCTTGGTTTCCTTGAGCCTTCCCATGTCCAATTGCGCTCTCTGCAGCTCTCTCGATTCCAACAGTAAATCCTTCTGCAATGTTGGAAAATTTCAAGACTCTGAGTAACAAATAATATTATCTACAAAAATATATATATATGCGAGTATAATCAAAAGTACATGTACCTTGTTCATTCCATTGAACTTCTGGCCGTAGAGGCTAATGACTGCCTTGACTGACCCAATTCCTTCAGGGCTCTCCATTGCAATTCCAATCTGAGCGGAGCTCAACTCTTTATCTTTCGAAGCGAAGCAAGACAAAAGAGACGAGTTAAACGAGGGAAGTCATCCATATGCTAGAAAGAGAGATTTCTTTGGCCTCAGTGAGGGGATTTGTCTGTTAGTTAGAGCTCATGTCTTGTGAATTGGGCAAGGCTATCTGCTTTGCTTTGCACGTAGTGGATGCATAACCACACAAATTATGTGGCATTGCAGTCACTTCACTCCCCTTGAGGTCACCAATCAGAACCTTAATTATATCTTGTTTTCATCTAGAACTCTGCTTGGTATCATTCACACGGCTGCAAGTTGTTTAACTCAGTAGTTATCAAAATGATCGAAATTTATGTCATGAGACCTGAATTAAAACATCGAGTTTGGATTAAGATCGATGACCTGGTTTTGGAAAATAGTTTGGCTATAGATTATGTCTGATATGACCCAAGTCGCTTGCAGTCCAAATCATCCATGTAGAGGTCAGTATGAGCTCAGCTGCATCCACAGAAGTGCCAATGAATGGTTCATATGGGTACAGGTTCAGGTTCAATGAAAAAGACCACAAGTCACAAAGTCATTAGTGTTTTCTTTTAGGGTTTTACGCGAAAAGCTTTGTAAATCAGTAGTTATCAAGCTAACATGATGACAATGTAAGTTTCTGTAATAATTTGTTTTCTGACACAATAAAACAATCGAAATTGTGTTATGAGACCTGAATTAAAACGTTAAAAGGATTAATAAACTAATTGGGTATGTGACAATGAGAATGAATTGATCGAGTTTGGATTAGTTAGGCTATGGATTGTATCTGATATGACCCGAGTCACTTGCAGTCCTAATCGTGCACGTAGAGATCATTTTGAGGCTGAGTTGCATCCACGGGAGTTGCCAATGAATGGTTCATACAGGATCAGGGTCAATGAAGAAGCTAATAACTAACAAAGTCATTAGTGAATCTTCAAAGATTTTTCCCATTTTTTTTGAAAAAATTTTGTATGTTGACTTGTAAGTGGACAAGAGAGCTGGCCAATTGACCAGCCACGTTTCTGACTGCTGACCTTAGAACACAACTGGCAGTATTAAGCAGGTGCACATGCAAAGCTGCAAATTTCATTGAGCATGCTAGTTTTAATTAAATGTATTTCTTTTGTTTGTATTGAATCAGTGAGCAAAGTTCTGATTACATGAGTTTCTTTATTCTCTTTTGAATAGAACTATTAAGCATTGCACAAACACATCATCAGTTCAAGTGGTTGCCCCTTTGGGGTTCAGTTTTCATTCTTGTCTTCGTATTATCCCCTCTGATTGCGAGAACAATGTCAATGTCAGCAATTCCAATTCAAAGATGCTATCATTCTGTTTCTCCATCCGAGCTGTGAAAGGCTTTCTTTCATTCTGCATACAGTTGAATTGTTGTTGATAAAATTGCATCGGCAAGATGAAATGGCCCCTGAAACTGGATGTTATGATAGAATATGTTTTCGGTATTTTCTAAGGAATTTCAGAAGTGCACGGATATAAAAGAGTAGCGCTCATATGGTGATGATTCGGATATCATGTGACCAGTGACTTCTCGGATCCCCCGGTTTTTGGTTTTTCAGATGTCATCTGCCATATTTCATTCTTTTTTGTTATAGGTTCTACCTGTATTTTGGTGGGATTTCAATGTTATTGGCTGCTTGCTTTGTCTGTTGCTTTGTATTTTTGTCAACACACGTGTGTTCATATTCTCTTCAGGAGGTCCTTCTGTTGTATAACTTTTATATTGAGATATTTTCATTAAAAACTTTTTAATGAAGCACGAGGGACCTTATAGTTTCACCATTTTCTCTTTAAAAAAAAAAAAAAAAAAAGAGTGTTCTTATCTTGTTATTAGTTGCTAGGAAGAGTCACATTGCATGGTCTGTGCACCATTGGTCTAAGTATCACTACTGCAAACACATAGCATGCACATAGAGATATGGAAGAAGAATCTCCAGTCCCATGGAGGACTAATTAATACTAGGAAGCAAATCAATGAAGACATGGTGGTCAAAGTTGTATTAGGTAAAATCATGAGGAAACACCTCCCTGATTTAGCTTTGTGTGAGAGTCATGTGAACTTAGCTAATTAATTAATTAGGTTGTTAACCACTTTTTGCCTTGTCAAAGTTTATTAGAAGAGCAGCTAATCTTAATTACTCAGCCAAAATCCAGAAGAGCTTAGACTGAGACTACTTGCTAGGAATAGGGATACAGTTGGACCTTGATATTGATGCAGAACATTTTGATGGATGGCCTAAGTTTTGGGCAGCATGCATCATCATGCTTCTGTTAATGTGAGCCAAGCCATCACATGAGCAACTGACAAAAATATTATTGCCATGCATGCTAACAGTATATTAAAAAAAAATCAGTTCCCTTGAGTTAGATTCTGCCCATGTTTATGTTGTAGAACAAGCCCATGCTTATTAGAATGAGACAATGAGGTCAGATGCATGACAGGTGAAGAATCATGGAGATCACAGGAAGTGAGCATGCATCCTACATTCTTATGGCAAGTAGATTGTTCCAAATTGGAAAGAATTCAGTACAGTGCCAAGATTCTGGCCATGTTGGAAAAGTAGCATGGCTCTTCAACTTTTCTTTTTCCAGAAAAAAAACCTTGTATATCTTATAAATTTATTTTCTCGAGGAAAAAAAATAAATATATGGATTTATATGTTCTCCTTCCAAACAAATATAGAGTGTGGTCACTTGAACAGAATATAAATGGAGATGCAAGGGAATTATTTCATGTACCTAATAAAAATGCATATGTAGCAACTTAGAAAGAATAATCCTAGGTATGAATGCTTACTGAGTATATTCACATATTTAAATATTGATAGCTGAGACATTTATACGCAAATAAAATCCTACATTGAAGAGAAATAAAAAAAATATAATAATAGACTTTAATGAGTCAAGACTGTTTACCTTATTTCAGCCATGATTTCGAGAAGCCAGTAATAATGATTTGCTGGTTTTTACAAATTATAAAACAAATCTCACTCGAAATAGAACACAAATAACATTTCTCCCATAGTTTTTGGTTGAAAAAGAATGACAAAATTGTTGAAATGATTTCTCGTTGTTACTTGTTGGTTGAACACACATGAGTTGACATCGACAAGGCATGTACTTGCAGTTTTTAAGCTTGAGCTTAAACAGTGCAATCCCATTTGTCACATATCAAGAATGCTAAATGATGATAATGATAGTATAATAAATCCCATTTTTGTATTGACCATGCTTTTGGCCTGTTTAATACTGATTCTATTCTGTGAGTAGGCCTTTCAGAATTGCTTTTCTACAGTGGTTTGTTCCAGTTTGTTTATGCATGTCATCAAGGGAAAGCTCAAGTTTGGTTATTGTGCTAGTCTAGCTCAAATATTTCTCGGCCGACTCATATCATATGGGGCTGTTTGGCTAGGGGCGAAAGTGAGGATGTAGTAATAGTTTTTCCTTTGGAACTTGAGAATTGGTTAGTAAGTTTTTCGTTGTTTGGATGTTGTTGAGAAGTGTGGTTCGAAAAATGTTAAGTTTTTCTAGTGTTTGGATCGTAATGTGGAAGTGAAAGCGAAAAATTTGATCACAAAATTGACCGCAAAATAATATTAGAATAAAAATTAATAAAAAAATAAAAATTAGACTGTAATTAGAATGCAAGTGAAATTTATATGAACATAAAATTAATTGTTTTGAATTACAATTTATTATAAATGAGATTTATATGACCACAAAATTAACTGTAGTATCCTAAAAGTGAGAAAATAGCTGTATAAAAGAGAAAAGAGAAAAGGAAAAAGGAATTTCTCGTTTTTCTTTTCTAATGTTTGGATAGATAGGGAAGTGAGAAATGACCATTTCCTTACTTCCACCCACTTTCCTGAATCCAAACAGCCCCATGATGTCAAATTCCTCTGTGTGCCCGCCCGTGTTGTTGTTGTCTGGTGCTGCATATTTGCAAGTCCCTGCCAGGAAGTTAACATTTCAATGTGGGTTTGTATTAAGGCATGTTTGGTTGCATGCAAGTGACCGCAAGTCCAAGTTGTAAGTGAGAAACTATTTTGCAGTTGTAAAAAATATTGCGCAAATAAGTTTTCAAGTTTTTTATTGATAATGTGAAAGTGTAAATGGTAATGTCAAATGTAGTGTTTGGTATAATTATAAACTAAATAACAATTCAATTTCCATTGATTTGTTGTGAGCTTGCAAGATGTGCTAAACATTACATAAGTATGCATTTCAAGTAATTAAATTTAAAACAAAACCCTTACTTAATTAATATGTAAATAAAATATATTAATCTAATAATAAAAAATTAATCTAATAATAAAAAATATAAATATGATAAAAAATTCATATACTAATAAAAAAAATATAATCTAATAAAAAATTAATCTAATAATAAAAAATACTCTAATAAAAAATTAAAAAATAATCTAACAATTAAAAGAATTAATCTATTTACAAATGAGTTTACAAGTGAATTTTGCAAGTGAGTTTGTAAGTGAGCCACAAAATTACAAATAAGTCTGCAAATGCAAGTGGATCTACAAATGGGCCACAAAATTAACTGTTTGGTCTACAAATAGGCTTTGCAATCTAATTTCAAACAAACAAGTAAAATCATTTTGCTACAAGTAGGTTTTGCACTTGCAACCCACTTACAGCAAACTAGACAAGCCCTACATGTAGAGTGACACGTGCGCGTGCACGTGCATGTGTCAAGATGCGTGCTTGTGTGTTGTAGCTCTGTGGTCCTGGGAGATTTTGCATTTTTCTTTTCAAATTGTTACCAGAAACCTGACACTACCATGCGAGCTCTTGCTGCTTTGGCCACCCCATGGTGATGGCAAACGCCGGAGCAGCCGTGTTGTTTGCCGTCTGGCCTTGCAAGATTGATGTTGCACCAATCCCTCTTCCCTTCTTCATTTCCTCTTCCTTCCCCTCTTCCCCTCTCTTCCACTGCCCAAACATGCCCTTAGATCTGACATGCAACCTGTGTTTTTACTCTCTGTTTTTACACTTCGTGATGCAGACGGTGGATGAGGTGCAGTCACGACAAGCTGAGCTCCAGTTAATATTCTGGTTGATGTTGGGGATGACATTTACTCCCTTGGTGAAAACTTGATGCTGTTGCATATTCTCCACCTTCAGGGCTGTTGATTGGCAATTTCCTTGAGCGGCGCACGCAGCCTGTATGCGCCCAGGTAGAGTTTCAGATACCTGCAGATCTGTTGCAAGGCTTCACATCTTCCGCGGGTCTTGTAATGTTGTTCCCAGAGCAGTCTTAAGTTTCTTCACAGGCATTCTCTGTTGTACATCTTACTTGTGGTGTGTTGTTGCTCAGGAGATCCTTCTGTTGATGTTAGATACAGATGGACACTATAATACTGCAAACTGAAAAGATTAAGCTCAAATTGAGTGGCTACAGAATTCCTTCAGCTCAAATTGTATGGTTGCTCTTTGAATCTAGTTGTCACATATAGCCGTTCAGAACTCGAATTGTCATGTGTTCTTGAAACTGTTAAAAAGTACTTCATTTTTTTGTGTTTGCGTCTGGATGTGTTTGTGTAAAGTGTGTGTAATTGTACATAAAGTTTATCAGTGAGCTGTTTGGTTTTCTGTTTGTAGAGGTCAAAAAGGTTCCAATTGTTCATTTAACAGTCATTGATGATTGTGGTTTCAAATAGCAGTATTTGAGAAATACTGTTATTTGATTTTCTTTGTAGATTTCTAATTCTTCTTCTGAGCTAATTTGTAAATTTCTAATAGAGGTATTCATGGGAGTAGAATCAACAATGTTGTTATATTCACTACATGACTCAGATAATAAATGTTGAGCTTCAAACAGCATGCAGCATAAGCTGGATTCACAACTCCATGGTGCTCAATTTCATGAAGTTGAAGAACAAACAAATTTTCAGTTACAAGGAAGCAAATGACCCTCACTCCATCTAGAGAGGGAAAACAAGAGGAAGAAAGAAAGACATCTTTGTTTGGTTTGTTTTATATATGTGTCCCAATTACAATTGTCCTTCAACTCCACATTTTATTGAATAAACACTCACAAAATAGTGAATTCCAGTTCCAAAATTTTCTCAAATAGGTCAAATATGATTACATGACTTCAATAAAGATGAACTTAGCATATGTAACAAAAAGGCAAGGATTGGAGTTCAAGGAGTAGCACACCTCAACTACAAGAAACCAAATAAATAGCATGATAAATTGCATGAATATTTGCAACTACATGACTCACAAATTCATGAATTCTTCCAACACCTGAATTTTCAAATTCATGTCATCATCAAGTAAGATTATTATTGACAACTCTTTGTTACTCGGTTAAATGAGACGGTTCAAAGGTCAATAAAGGTCAATACCAAGTACAATTATTAACAAATGTTTTGGGTAGCTAATTATTATTTGTTATTTGTATTCATTCTACAATAATAATTTTCATTAAAGACCAAGAAAAAACAGCATTAAAAACTATAGATTCTAGAAGCTATCCTAGTTTCAGTAGACCCTAATAAGCTCCATATGCAACAGCTGCTATGTTGAGGAATCTTTCTGAGACACCTGCCGCTATGAGCCAAAGCACGCAAATGCACAAGACAATCTTGACATTAACTCTTTTTCAATATGAGAAATTGAAAGTTTTCACTTAAAATTGAAGACTCAACCCTTCAATTTCAAGCTCATGAGAACCAATCCATTGAACTTGACTTGGCCTCTAACTCACAATGGTTAGAATAATCATAGAAATTATCTCGTCGTAACGCCTTTTCTACTTCGTTATGAGTTTCTATACTTAAAAGACATTTGTTTTATATCTCAATGCTATCAGTTGAAAAGGAAAAAACTCCAATATCACAGAATTGGGAGTGGGATTTTGAAGTCCATTTTTACCGTTCTTTGAGGAACTAACCTTTTTACCAAGTTAAGACAATGTGCGTAAACACAAATACAGAGCAATATTTTGCGCTTCAAAAAAAAAATTCAAACCTTGAGAGACGATACACTCTTTCTTTTCGTATTTCGTAGAAATCTTCTTAAAATATCGTAACTAATTTATCGCACTTCATAAATAGCAGAATCACTCATAATTGACTCAACATTAATTCTTCCCCGTTCTTCCTCGTTAAAACCCTCTTGCGGTTCTTTGTCCTTCGCTATTCTGCTTCTCTTCCTTCCTCGTCTCCAACCTCCTCCCGATCTGTATCTCTACCATTCTTCTTTCATAAGAAATGTCTGCCATTCCAACCGTCGAGATGGTGAAGGAGTGCCTGGAGAAGTATTACGCAAAGAAGGGAAGAACTCCCCCTTCTCCACTGTTGCCTGAGGTGGCAAACAAAGCCATCAGCTCGGACTGCAATTATCATCTTATGGCAGGATGGGAGCAATGCTTGGATATCAAGGTATCACTTGTTTCATTTATTTTCTTTCCTTTTTACATTCAAAGTTTTTATTCTGATAATTCTTAAGATGTCTTTTTAAATGCAAGATGTTTATTCTGATAGACTTTTATTGCAAGTTTACATAGATATTTATTGAAAGTTTACCTATTGCCTCTCTCTCTTTATTTTTCCCAATCTCCTAGTTGATGTTGATAAGGAAAGCTCAACAACAGATAGTAAGATTAGGTTCTTAGTCTTTAAGATTAGCTTCAATTTTTCAGCTCTTTTAGATCCTTGTTGTTTCCTATTTTCTTATTTATGGCAAGGTATTTTTGTTCAACCCTCCTTTTTCTCTTTAGTTAAATAAAGAGAAGCAAAGGTGAGCAGAAAGAGCTGAGAATAAGAAAAAGTTTTGACTTTTCTTTTTCTTCTACTTGCAGCTTATACTTTGGTAAAATTTTAATTAGTTTAGCACAATCAGAAAAACTAATTCAGTGAAGGAAATTCTTATTTTTCCTACATACAAGACTATTTCATCCAGATCTCTTTCCTTCCCCACCTCCCTCCCTACCCACTTCCATATATTAGTTTTAGCCTGAAAGCTGAACAAGGGTTCACTTTGTGTGTGTGAGTGTGTGTGTGTGTGTGTGTGTGTGTTTCACATCATTTCTTCTCTTATATATTGCAGACTGGGGAAATATACTTCATTAACCAAAAACTGGCATAAGGATCGACAACCAACCTCGTAACACTCCAGGGCGAAGCTACTACCTCTGGAAGAGCTCTGGTGATCACTCTGACAACAGCTCTGTCGAGACTGAGAGCGATGACAATATCAAAATCTACACACAGAACAATGGAAACCTCTCGGCCTCTGGTGTGCTGCCTCCCAGTCCCAGAGGGGAGACTGCTAAGACCAAATCCCTTGAGGTGGTAGTCTGCAATGGATGCTGCACGAACATGATGATTGCTGAGGAGACCAAGGCTTGTCCCAGATGCGGCGACACCTTAGTCAGCTTCACCAATGAACGGTGCTTCTAAATGAGATTCTAAATGAGATGGCAATAAAACAATATGAGAGAAGCTAAGAATTTTATTATGTGCCTGATGCAGTCTTTAGAGGGAGTATACTATTTCCTCTTTGTTTCCTCTGTTCCAGTATCATATCCTAAGCATTTGCAATCCAATGTTCATGAGACATTTATTTAAACAAAGGTGGTGTATTTCACCATAACATCTATAGGAAGGAAACGAGCCATTACTGTTGGCAGGAAAGTTCCCTAACCAACAGAGGAACTTACATCCCTACATGCTTTATCAAAAACATGAGGAAACAAACATAATGCTAAGCCAATGAAGCAGATGGCTATACAACTGTGGGTTGTTTTAATGATCATAAGTACAATCTACAAAACAATATTACAGAGCAAAAGAATTGCATGCTTTGCTGAGATTGAGGCAAGTATTATATATATACACAATATAATGGAGAGCTTGAGAGAATGAGTCACCCGATACTCCACCAAAATGTAGTAGGCCTACATCAAGTTTTAGTTACTGCAGTCTTGCATACAGGGCAAGCATTCTTCTGAAGCAGCCACTGCTTAATGCAATACATGTGATAACTGTGACCACATTGTAGCTTCCCCATTTCATCATTGCCTTCATATTCTTCCTGTACAATAAATTGGAGGACTAGCATTCAAGCTCCTATATTTGTGTTGCACAAAAAGTTGCACCACCCACTTGATAAAGCTTTGGGAAGAGTTTAAACAACCTTTTAACCAAGGAAAGGCATCAAGGTTACTGTATGATGAATGATTTTGCTTATTTTTGCAAGCACATAGCGCAAAAAATAGAGGCAAAGATCTAAGCACCATCACACCATACCTCAATAGAATGCACATATATGGGTAAAAAGAAGTTAAAATCCTCTACCCCAAAGATCTAGGGTAAAGTGCTCCAATTGAATGGAATTGTAATGGTAAAGTAAAAGGAGCATGAGAAAACCTACTTGGCAAATGCTGCATTTCTTTTCCATTTCAGTAGAAAAGTATAGAGGTGAAGCACCAAGAATTGAGTGTTTCATTTTCCTTAAACTACGTGAGATCTCTTCTTCTCTCAAGCCAGTGTTGACATACCCGATTCTGTCACCAAGCTCAAGCAATTCCTGCCAAAATGGGAAAATATGAATCTCCAGTGTCACCATGTGATGAAAGCCATCGACAAGGAAAAAATGATAAAATAGCTAGAAATTTGTGAACAAATCAAGCACCTCATATGACATCCTATCAACATCTAGGCGCCAATCCCTGTATCGGTCATATACAGTCATTCTTCCTGACACCATGCTAGTTTGGAACATCTTGATCTGCGAAGAAGTCAAATTGAGAATGTCATTTAAGATGCCAGTTGTTAAACAATTTTTGCAAATACAATATGCATAAATTAGTAACACTTCACCACCTACAAAGACGGAGTCCTTGTGTGATAAACTTTCAGAGGACCACCTGCTTGTCACTGTTTTCAAATTCCATACTTCAGCATTAAAACTTCCCTAACCAACTACTGAAACCATGTCACTAAAAATTGCTAAAGCAAAGCTACCAATCATATAGACCATGTGAAACCAAGTTGCGGTATAATTCAACAATGAAAATATATAGTTGAATCGAGTGATTTTCGTTTCCAGGTAGTAATTCTTCATCTGGATAGCCAAAGACAATGATACTCGAGTCGCTGCTTTAATGGAAGAACATTCCAATATTTGGAGAGACTATATTATTCGTGAAGCATAAAATTTCACAACTCATTAGTGGTTTCAAGGCTAATCTTAGCTCACAGAATCAGTATTGGCAGGTGCATTGCCAAAGCCCATTGGTCGGATGCATTGGCATGCAATATCTCTAGTGAAATGTTGTCCAAATTAGATTTTCAATTTTGGTAATTGGCATGACCATTTGGAATGTGATTCCACTTGGCACTTTGGTCTTGTTCTATTTGAGAGATGAAAATGGTTCCTTAACTAACCGATAAGGTGGGCCTCCTTACTGACACACTGGCCTTGCAGCCTTTATGGAAAGCTTCTGATGAGAACATCAAGTCAACTTTTTTTTGTTTTGAGTCCGAATCTGTATTTTCTTTTATTTAGTAGTCTTGAGTTTGTTTTAATCTTGTGTTCTATTATAATCCCACATCGACTGTGAGAGAAAACTGAATAAGTTGTAAGTTTATTTAAAGACTCTATTGTTTTCAATAAAAAACTCAGAATTTTAAGAAAAATATTTTTGAATTTTTTTTCCGTTGAGGGGGCGTGCCTTTCATAGCGGGGTGTGAAGCCCTACCTGTGAAGCTAAGCGGCGTGATGTCCAGATCGAAGAGCATGCGGTGTGAGATCTGAGAAGATGGAAGGCCCTTTCAGCTATCCATTAAGTAAACTTTTACTTTAGCTATTTTTTTCACTTATCATCTTTTTCCAAAATCCGTAAACCTCTCCTCTTTCGTTTCACATCAATTTGGTATCAGAGCATGTTTAAGAAAAAGTAATGAGCGATAAAAAATTAAATTGTAATAAAAATTTCTTGTGAAAAGATTCTCGCTGTAAAATCAGTACAATTTTATTTGAACCATTGATGACGAGTGTTGAGACAAATTGATAATCCCGGTGAGGAGCCGGTGCAATTTGTTACTTCATTCACTATCATTTTCATCTCTTTATCAAAATTCCAAAAAAAATTCTAAATCCTAACCTCTTTTATCTCCTCTCATGTATCAAAATCTCAACCACCAATCACACTCTTAGCCGCAAAAATCAAATCCCTCCACAACAACCTCCTAAACAGCAAAATATCTCAACAATCTCCTCCACAACAATTTCCTCAACAACCAAAGATCTCTACAATCCCATCACAACAGTCTCCTCAACAACCAAAGATCTCAGTAACCTCTCCAACAATATCTCCAAAAATCACATCTGCAACATCTCCAACAAGATCAACAGCTTCAGATTCAGATTTAGTATCGAGTCACCACTATCTTATGCATACTCGACGGGGTCGAGTTCTTCTCACCCGACGAGAATGACGAGGACATCGTCAGCTTTTTTTTATTTTGAGTCTGAGTATGTATTTTCTTTTATTTAGTAGTCTTAGGTTTGTTTTACTTTAGCGTTTTATTTTAGTCCCACATCGACTGTGAGAGGGAACTGAATAAGTTGTTAGTTTATTTAAAGCTTTCATTGTTTTCAATAAAAATAGACCAGAATTTTGAGAAAAATTATTTTCGGGATTTTTTTTTCCTTGAGGGGGCGTGCCTCCCATGGCCGGGTATAAAGCTGAGATCGAGCGTGCAGCATAATATCAAGATCGAGGAGTATGCAGTGTGAAGCGGTGTGAGATCCAGGAAGGTGGAAGGCCTTTTCAGTTATCCATTAGGTAATATTTAGCTATTTTTTTCTCTCCTTTTTTTTCAAAATCCATAGACCCTCCTCTTTCGTTTCACATCAGCTTCTTTACTTGCCTTAGTAGCCTCTGACAAAAACTGTCCACTAACTAATAGCAGATTGACTTCAAGTTGATGCCCGCCATAAACTTCAACCGTCCTTCACGGAGCATGCTCAACTCCGGGTTTTGCTGTCAGAGTTCTGTTTGAGTGATGAAGGCAATGACAATGATGATAAATAGAGTACAAAAGTTGAAGAGATGGCAATGGTCAGATGAGCTTGGATGCAGGACACATAGGCAACAATTGTTTTGATCCCCCTATATAATACATCAAATCTCGCCACATCCCCATGAGAGCAAGGGAAACTTGCATGATACTGAAGAAGATGAACAACACTGTAAAAGATTCAATTTACGATATCAGACCATCAGCACAGGTTAGGTTATTGGATGCTGTTTCATCTCCTTGTTCAGCTGGTGACTCGACACTCATAGAATGCCACTTCTATACTTAATCAAAGTAAACGTACAACATAACACATCTTCTGCTTGATGGTTTTGAATCACTCCATAGCTGTTAGAGGCCCACAGATTAGTTATTTCCTGACACATTTAGTTATCAGAACCATGGCATTACTGAAGTTTCTCATAGACCACCTAAACAATGTTACGATGAAAATTGCTAAAACTCGCATGTATCATGTGATGTCATGGTCAATAAATTGCCGCTATATTTGATCAATTTATAACTTCTCAAGGGTTCCACAGCAAAACCTTGAGAAGATAATGTTTGGTTTCATTAAGTCAAGCTCCTTCAAATTAACATAGATACTGACCACTTGTCCTAATGACAGCCCTTGCACAGTATATGATGCAATTATCAAAAATTTCTCGTGCATCTTTTGCCACAAGAGGATACACTAACCCTTCTCTCTTCTGTTCTATTTAATTTTTTTTAAATTGAAAGAAAAAGGTAAGTACTAGATAGTTTCTTGGGCAGTTCTTGTTCTTTCACTGACCGAGCCTGATGTCATGAAAGAGAATTTTTATCTGAGCTTCTAAAGTACTATGCATAATATTGCCAAAGTATTCCAATAAAAGCAAGGCCAACATTTACGAGAAAGTATTGTACCATCTTCAAATGCTGGATCTTTCACAATGGATTTATAAGTAGGAGAATGGATTGCTTGATCTGCAACCACCTCTACTAATCCAACTATGCTAGGATCTGAACCCCGGATAAACTAACAGTCAAACTTGTTACCAAAGGAAGAAAGAGTATGACTAACTTTTCCAATGAAGTAAAATATTTCATACATCATTGCTTCATGTTTGTCATCTTATGCTCAGGCAATTTCCACTATATATGCAAATGTTCCTTGCTTAACCCATCAATTAGCCAAAATAATTAGTACTTTTTGAGTATTCTGCATCCCATTTTTAGATCGGCAAGATCAGTGGATGACAAGTGATGCTACAAATTTCCATCAATGAACACTTCTTCACCTTGCGTTGGACATCCATCATATTATCCAGAACATGCTAATCAGACTGATGGACCATGGACCACCTCTTCCTACTAGTTGGGGGAGAACAAAAGAATGAATAAATGTTCCATCTATAATACAGCCCATTGTAGTCACCAGTAAAGGAGAACACTTGTCACTGGTCCAAAGACCAATGGTCCAAGTATTGCCACCTATCCATTTCTAACAGACTCTTTTGGCTCAACGCTGTGATACACATTGCTCAAGAGTCTTCTATGACAATGAACAGGTTAGAGCCCTTTTAGTGAATGTCACTCATCCATCTACATGTTCCCTTAACTTTTCTGCCCTTGTTATGATCTTGGAGGAAACCCTCGAGTAAAGAAGGGAACGCATGCAGGATTGATGAGGAAGAATAAAGAATCCAGACTTCATTTCCTGCCAGGATTTAGTGGAATAGCGCTTGTCCACTCTAATCATTCTCACAAGGTGTATTGCCAGTGATGAGTAATGCCATCTGGCATTGTTTCAGAGAGAGATAATATTATCATTTCCCTTATAATGTTGAACCACTTAAGGCACTTGCATGGCAATCACCTAAGAAACAAGTCACAGGAGTCAAGATCATCTCCCAACAAAATCTAGTCTCTCCAACTACATCGTGGTCAACTTATTTCATTAATGGAATAAAGAATATGTGCCAAGCAGATGACCTTGGAAGGGTGAGTATATCATTGTTGAGATTAGTGATCTGGGATGTGGCAAGCAGGGGGAGGCTTTTCAGGTGGATAGGCTACATTGAAGGTGAGAGCAGTGGTTTGATCAAGTAGCAGAAAGTCATCAGTGCTCATTGGAAAATGTTATAAGCATGGTAGCGGAATGATAACAGTACTCAGTGGAAGACTTATTTTCGTCCAAGTATTGGAAGACAGAGGTGAGACAACTTTTCCTGATTTCCCAGAAGCAACGAAGAAATTTGGTCAGCTAATCAATTTAGCCATGCTCTCCAAGTTACCTCTTTCTGGGCTAGTCAACATTCCCTAGAACTTTTCTGAATCCTGAAGCATATAACAGCAACACCAACAACAACTACCCACCCACCCAGCCAGAAGAGGAAAAAAAATTATCATCCAAAATCATCAAAGAGTGCTTCTTGAAATCCCTTGATCATAAATCCACATGGATACATAAACTGATGTTAATCGCTTGTATCATTTTCCCAAAGTTTGCGAGGAAAAGTTTGAAGAGCTACAATGGCCAAGAAAGCATACATGGATAGTAGGACAAAGAGGAAGAGAACATGTGTGAACAAATCTTAGCATCCAAAATAACACCTATGCGCATGACATGACTGCAGTTTGAACAAACCAACTGGTCCAACACAGCTTTGTGCAGAACCGAAATAAAAGTATTCATCACTTAAGTATAAATTAGTTACCAGTTACCAGTTATCACTTAATTATTGCTCTGATTGATTTGGAGGACTTGGATGTGACATCATTTATTCAGTACTCCTTTCTATCTCTACTTTGCTGCAGTCATTGTGTTCTATTCAAGGGTAGTATGGAAAGTATCTGACTCTAGTGTGCTCTTACTGATTCCCGCATATCTGAGTTGTTACAGTATGTATTATGTATTTGGAGCATAAGCCAAGACATGAACAAAAATAAGAACTTACCATAAGAATGTGCTCCCACAATTGGGTGCCATCAGTTCAATGTACTTGCATGGAAACAACCCACAATCTAAGCCCCATGCTGTCCTGAAATTCCGTGAATTGCATTACATGGTCAATTCCTGATATCCACATTTCCCAACCTAATGGCCACATTGTGAGAGGAACCTTTACTTATCTCTCTGCATTTTCTATTGCATCTTCTTAAAGCTCAAAACTAAAAAAACAATTAATTACACCTAACTACATATGCAATTGAATCTGAATGTGCTACAAATACTTCAGAGTAAATATTCGTGACTACATGGAGCTTTGTCTAATGCTCACCGTTTGAGGTGGTATAGACACTCGAAAGACTCAAAGTTCTTTGTTCACCACCATGAGAAACTAATAAGCTTCACTTTTATCCACAGACAAAAGTGCCTAAACTGATGGGTTAGGTCAGTGATAGAACGGATCATAATATCTACAACCCAGTTTAATAAATGAATTTCAAAGTGCTGAAAAGCAATTACTGCAGATGAATCAAAAACCCTTGTGCACTAATCAGCATATTTTGTAACATTATCCAAATCTTTTTGGAGAATGGTATAAATAATTGAGTAGTCATACCTAAGCAAACGATTTTACTATAGTTGTCCTGTTAACAACGCCAAATTATTCCTGTGCACGCTTCCATCACTAAATTATCCAACCATGCCCTGTCTCTGATATTGTTTACAAAGCTATATAAATTGTTTCTCACAACATTCGAATCACCAATATGATTGAGCACCCAGCTAGAATATTTATCATGTAAAACACAATTAACCGCAGGCTACTCTTAGGATGTACATATTTGCAAGAATAAATTAGATATTCAATTCATGATAACTAATGTGGAATTAAACTAATGAGCCTAGAATGAAACTATAGGAGAGGGTAACTAAACAAAAACTAGAAAGAAATGATCATTTATAAATCACAAGTTCCGCAACTTAAACCATAAGAATTCAGTTTCAATCTCAGGATACAAGTATAAGAAACAATATCAACTGCAAATCCATTTCCAATACTTCCCATCCAAATACATTTTTCTGACATCCTAAGGATAAACCCTTAAATGCACAAACAATAAAAACAGAGATAATTCCCTAAATAGAAGCAAATGAGAGGTGGAGATATAAATAATCTCCACTGGGACAAAAAAGGGAATAACATACACCAAAGAATCTATAAAGAAAATTCCATAAAGCAAGAGAGGACGAGAGAAATTAAAGAAAAACCAGTATACAAAAAAAACAGCCGTTTTCAGGAACTAGCAAGTATAACTATACTTGGGGAAGCACTAAATTAATCACCAAAACACCGAAATTGATTAAAAAATAAAGGAAACACTAATCAAATCCAGGAGACGTAGGTGGAAACTTATTTCCAAGAATTCCCAACTGAATCTGTTCCACTAACTAGCAGATAAAGTTTCATCTTTTTCTTCAATTTATTAAAAAAAAACCACCCAAATTAGAAAGAACACAACATAACCAATTTGTATCCGACGCAAAGAGGAATTAACATGAAAGTTTCCCAAACTTACTACTTAAAAAATAAAATTGGTAACTGCGAAACAAAATAAATTAAATGAAGCACCTTTTAAGCCAACAGCCACTAGCTTAATCAGAGAAGGAAGTCAAAGGGACTAAATTAGAAGTGCATTCTAGCAACAAATGAGTAAATAGTACTCAAATACCTAAAAAAACATCAAATTTGAAAGAAAATCTCCGCAAATCAGTACGAGATGAAATCTTTCTACAAGTAGAAACCAAGAAACAACTACCTCTCGATGAATCCTCTCAGCGTCGTGCCTCCCACCTCGATCCATCATCATCATCATCGCGTGATGCCGAACCACGCAATCCACCGAATCATCGGAAAATCCCGGTCCACACCAAACGACATCAGCAGCAGCAGCAGCAATAGCAGACGAAGAAGAAGAGGAGGAAGAAGAGAAGCTCTGATTATGATTACTCTCGCTATCTCTCCTCTCTCTCTTACTACTGTTACTGCCCTTCTGCTTCAGGCTCCTCCTCCTCGATCTCTTGCCCCGCCACTCCGCCGACGACCGCACCGCCGCGGCTGCGGGCGCGTACGCGTCGGACAACGCCGACGACGCGCACCCGAGGCGGCGGAGCGCTCGTCTGAACCTGTTGTTGTCGGCGGCGGCGGCCAGTTGAGGAGGAGGAGAGGAGATCCGGGGGGAGTCGGTATCGGCGGTCCTGATGCAGGACATGATTAGGGTTGAGAGAGAGAGAATTTGGGGACTCTTTTTTCTGAATTTGGGGACTCTTTTTTCTTCTCTCTGTTTTTTTTTTTTTAAAAGGCTGAGTTTTTGTTTTGCTGGGGAGCGGAGGGGACTACAGTGTTCTCTCAAGTCAAAAAGTTTATTTATTTTATTTTTATTTATTTATTAATGTTTTTTTAATGGTTAAGCTTGCAATGTTGTTACTTTATTTTGGAGTTGACGAGAGCAGAGTTTTGCGCTTAACGGGCTGGGACCCCCTGTGGGCTCTCTGACCCGACGCGAACAGGTGCGCTTTTGTTCTAGAAAATATCTTAGCCGTACGAAATGATGGATATATAGCACAATCCACCTCATTCAATCCCGACCGTTCTATTATCTCAATTTTAGTCAACACTGATCGAAATGAGGTTTCCCTATTAACGCATGTAAAAATTTTGTCCGTCTGTTCGTCTTCATCTGCGCGAGAGAGAGAGCAACGTCGATCTCATCTTCTTTTTCCTTTCTCAGCTCATCATCCTTCTTCTTCCTCTCTTCTCTCCTCCTCTTGATCGATCGGTCAGTGTAACGTTCCGATCCCGCGGGTACGGATACGTCACTGCGACGTATATACGCAGGTCGGAAATACCCTCACGTATATACGCTAAGCATCAGTACAGGTAAGAATCAGAGTGCGAAAGCACAGTGGTAATATACATTCCAACAGAAAAGTACAAGTACATGGTTATCACAGATAGTGACACAATATTACAGGAATGTTACATCACCAGAAAATACAAAAGTACAATACATGAAGAAATATACAAGAGCTGAAAGATGCTCACGAGCAGCAAGAGGGGCCTCGAGAGTCAATCAGGAGAAGAGCTGTGAGGAAGAGCTACGACGATATCCAAGCTTCTGCCGCACTCTAGTCGCCACGGAACGATCTGCTACGCACTCTTGATCAGCTACAGCGAGGCCACCATAGTCCGGAATTTATAATCTAGACATGAGAATCCAGGGTTGTCAGATGCAACCCCGCGAGTACATATGACAAGTGGCGTGCATATCAGGCACACGTGTACATGATCAAGTGATGTGATCTAGACATGCAGGTACAGGTAATAACAATTAACATAAAAGAAATTAAAGTAACGACAATAAACCATGTATATCGATGAATCTGAAACAGAAAATATGCATAGAAAGCAGTATGAAGAGCATAGGTACAATAAATACATTAAACATGCTATAAATATTCTAAACATGCGATAATACAAGTATGGACAAAACTAGTTGTATAAGCTCAGATTCTGGATACACGAGATTGCTACGTCAAAGGGATAATCCAAATAAGAAAACTCTCATCTATATATCACATTTCCCATGTCACCATCATCTGAGTTCATACAACTTGAGTTGCCCTCAGAGTAACAGAACTAAAGTGTGTCTGGAGTAGTCATTATATGTCATAAAGTAGGGTGTCAACTCAGGGCATAACACTATAACTGAAAAATATAAAGGTGTTGTATTTTAAGTTATTCAATAATAATAATCAGTACCATTTGATATTTCAATCGCCTCCCGACCAGTGCCTCACATCACTGATAGTCCATACCAGGGTTCGCCTCTAGTAGAACTTACTCGGTTCTGATATGTGAGTATCAGGACCCGAACAAAGGAGAGACCAAATATCACACGTTCCTAATGAAAGTACACCTAGAGGGGGGTGAATAGGTGTATGGCTAATCTAATGGTGAATAATGCAGAATTTAAAACTTAATGCAACACACTTAATGTAACCAAAAAGTGTAGCCGAATTCCCGGTGAAGGGCTCTGGACTATCTCCTCTAAATTCCTCTAAATAAGAGTTAAGGTGCTATAGAAGCTCTCTTGGTTAAACACAAGTATGGGCACACAATCAAACCAAGCATATATATGATATGAACAATATGAATCAATACACAATGCAAGAGAGAGACAGAGTTAGAGAAAGTGGATCAAATGTAAACACAAAGATATGTTTCGAGGTTCGAGCACCCAACTCTACATCCCCGCCTTCACACGGAAGGATTTTCACTAACTCGTCCACACAGGACTTCCCACACAGGGAACCTCCACTGAGGATTTGGGTAAATACAAACCGGGAGTACACAACTCCTCTCTCAACCAATACAACCTCTCACTAGAGGCAAGGCACTAAGCCAACACAAGATCAATCTCACAAATGAGGGATAGGCACTTAGCCAAACAAAGATCACCTCACACTTGAGGGATTCCAACTCAATCACCTCTCACTAGAGGGATGCAAACACCACTTCCACAATCACCTCTAACTAGAGGGATATCAACACAATCACCTCTCACTAGAGGGATATCACAAAGTATGGAAGGTTTACAACTTGGTGGTCTATCTCAACCACAAATCAATTTTCCCACAAAATAAAGATCTTAAAGATAAGATAGATAGATAAGCTCAAGTGTAAGAAAATAAAGTGTTTTGAATAAAGAAAATCACTTGGGAAAATCTCCAAATAGATATAGAAATTTAGATCAAAAACCAATTCCCAAAAAACTATTTTCTTTGAAATTTCAACACTTTAAAAACAAATAAAGATTAAAACTTTTGAACCCAAAAACTTTTACTGAAAAACACTTAAGGGATGTGAAAATTTTCTCTCTTAAAATTTTTTATCAAATCAGCAAAGGATATGGGGTATTTATAGTCCTAATCCAAATCTGCGCGTTGGCAGGAGGAAAGGGCAAATTTGCCTTTCCGGTCGACCGGGCGGTCGACTGGCCAACGGTCAAATTTATGACCGTTGAGCCCACCGGTCGACCGCTCGGTCGACCAGGCCTGGATCCAGAGAGCAACGGCTCTCTGGCTGGTCGACCGTCTGTAACGCCCCGATCCCACGGGTACGGAGACGTTACTGCGACGTATATACGCAGGTCAGAAATACCCTCACGTATATACGCTAAGCATCAGTACAGGCAAGAATCAGAGTACGGAAGCAAGTGGTGCATTATACATTCCAACATATGAGTACAATTACAAAGTTATCACCAGAGGTGATCCAATATTACATGAATATTACATCACTGATATGCGCAATTGCGAGATTTACAAAGAGATGTACAAGTATGAACAGTACACAGGCACTCACGAGTTTACAAAAGGAAAACTCAAGAGGCACACAAGGGGGCCTGGAAGGATAGGGCTCCAGACGGTCTGCTGGAGATCCACGCTACCGCTGCGCCACTCTGATCAGCAACTGGGGGAATCCATACGCTCCAAGCTCCATGACCTGGACATGAGGATCCAGGGGAGTCAGATGAAACTCCCCAGGCGAGTGGTGATACAAAAGCCAGATGGCGTGCTGAGATAAGTATATGTGTATCGATAAAACCGAATCATAATCATGCATTGAAAACCGTGTCGTGAGCAGGAAATGTACAGGCAGGTAGATATGTAACAAGTGATATCAGGTAGGAAGTATTCATGGTATGATATGATAAGAGCAGGTAAAGAGGTGAAAAGTAGAGTAGATAGGTTAACACCAGATATCATAAAACCGATAAAACCGAATAAAGCCGATTTGTAACACCCCGCTCCCAGAATACGTACTTAGTTGCGTATTCAGATTTTCGATCGTATTTTTCGATTTACTTTCTGTATTTGTTTTGTATTGTGAATTCGTTATATGATCGTTTTGTCTTGGACCTGGGTTCGTGGACTCGGAGTCAGCCCTAATCTGAACCGAGAACCCGATCCTAGTGAATTGCTTGATTTGGACATTCTGGTATTCCGATTTGACCGGTTTCTGTTTTAAAATCATTTTCCAATATTTTAGGTTTTCTATGATTTTCTGAATTTTTCCTGAATTAAATTGGAAATCTTCAAAACCGGTGTCGACCAGTGCCGCTGACCGATTCCCGGATTTTTAACTTGCAAACGGATTGGAATTTCAAGGAGTGTCTTTTTACACTATTTCTTAAAATCACATTTCCCATCTAAATACTTTTCTGAGGATTTTATGAATTTATGAAAATTCCACCGGATTCGGTATCTGCCAGTATCGCTGGTTGATTCCAGTATTTTTAGTTTACAATCAGAGTTGAATTTCTGAATTCCGCTTTCACTTTACTTCTTAAAATCATATTCTGTTCTTTAATACATTTTCTGGGATTTTTCGGAATTTATCAAAATCCGGCCGACCCGGTGTAGACCGGTATCGGCGGTTGACTTTCGGATTTTTAATTTGAAAATGAGATTTTATTTCTGAAAACCGATTTCATATTATTCCTCAGGATGACGTTTTCTACCTCCGGGTATTTTTGGGAATTTTTCTGGAACAGTCGATTTTTCGCGACCATATTATAATATTATTATTTTATTCAAATCTTATCTTTTCTTCTCTTTCTTTCCTTTCTTTTCTCCCACCTAATCAGCCCACTCCCCACGTGGGCAACACCACACCCCATCCCTCTCCCATCCACCCATCAAATCATTTTCCTTTTTCTTTTCCTTTTTCTTTTTCTTTTCCTTTCCTTCTCTTTATCTTTTCCTCCTTTTCTTTTTCCTTTTATTTTCCTTCTTCTCCTTCCCCTGGCCAGCGACCGCAACACCCACCTCCTTCTTCTTCCCTAAAATTCTTCCTCTCTCTCACTTCACTTCCCAAATTCTCCCCCAATTCTCTCTTTCTATCTCTTTCTCTTTCTTCTCCATATATCAATTCCCCAACTCCCTTTCTTCACTTCCTCCTCCGAGATCCGGCCACGATCACTCCACGCCGGCGACTCCCTATCTTCTCTGGCGACCCTGTGGAGGCCAGCCACCGCCGCGCGCTGCCGGCGGCTTGGGGATGGCCGCGTTAGCCGGGGCGCGACTGGGGGGCCAGGAGGCCCCCGTGCGCGGGCCTGGAGGGGGCAGCAGCCCCCTCCCTTCCTTCTCCTTGGGGTGGCCGGCGCCACCCCAGTTCGGGCGCCGCCGGCGATGTGCCGGCGGCCGTGGGCGGCCAGGGGGCCCACCTGGGCCCCCTGTGCGTGGCCTGAGAGGGGGGCGACGGCCCCCTTCTCTTTCCCTTGCTGGAGGGGGGCACAGCCCCCCTTCTCTGTTGAGGGGGCGCTGCCCCCTCCTTCTCTGCCGGTGGCCGGCGCCGCCCGGCGCCGCCACCTGGCCGCGGCCAGGCCGAGCGCCCCAGAGGGGGGGCGCTGTGTGCGGGAGCCGGGGGGACAACAGCCCCCCTTCTCTCTCTCTCTCTCTCTCTTGGACCTCTCACTCTCTCTCCTGGGTCTCTCTCTCCCCTCCTGGGTCTCTCTCTCTCCTCTCTTTCCTAATCACTCTCTCTCTCCTGATAACTTTCTCTCTCCCCTGATTAACTTCTTTTTCTTTCCTTTCCTTCTCTGTTTCTTTCTTTTCATCCTGGTTCCTCTTCCAGTTCGTCTTCTCCATTTGGAAAATGACTCTTATCAGGGCCGGCCACTCCTTTTGGATTGGGGCCGAGCTCTTCTTCCTCGGCAACGTCTCCGATGGTTATTCCGGTAATCATTTACGATTATTCCGGTAATCATTTCGGGCAATATCAACGGTGATCATTCTGGTAATCGTTCACGATTATTCCGGTGATCATTCCGGCTCCGGTGATTATTCCGGTAATCGTTCACGATTATTCCGGTAATCTTTCCGGTGACAATTGCAACGACAAACACTAAACACTACCACCCCGAAATCACCTCCCCTCCTCTGTTTTATTGCTGACGCGATCTCACTCCCGCGTCTAGGCAGTTCCTTAACGCGGCCTTCGCGTTCTTGCATCGGCGCGACGCGGAGTCCATGCCCGCGTCCGTGTCCCTCTCGTGTCTACACGACGCGGAGCTAATGCCCGCGTCTGCGTTCCTCTCATGTTAACGCGACGCGGTGCCCACGACTGCGTTTGCGTTCTCCTCGCGTCCTGATTTGAACGCGGATCTCGAACCCCGCGTTTGTGGCATCTTCGCGACGCGACTCCCGCGTCTGTGATTCCTGCGTTTGCTAATCCCGCGACGCGACTCCTGCGTCTGCGACCCCCGCGTCTCACTCTCATAAGCCCGTGTCTCCCTGTGTCCCTTTCTCTCTCTAGGTTTCTCTCTCTAACTCTTTCTCTCTCCTCTTCACTTTCTCTCTCCTCACATTTATATATTATTATATTATATTTATGGCGCGTGCGCGAGTTCCATGGATTCCAGACTTTTCGGCTTTCCGGTGATTTAGGCGAGTGTCCTCGCTCTCGCCTCCATTTGGGTTTCCCCGCTTCGTCGGGTCGACATGTATTTTATTCCATGTTTACATGTATTTTGTATTGGGCTGAGTCTCTGTATCTGTGTATGGCCGAGTGTCAATATCTGGACATGTATTGCTCTGTGACGAATGCTTGTACTAGGGTAGTTTACTTCTTGTACTCATACCATGCCTGTGCCTGTGATGTATTCTACTGCTTCATACCATGCGTGGCCGATCCTTCAACCTCCGGTCACTCACTATCTCGAAAGAGACGTGATTGGGACCGTCAGGTTTCTCTGGACCCTTCAGCCTCCGGTCACTCACTATCTCGAAAGGGACGTGATTGGGACCGTCAGGTTTCTCTGGACCCTTCAGCCTCCGGTCACTCACTATCTCGAAAGGGACGTGATTGGGACCGTCAGGTTTCTCAGCTCCATCTGGTGAGCATGCTTAGCGCTCAGTGCTTTATTCACTAAATTCGTTTAGGCGAGTTGCTGCCGGATTTTCTACTCGTATCTTGGTTCGTGTGTCCCAGTAACCTCGCAGAGCGCATTAGTGTCTAAACTCTGTTCGCTGCCTGTGCCTCCAGCTTGTTCAGCTCCGCCTGGTTATCATGATCAGCGTTCAGCGCTTTACCACTAGATTCGTCTAGGCGAGTTGCTGCCGGATTTACCGCTCGCACTTCAGTCGAGTCGTCCCGGTAACCTCGCCAGACGCTCCAGTGTTAAATACTGTTTGCTGTTTGTACTTCCAGCTTGCTCAGCTCCGCTTGGTTATGCTCAGCTACTATTCTACCACATGCCATTACTTCATACCTGTCATCTTCATATTTAACACATGTATATCACCTGGCAGCTGATGTGTTATCACCTAACATCGGACATGCTACCTCTTGGCAAGACCTCTTGTTATGATATGACTTGCCACTGGACTAACATCAATCGCTTGACATGACTGGTTACCTGTCAAAAATCATCCTCTTGTCATGCTATCACTTGACACCCAGCATGATATACTTGACTCTTACGATTATCACGATAACGGGAATGATAACCTGACATCATGTTTACATCTTGATATATTACAGTACAACTGTACTCCTGAGATACATGTATTCCTGACTTGTTCTTGCTCATTCCCGGAATCTGATAATCATCTAATAAACCATAAAACTGGACAACTTGCATCGGGTCGGGGAAACTCGCGGCTATCAATATGTGTTCGTGTTTACAGTGGTATTAGGCATGTTGTGCAACTAAAACTTCCGGTCTGACCTGTGGGCCTCCAGGCGACCGAGGGGAGTGCTGGCTCCCTCCTTCCTGGTACCATCATGATAAGGGCATACATAAGTCCCTCCTGTTAGCCTTGCGGCAGGTTCCGTCACCAAGCAACGGAACAATCCTGGGCCGTGGTCCCGGGTATGTACGGGACCCACTGTAAACATAGTTCGTTGATACCCCCGCTGGTTTCCAATAACAATCTTGCTTTACTCGGATATGGATCTATGTGTGCTGGGACGCTAGTTCACATAGCTAGATATCAGGGTAAGACGAGTAATAATAAAGTGTCAAGATAATAACCGGCTCTTTAAGTTGTAAGTAGAGGTATGTGGAATGGGACGCATACTGAAGCCTGCGACTTAAACGGCTATGAATCTGTGATATGCCTTACCATATTTGCTTGTCCTTGATTTTACATCGGATTTTCGGCTTTATGAGTATTATCGTATTAACTGCTCATACTCTGCTTTATCCCTTGTATCCACTTGCCTCCTGTTCATTTTCTTATCATGCCCTGAGTGCAGTCGGGTTGTATGTGCTTGGATTATGGTGACATGAGATAAAGGTATATAGATGAGGGTTTCCTTGTTTGGATTATTCCTTCGAAGTACTAGTCTCATGAAGCCGTGATCTCAAACCATACAATCAGATTTGCTCGTCCTCGGCTTTATTTGGTTTATCGCTTTACTTATACTTACCCTTGCTCGCCACTTGGCTTTTGCTTCACCACTCGCCTGGGGAGTTTCATCTGACTCCCCTGGATCCTCATGTCCAGGTCATGGAGCTTGGAGCGTGCGGATTCTTCCAGTTGCTGATCAGAATGACGCAGCGGTAGCGTGGATCTCCAGCAGACCATCTGAAGCTCTACCCTTCCAGGCCCCCTGTGTGCCTCTCGAGTTTTCCTTTTGTAAACTCGTGAGTGCCTTTTGTACTGTTCCTACATGTACATCCCTTGTATTCTCGCAATTGCGCCATTCTGGTGATGTAATATTATTGTAATATTGGATCACCTCTGGTGATAACTTTGTAATTGTACTCATATGTTGGAATGTATAATACACCACTTGCTTCCGTACTCTGATTCTTGCCTGTACTGATGCTTAGCGTATATACGTAAGGGTATTTCTAACCTGCGTATATACGTCGCAGTAACGTCTCCGTACCCGCCGGATCGGGGCGTTACACGATTACAAGCAAAACCATTCGTACAAGCTTAGGTCACGGCTCCATGAGACTAGTACATCGAAGGAATAATCCAAACAAGGAAACTCTCATCTATATACCTTTATCTCATGTCACAGTAATCTGAGCGCAGACAATAGATCCACAGTTGGCGTCTTTTATTATTATTACTTGTCTTACTTTGATGTCTAGCTATGTGAACTAGCGTCCCAGCACACATAGATCCACATCCGAGTAAGCAAGGTTGTTATTAGAAACCAGCGGGAGTATCAACGAACTATGTTTACAGTGGGTCCCGTACATACCGGGACCACGGCCCAGGATTGTTCCGTTGCTTGGTGACGGAACCTGCCGCAAGGCTATCAGGAGGGTCTTATGAATGCCCTTATCATGATGGTACCAGGAAGGAGGGAGCCAGCACTCCCCTCGGTCGCCTGGAGGCCCACAGGTCAGACCGAAAGTTTTAGTTGCACAACATGCCTAATACCACTGTAAACACGAACACATATTGATAGCCGCAAGTTTCCCCCGACCCGATGCAAGTTGTTCCTTTTATGAATTATTAGATGATTATCAGATTCCGGGAATGAGCAAGAGCAAGTCAGGAATATCAGGAATGCAGATATATCAGGAGTACTGTACGTACTATAATGTATCACATGTGTATCAGGAGTACATTTTGTACTATCAAGATGTCAGATCATCATTCCCGTTATCGTGATAATCATGAGAGTCAAGTATATCATGCTAGGTGTCAAGTGATAGCATGACAAGAGGATGATATTTGGCAGGTAACCAGTCATGTCAAGCGATTGATATTAGTCCGGTGGCAAGTCATGTCATAACAAGAGGTCTTGCCAAGTAGTAGCATGTCCGATGTTAGGTGATAACAAATCAGTTGTCAGGTGATATACATGTGTAAATAGTATCATGTAAATGACAAGTATGAAGTAGTGGCATGTAGTAAAGCAGTAGCTGAGCACAACCAAGCGGAGCTGAGCAAGCTGGAAATACAGACAGCAAACAGGATTTAACCCTGGAGCGTCTGGCAAGGTTACCGGGACAACTCGGCTTAAGGTGCGAGTAGAAAATCCGGCAGCATCTCGCTTAGACGAATCTAGTGGTAAAGCGCTGAACGCTGATCATGATAACCAGGCGGAGCTGAAGACCTGACGGTCCCAATCACTTCCCTTTCGAGATAGTGAGTGACCGGAGGCTGCACTGAGAAACCTGACGGTCCCAATCACCTCTCTTTCGAGATAGTGAGTGACCAGAGGCTGAACTGAGAAACCTGACGGTCCCAATCACCTCTCTTTCAAGATAGTGAGAGACCGGAGGCTGAAGGGTCTGAGTACGCTCGGGGTTGAAGCGCACTCTCGGTGGCTACTAGCCATCCCAGGAGTGGGCAGAAACCCAGAGTCCAATCGACCACGAAGGGTTGGCCACGCATGGTATAAAGCAACAAGGTACATCACAGGCATGGTATATGTACAAGAATTAAACTACCCTAGTACAAGCATTCGTCACAGAGCAATACATGTCCAGATATTGGCACTCGGCCATACACAAATACAGGGACTCAGCCCAATACATAATACATGAAAACATGGAGTAAAACACATGTCGACCCGACGAAGCGGGGAAACCCAAATGGAGGCGAGAGCGAGGACACTGGCCTAAATCACCGAAAAGCCGAAAAGTCTGGAATCCATGGAACTCGCGCACGCGCCATAAAATATAATAATATATAAATGTTGGAGAGAGAAGGTGAAGAGGAGAGAGAAAGAGTTAGAGAGAGAGAAAGAGAGAAACCTAGAGAGAGAAGAAGAACTAGAGGGGGAGGTTTAGAGAGAGAAAGAGACACAGGGAGACGCGGGTTTTGGGAGTGAGACGCGGGGGTCGCAGACGCGGGAGTCGCGTCACAGGATTAGCAAACGCAGGAATCACAGACGCGGGAGTCGCGTTGCGTAGGAGCCACAAACGCGGGGTTCGAGACCCGCGTTCAAATCAGGACGCGAGGAGAACGCAGACGCGGTCGTGGGTCCCGCGTCGCGTTAGCACGAGGAGATCACAGACGCGGGTATTAGCCCCACGTCGCGACAAGACAATAACGTGAAGGCCGCGTTAAAAGAGGCCGCCTGCACGCGGGGGTGAGTTCCGCGTTAGCAACACAACAGAGAGAGACAGGGAGTTAAGAAGGAGAGAGAGACAATACATGAGAGAGAAAGAGAGGGAGAGAGAGAGTGTGGGATCCAGGAGAGAGAGAGTAAGATCCAAGGAGAGAAAGAGAGAGAGAATTCCAGGAGAGAGAGAGAGAGAGTATGAGAGAAGGGGGCTGTTGCCCCCCCTTGGCTCCCGCACAGCGCCCCCCTCTGGGGGCGCTCGGCCTGGCCGCCGGCCAGGTGGCGGCGCCTGGCGGCGCCGGCCACCGGCGGGGGAGTGGCGCCGGCCACTCCCCAGGAGATGAGAGGAGAAAGAGGGGGCTGCTGCCCCCTCAGCAGAGAAGGAGAGGGGGGCTGTTGCCCCCCTCAGCCCACGCACAGGGGGCCCAGGCGGGCCCCCTGGCTGCCCACGGCCGCCGGCACAGCGCCGGCGGCGCCCCGAACTTGGGTTGGGCCGGCCACCCCAAGAAAAGAAGGAGGGGGCTGCTGCCCCCTCAACACAAGTGCACAGGGGGCCAAGAGGTCCCCTGGCCGCGCCCAAGGCCGCCGACGAGGCGCCGGCGGCGGACAGCCCCGCCGGAGGTGCCGGAGGAGGGAGGAGGTCGGCGGTGATGGTGGTGGCTGGATCTAGGGGGAGGAAAGGAAAGAGAATGGAAAAGAAAAGAAAAGAAGAAAGAAAAAGAAAAGGAAAGAGGGAAAGGAGATGGCCGGAATTGGGGGTCTCCTCGCCGGCGTCGTGGTGGCCGGAGGCGCCGGCGGCGATGGCCAGTGGTGGCTAGGTTGGGGCCTCAGCCTCTCCAAGAAGAAGAAAAAGAAGAAGAGAAGAGAAAAGAGAAGAAGAGAAAGAAAAGAGAAAGAAAAGAAAAAGAAAAAGAAAAGGAGAGAGAGTGTGATGGGGATTGATGATGGGAGAGGAATTAAATGAGTGAGGGGGTGGTTGTCTTCCACGTGGGGTTAATGGGCCGGATCAGTGGAGGAAAAGAAAAGGAAAGAAAGAAAGAAAAGAATGGATTGGAAAATAATAATATTATAATATAGTCGCGAAATATCGACTGTTCCAGAAAAATCCCCAAAAATACCCGGAGGTAGAAAACGTCATCCTGAGGACTAATACGAAATCGGTTTTCAGAAATAAAATCTCATTTTCAAAATAAAAATTCTGAAGTCAACCGTCGATACCGGTCTACACCGGGTCGGCCGGATTTTGATAAATTCTAAAAAATCCAGAAAATGTATTAAAGAATAAAATATAATTTTAAGAAGTAAAGTGAAAGCGGAATTCAGAAATTCATTTCCAATTGTAAACTAAAAATCCTGGAATCAACCAGCGATACTGGCCGATACCGAATCCGGTGGAATTTTCATAAATTCATAAAATCCTCAGAAAAGTATTTAGATGGGAAATGCGATTCTAAGAGATAATGTCTAAAGGCCCTTCTAGAAATTCCAATCTGTTTGTAAATTAAAAATCCGGGAACGGTCAGCGGCACTGGTCGACACCGGTTTTGAAGATTTTCAACTTAATTCAGGAAAATTTCAGAAAACCATAGAAAATCTAGAATATTGGAAAACGATGTTTAAAACTAAAATCGGTCAAATCGGAATACCAGAATGTCCAAATCGAGTAATACTCTAGGATCGGGCCCTCGGTTCAGATTAGGGCTGACTCCGAGTCCACGAATCCAAATCCATGGCAAAACGTCTATATAAATAATTCATAATACAAAGCAAATACAGGAAATAAATTGAAAAATACGATCAAAAAAATCTAAATACGCAACTAAGTACGTATTCTGGGAGCGGGGTGTTACAATCCATCCACCTTACAAAAAATTGCGTCCTCGCAATTTCGATAAGGGGTAAATTGAACACCAAGAGGACAAGGGCGGAATTATACCAATTAAGATACGAGTCACTATAGGTAGGGCTCTCAAGTTGACTGAACAACAATCAGAATATAGACATCATCTGCACTTCGGCTGTATAAATCTCCGAACGATGCCAAATAATACTGACTGATTACACAACTTTGCAATAGAATTCCCGCTGTACTGCGTACTTAATGTTGCTCCACGAATGAGCCAGAATACTGAAGATAATGAAAATCCTGATAGTCTTGAGCATAATAAAGAAGACCGATAATTGAGAATTCCGAATACCAGGCATCGATCACTCTGAAAGATATAACCGAGAATATAGAATACCCGTAGAGAATCCCAACTACTGACTTCTGAAAGATCACCCGATCGGGATCAATCCTGAGAATACCCAAGCTTCATAGAGTTGGCCGAAGAGATCATATCATAGCTTCACTCGGAACTAGCCGCTACCTCTCTAGTATATCCATATCTTAAGTTGGTATAAAGGCTTCGAAAAACCAAAACAGGGGAAGGATGGAAGAGATTAGGAATCAAAGGAAAGATGATCAAGAAAAATAGATAACTTTGTACTTGTAGTTGGAGTGTATAACCAGGACTCATGCATTCCAGTTGCAAATTCCTTTACCATTAATTTGCCGTCTGGACGTACTTAGGATGTAGAGCCTAGGCTCTGATACCACCCTGTAACGCCCCGATCCCACGGGTACGGAGACGTTACTGCGACGTATATACGCAGGTCAGAAATACCCTCATGTATATACGCTAAGCATCAGTACAGGCAAGAATCAGAGTACGGAAGCAAGTGGTGCATTATACATTCCAACATATGAGTATAATTACAAAGTTATCACCAGAGGTGATCCAATATTACATGAATATTACATCACTGATATGCGCAATTGCGAGATTTACAAAGAGATGTACAAGTATGAACAGTACACAGGCACTCACGAGTTTACAAAAGGAAAACTCGAGAGGCACACAAGGGGGCCTGGAAGGATAGGGCTCCAGACGGTCTGCTGGAGATCCACGCTACCGCTGCGCCACTCTGATCAGCAACTGGGGGAATCCATACGCTCCAAGCTCCATGACCTGGACATGAGGATCCAGGGGAGTCAGATGAAACTCCCCAGGCGAGTGGTGATACAAAAGCCAGATGGCGTGCTGAGATAAGCATATGTGTATCGATAAAACCGAATCAAAATCATGTATTGAAAATCGTGTCGTGAGCAGGAAATGTACAGGCAGGTAGATATGTAACAAGTGATATCAGGCAGGAAGTACTCATGGTATGATATGATAAGAGCAGGTAAAGAGGTGAAAAGTAGAGTAGATAGGTTAACACCAGATATCATAAAACCGATAAAACCGAATAAAGCCGATTACAAGCAAAACCATTCGTACAAGCTTAGGTCACGGCTCCATGAGACTAGTACATCGAAGGAATAATCCAAACAAGGAAACCCTCATCTATATACCTTTATCTCATGTCACCGTAATCCGAGCGCAGACAATAGATCCACAGTTGGCGTCTTTTATTATTATTACTTGTCTTACTTTGATGTCTAGCTATGTGAACTAGCGTCCCAGCACACATAAATCCACATCCGAGTAAGCAAGGTTGTTATTAGAAACCAGCGGGGGTATCAACGAACTATGTTTACAGTGGGTCCCGTACATACCCGGGACCACGGCCCAGGATTGTTCCGTTGCTTGGTGACGGAACCTACCGCAAGGCTATCAGGAAGGTCTTATGAATGCCCTTACATGATGGTACCAGGAAGGAGGGAGCCAGCACTCCCCTCGGTCGCCTGGAGGCCCACAGGTCAGACCGGAAGTTTTAGTTGCACAACATGCCTAATACCACTGTAAACACGAACACATATTGATAGCCGCAAGTTTCCCTGACCCGATGCAAGTTGTTCTTTTTATGAATTATTAGATGATTATCAGATTCCGGGAATGAGCAAGAGCAAGTCAGGAATATCAGGAATGCAGATATATCAGGAGTACTGTACGTATTATAATGTATCACATGTGTATCAGGAGTACATTTTATACTATCAAGATGTCAGGTCATCATTTCCGTTATCGTGATAATCATGAGAGTCAAGTATATCATGCTGGGTGTCAAGTGATAGCATGACAAGAGGATGATATTTGGCAGGTAACCAGTCATGTCAAGCGATTGATATTAGTCCGGTGGCAAGTCATGTCATAACAAGAGGTCTTGCCAAGTGGTAGCATGTCCGATGTTAGGTGATAACAAATCAGTTGTCGGTGATATACATGTGTTAAATAGTATCATGTAAATGACAAGTATGAAGTAGTGGCATGTAGTAAAGCAGTAGCTGAGCACAACCAAGCGGAGCTGAGCAAGCTGGAAATACAGACAGCAAACAGGATTTAACCCTGGAGCGTCTGGCAAGGTTACCGGGACAACTCGGCTTAAGGTGCGAGTAGAAAATCCGGCAGCATCTCGCTTAGACGAATCTAGTGGTAAAGCGCTGAACGCTGATCATGATAACCAGGCGGAGCTGAAGACCTGACGGTCCCAATCACTTCCCTTTCGAGATAGTGAGTGACCGGAGGGCTGCACTGAGAAACCTGACGGTCCCAATCACCTCTCTTTTGAGATAGTGAGTGACCGGAGGCTGAACTGAGAAACCTGACGGTCCCAATCACCTCTCTTTCAAGATAGTGAGAGACCGGAGGCTGAAGGGTCTGAGTACGCTCGGGGTTGAAGCGCACTCTCGGTGGCTACTAGCCATCCCAGGAGTGGGCAGAAACCCAGAGTCCAATCGACCACGAAGGGTTGGCCACGCATGGTATAAAGCAACAAGGTACATCACAGGCATGATATATGTACAAGAATTAAACTACCCTAGTACAAGCATTCGTCACAGAGCAATACATGTCCAGATATTGGCACTCGGCCATACACAAATATAGGGACTCAGCCCAATACATAATACATGAAAACATGGAGTAAAACACATGTCGACCCGACGAAGCGGAGAAACCCAAATGGAGGCGAGAGCGAGGACACTCGCCTAAATCACCGAAAAGCCGAAAAGTCTGGAATCCATGGAACTCGCGCACGCGCCATAAAATATAATAATATATAAATGTTAGAGAGAGAAGGTGAAGAGGAGAGAGAAAGAGTTAGAGAGAGAAAGAGAGAAACCTAGAGAGAGAAGAAGAACTAGAGGGGAGGTTTAGAGAGAGAAAGAGACACAGGGAGACGCGGGTTTTGGGAGTGAGACGCGGGGGTCGCAGATGCGGGAGTCGCGTCGCGGGATTAGCAAACGCAGGAATCACAGACGCGGGAGTCGCGTTGCGTAGGAGCCACAAACGCGGAGTTCGAGACCCGCGTTCAAATCAGGACGCGAGGAGAACGCAGACGCGGTCGTGGGTCCCGCGTCGCGTTAGCACGAGGAGATCACAGACGCGGGTATTAGCCCCACGTCGCGACGAGACAATAACGTGAAGGTCGCGTTAAAAGAGGCCGCCTGCACGCGGGGGTGAGTTCCGCGTCAGCAACACAACAGAGAGAGACAGGGAGTAAGAAGGAGAGAGAGACAATACATGAGAGAGAAAGAGAGGGAGAGAGAGTGTGGGATCTAGGAGAGAGAGAGAGTAAGATCCAAGGAGAGAGAGAGAGAGAGAGAATTCCAGGAGAGAGAGAGAGAGAGTATGAGAGAAGGGGGCTGTTGCCCCCCTGGCTCCCGCACAGCGCCCCCCTCTGGGGGCGCTCGGCCTGGCCGCCGGCCAGGTGGTGGCGCCGGGCGGCGCCGGCCACCGGCGGGGGAGTGGCGCCGGCCACTCCCCAGGAGGAGAGGAGAGGAGAAAGAGGTGGCTGCTGCCCCCTCAGCAGAGAAGGAGAGGGGGGCTGTTGCCCCCCTCAGCCCACGCACAGGGGGCCCAGGCGGGCCCCCTGGCCGCCCACGGCCGCCGGCACAGCGCCGGCGGCGCCCCGACGGGGTGGCGCCGGCCACCCCAAGAAAAGAAGGAGGGGGCTGCTGCCCCCTCAACACAAGTGCACAGGGGGCCAAGAGGCCCCCTGGCCGCGCCCAAGGCCGCCGGCGAGGCGCCGGCGGCGGACAGCCCCGCCGGAGGTGCCGGAGGAGGGGGAGGTCGGCGGTGGATGGGGTGGCTGGATCTAGGGGGAGGAAAGGAAAGAGAATGGAAAAGAAAAGAAAAGAAGAAAGAAAAAGAAAAGGAAAGAGGGAAAGGAGATGGCCGGAATTGGGGGTCTCCTCGCCGGCGTCGTGGTGGCCGGAGGCGCCGGCGGCGATGGCCAGCGGTGGCTAGGTTGGGGCCTCAGCCTCTCCAAGAAGAAGAAAAAGAAGAAGAGAAGAGAAAAGAGAAGAAGAGAAAGAAAAGAGAAGAAAAGAAAAAGAAAAAGAAAAGAGAGAGAGTGTGATGGGGATTGATGATGGGAGAGGAATTAAATGAGTGAGGGGGTGGTTGTCTCCCACGTGGGGGAATGGCCGGATCAGTGGAGGAAAAGAAAAGGAAAGAAAGAAAGAAAGAAAAGAATGGATTGGAAAATAATAATATTATAATATAGTCGCGAAATATCGACTGTTCCAGAAAAATCCCCAAAAATACCGGAGGTAGAAAACGTCATCCTGAGGACTAATACGAAATCGGTTTTCAGAAATAAAATCTCATTTTCAAAATAAAATCCTGAAGTCAACCGTCGATACCGGTCTACACCGGGTCGGCCGGATTTTGATAAATTCTGAAAAATCCCAGAAAATGTATTAAAGAATAAAATATGATTTTAAGAAGTAAAGTGAAAGCGGAATTCAGAAATTCATTTCCAATTGTAAACTAAAAATCCTGAAATCAACCAGCGATACTGGCCGATACCGAATCCGGTGGAATTTTCATAAATTCATAAAATCCTCAGAAAAGTATTTAGATGGGAAATGTGATTCTAAGAGATAATGTCTAAAGGCCCTTCTAGAAATTCTAATCTGTTTGTAAATTAAAAATCCGGGAATCGGTCAGCGGCACTGGTCGACACCGATTTTGAAGATTTTCAACTTAATTCAGGAAAATTCCAGAAAACCATAGAAAATCTAGAATATTGGAAAATGATGTTTAAAACTGAAATCGGTTAAATTGGAATACCAGAATGTCCAAATCGAGCAATACTCTAGGATCAGGCCCTCGGTTCAGATTAGGGCTGACTCCGAGTCCACGAATCCAAATCCAAGGCAAAACGTCCATATAAATAATTCATAATACAAAGCAAATACAGGAAGTAAATCAAAAAATACGATCAAAAAAATCTGAATACGCAACTAAGTACGTATTCTGGGAGCGAGGCGTTACACCGTCCGATCGACCGGAGCTGGATACAGAGAGCAGAACTTTTTGCCGGTCGACCGGGGCCTTTTCCAGAGAGCAGAAGCTCTCTGGCGGTCGACCAGCCCCCAGCCTGGCTGCATGCACGTCCTATGCACGTCGGTCGACCAGACCGGTCGACCGACTTCTGCCTCGGTCGACCGGCAGACAACCAGTCCAGCCATTATAGGATTTAAAAATTTGGGTTTTTATCTTCTATTAAATCTCATAAAATCACATTAATTCTACAAAAATCAGTTCTTATTATATCTTTGAAAAACTAATATGTGTGATAAAAATTCAACACATATTACAAACTATTTGAACCATTTTTGTGAGATTGAAAATTTGCCTTAAACCAAAATTCGTATTTTTCGAAACTAGGATTTTTGAAATGGAAATTCAAAACACATGTAAATACAAAAATATGATATTTAAACAACTTTTAAGCATGTTGTATATGGATAGAATTCAATATACATATAAAAATTTATATCTATGTTTTTGACATGAAATCAAATATTGGTTACACCGAAAATCGAAAACCAATAAACTTAAAACAAGTGTGTGTGTGTGTGTATTGTGAACTTGAGCATATCAACACCATCTAATCTTTACAATGATCTAAACAAATTCTTAAACTAAACAAACCGATGTCTTCTTGTAGAACTCCTTCTCCAAGTCGACTCGATCCAAACGTGATCCACCGAGCTTGACTTCATCCGAGTACTAGATGTGAACATGACGTTCGAGCTCTTACATCACCATGTGAAAGCTTCAAAACACCTTTGTTGAAGCTAATCACTTACTAATATCTTGATCAAATATCTGAAACTAAATATCACAAGATTATTAGTAAACTATAACTACATGAGTTAATTATCATCAAAATTAGAGTGAAGGGCCTCTGGGCCAACAATCTCCTCTTTTTGATGATGACAAAACTCATGGAGTTATATATGCATGGATTAAAGTTAAGCTTCATAGAAGCTCCCCCTTAACTCATGCATAACAATAAACAATAAGATATTCAATGAATGCTCAACATAAATATGCATAAACATGATATTTGATACCAATGAAATAAACATGCTCATAATACCAATTTTAAAATAAAATGTTCTTAAAATAATGTTGCTCTTGATACCAATAAAAACTCTTGATACCAACAAAAGATGCTCTTGATATACCAATGGTAAGAGATAACAAATTTAAATAAACATGCATATAAACAACATATAAACAAACATGCATATATCAAACTCCAAAATATCTCTCCTCCTTTTTGTCAATTCATCAACAAAGGGGTGCAAACAATAAATGACATGAAGAATATTTTTCTCCTTTTTGCATAAATCAAACAATAAAAGTATATATGCTATATACATTCTTGAAGAGGAGAGACGTGAGGTTAACTCCCCCTGCATACATGCATTTATATGAAAAGAGATGACTAAATCCTAACCACATAAAGCATAATATCCAATGTATAAAAGGAGATGTGAAGCTCCCTCTACCACGTGTACTACATACCAAAGAAAGGTCAATGACTTTAATATGACATACACTCAACCTGAATATATATATAGAAGATATTAAGCTTCTCTTGCATACAAGCAATAAATATCAAAATGATACCAATTGAAAGATATATCAATTTAGTACGGAGGTATACATCGAAACATCATGATACCAATTTATGATACCAATTGAAAATAAACAAAACATTTTGAAGAAACCAACAGAAATTTTGATACCAATTGAAAGATATACATATTTAGGAAGTCATGATGCCAATTGTAAAAATTAGTACCAAGTAAAAATATTTTACACTTTTTGTTGGCCCAAAGGCCCATCACTCTAGTTTTGATGATGATCAACTCATGTAGTTATTGTACTAATGATCTTGTATTTAATTAGTGACAGATTTGTTATCAAGATCTTAGTAGGTGTGGAGCTTCAACAAAGAATTTAAAGTCAAGTTTTGGAGCTAGCACCGGTTGATTCACGAGCCTATGCATCAAGACCACATCAAAAGTTGAGCTCGTTGGATCGTGTTTGGACCAAGTCAAGAAGATGAGAAGACTTCAAGGAAGACTTTAAGATCAAGACTTGTGTCTAGGTATAAGATTTTATTTTTAGATAAAATGTAAAGGATAGAATAGTTGGTGGATTGCTCAAACATATATCACACACACACACTTGATTTAGTTGTCTTTTCATAAAAGAATTTTCAAATTTAGAAAAGACTTTCATTTTGGAAAAATACTTTTGGTTTTTAGAATTTCTTATATGCATGTCTTTTATCCAAAACCATATTTAGAGCTTAATGCCAAAAACATAAATATTTTATCTTAATTGTGTAGTGGATCATATCCATACACACTATGCTTTAATGAATTCAAAATATCTTGTTTTGTATCATGAAGAAGTTTGGAAAACAAGTTTTAGAAAAATACAAGTTTTCAATTGAGCTAATATTTCCAACTTACAAAAATAGTCCAAATCTTTTGTAACATGCCTTGATTTAGTGCAAACATGTTTGTTTATCAAAGTATAATGGTAAAACTATTTTGTAGATTTTTAAGTATTTATGGCATTTTATTTTAATCAAAAAGACCAAGTTTTAATCCCAGATTTTCTGTTCCAGGCTTCAGCCAAGTCGACTAGTCGACCTACCAAGTCGACTAGGGCTGAAGTCGGTCGACCGGCTCGGTCGACCGACGTGCACGACGTGCACGCCTTGAGCTGGCAGATGGCCGGTCTGCCGACCCAGTCGACCGGAACTGAGAGCAGTGCTCTCTGTTCTTTTGGGTCGACCGGGCGGTCGACCGGAGGCTCCAATGGTCGGATTTTTACCGTTAACGGTCGACCAGACGGTCGACCGGCAGGTCTGACAGACCCCAACGGCTAGTTTTTGACAGCCAATAAATTTGGGGGTTTGGTCATTGTTTTTCTCTAAGATTTTAGGAGAGCTTTCAAGCCAGTTTTTCTGATCCTTTCAAAAGGTTTTCTCCACATATTTGAGAGCAAATATTTCCAATCAAAAGGAAAGTTTTATCAAGAGTGTAAAAGTGATTCTTTGAGTTTTCCTCCACCATCTCAATCCTTGTTTTCTCACACAAACACTTGAGCTATCCATTGCTATACCTACCCTATAGGGAGTGTTATTGTGAGAGGATTTTAGGTGATCAAGAGTTGTGATCACCAAAGTTCTATTTTGTTCCTTTGAGGAGGCGGACGGTTGTGTTCGCATTGTTTCGGGTCCTAGTGGGGACTCGGTGGTTTCGAGTTCGTGTGTGAACTCCGTGTTTGAGGTGCAGCCTCGGCAAGCCGGTGGGCTTGCGGTGTGTACGGACTAGGGAGTCCGAGAGTTGTAGGTGTTGCGGCACAGGGTGATCCATTGGGATCGATTATAGTGGAAATCCTTCGTGTGTCGAAGGCGGGGATGTAGAGCAAGGGTGCTCGAACCTCGAAACAAATCCCTTGTGTTTGCGATTGCTCACTCTCTCTCTCTCTTTTGTCTTTATATCTTGCATACTTTTATTGTGTATCTTTATATGCTTGATATATTCATTTGTGCTCATTGATATACATGCGTGGGATTGTTTGCTAACACTTGTATTCAACCAAGAGAGCCAACGCAGCACCTCAACCCTTATCTAGGGGAATCTAGAGGAGTTAGTCCAGAGCCCTTCACGGGGAATTCGGCTACACTCTTGTGTTATACGTGGTGTTTAGTTTAAAGAGTTTTGTTTAGGTCATTATAGTATTTAATTCCGCATTATTTGGCATTAAGTGACCATTAGATTAGCCATCACCTATTCACCCTCCCTCTAGGTGAACTTTCACTTTTGATACCAATTAAAAAAATATAAACCAATCTTTTTGGTTAAACACTAAAATTATTTTGCAATAGAGATACCAAATAGAGAATACTATCAATTTAAAATTCTTGATACCTGAAAGATATACCAATTGAAAATAATTTTCATTAGGAGCATAGGAAACCAAATGAAAACTAAGATATCAATTTTAACATAAAGAGTGGGAGTAAGATACCAATTGTAAACAAAACCGATTGACAGGTAAAACATGAATTTTCTTCCCTTTATGAAATACTAATGAAAATGATGCATAAGCTTGTATAAGATACCAATTTGAAAAATAATTGTCATTAAGAACTAATTCAAACTTAACATGGCAAAATTTGTGCTCAAAGATATAAAGATATAGTAAGCACAATCAAAAATATATATATGTATGAAAATGTAAATACCAATCTAAATTGATATTATTTGAAGTTGAAGCATACATATATAGAAATAAATATGAGTATACAAAATAAATATCAATTGTGATACGAATTGAAAACACAATGAGAATCAAGTGTATAACTCACAATGACCACCTTATTCATGCACATGTTAAAATGATTTTCAATATGAGCATACAAGGCATGGTCGCCCATCCAACCACCCATTAATGGGTATGAGTTTTTAAAAATAAGTTTGAAAATAATTATAACACGTTTGAAAACTCTACCACATGAAGAATACGCAACTAGTTTAATGATAAACTTGAAAACTAGTACGAAATCCTTCAAGTAAGGAATAAAATAATGATATATTCCGTGAAAACATGAAAATCACACAATCAACACTCAAATAGCAACAAAACTCATATAATCTCATGAAAATAAATCATGACAAACATCAATTAATGTGAGTGAACGGTCATGTAATCAACAAAATCATGGGAATGTGCAATTAAGCTCAAATATGAAATTCCTTACCAAAAAAAGTATGAAAATCATCAAAATTTAATTTTCATTAAAATAATACAACTTCAAGGCATATGTATGTTTTATACAAACTAGAGTATACATACATATCCAAATATGAACGAGTCCACAAAAATATATGCATGAAGGCAAGTGGCTCAAGGATGTATAACTATTAGTTTAGACAAAATGGACATATACATGAAGCTAATCTCAAACATGAAAACATGCGTAAAATAGGGAATACAAGTCAAAATGCATGAATCATCAAAACTAGGCTATACTAGTACATTTAATGAGTACAAATGAGCAATCAAGCACTAACATTTAATAATCTATTTGTGGCTCACTAGTTGTACAAGTATATACTCAAGTTTTAATGAAAATTAACATCTAAACATGTAATCAAAACATGAAGCATAAAACGAAAAACATAAATCAACATAATCATTAGGTAAATGCACATGTTATTAGAGCTATGATATACATAATACCTAAACAAATGTGAGAACACAAAAGTATAGATCCATATAAACATGGGTGCATCTCAATTACTATACATGTATGTCACTAATCTAATTATCATGACATTTAACATAATAATCAAGAAACATCAAAAACATGCTAAAAATCAATGACATGAAACATGTAAACATAAATTGGAGTTAGAGATCGTTATTAAAACCAAGAGGGTACATCTCTATGTCTCCAAACCAAGGTGGTCCTCCCACCAAACTTTCCTTGAAAGTGATGCATCCAAAATAGTCACTTTTAAGCTCGGAACGCATCCACCTCAAGGCACCAATACTCTCACATCATGTGAGAGCCCACACCTGCATCAAATAAACTAGGAGTGGTCTTTGGTACCCATACTCTTTTGGGTCCATGGGGGTTGGCTCCTTTCCTAACCCAACAAATATATTTGCAAAATTTGAATCTTTAATTCTATCAAAGCAAAATTTTGCAAGGTCCCTTACGTCCACAATGTGTACAAGTGTACACATGAGCACTCATGGTGTTGTGTGTATGAATGTGAGGGGCATGTGTATGCCGTGGTTTGTGTGTATGCATAGGAGAAACTTGTTTTTGCGAAACATAGATTCCAAACGTGTGTGGTTCAAGTCACATTGGCTCAAAGTGGAGCCCAAACAATCAACACTTTTCTTCAAAACACAAATATCATTTTTAATACTTAAAGATAAAGTGGAGCATGCAATAGGTAAGCCAGATGATGAAGTTACACTAGCATGGCAAACATGTGAATCAATATCATTTTTCAAAGAAATATTTTCTTAGAAACCAAATCCAAATCCTTGAAATTAAAGCAATTTTCATTTTCAAAGATTCATTTTCTTTTATAACAAAATCAAGTTTTGAAGTTAAAGTCTTATTTTTCTTCAAAATATTTTCACAATCAGTTTTTGTTTTCAAAATTTCATTTTCTTTTAGGGCAAGGTCAAGTTAGGATTTAAGTGAATCACGTTCACTTGAAATCTCATCCCTCTCTTGTAAAATCAAATCAAGTATAGAAGACAAATTTTCATTTTCTTTATTAAGTCCAAAATTTTTCTTTTTCAATGCTTTATATTTTTCTAATAATTTTTCCACACAATGGAAAGCTCTTCATTTAAAGCATTGGCATCAATTAAATCATCGCCGAAAGAACTAGCACAATCATCTAGGTGAGTTTCCGAATTTACCTCAAGGGAGTCATTCCCTTGGACCATGTAGCAACGTTGTTCGGATTCATCCTCACTAGATTCCTTCTCCATTATATTTGGCGTTTGTAGCGCGGGAGAGGTCAACGTGTTCCACACTGCAAGGACGGAATCACAATGAGAAACTAAACACAAATATTCTTTGTTAAGCGTGCTTCTAAGTGCCATACTTGTGCATTGGCCTCTATGTGCTTGCTATTATCAAGATAGAATTTCTTGATAGCGGTAAGGAAAACATGCAATCCTAGGGTTTTTAGGTACATACTCATTCTAAACTTTCACATATTGATGTCAGAAACATCAAACATGGGAGGTGCAAAGTAATCCATGAGTGTGTGTAAACAATATAAGTGTGCAAATGCAAATCTAGATTAGGTAATCAAGATCTCACTCCTAGGTGGTTAAACCTAATATCAGGAGCATAGGCTGATACCAATTGAAAGTACACCTAGAGGGGGGTGAAAAGGTGTACGGCTAATCTAATAGTGAATAATGCAGAATTTAAACTTAAATGCAACATACTTAATGTAACCAAAGAGTGTAGCCGAATTTTCGGTGAAGGGCTCTGGACTATCTCCTCTAAATTCCTCTAAATAAGAGTTGAGATGCTATATGAAGCTCTCTTGGTTAAACAGAAGTATGGGCACACAATCAAACCAAACATGTATATGATATGAACAATATGAATCAATGCACAATGTAAGAGAGAGAGAGCTTAAAAAAGTGAATCAAACGCAAACACAAAGATATTTTTCGAGGTTCGAGCACCCAGCTCTACGTCCTTGCCTTCACACAAAAAGATTTTCACTAACTCGTCCACACAGGACTTCTCACACAGGGAACCTCCACTGAGGATTTGAGTAAATACAAACTGGGAGTACACAACTCCTCTCTCAACCAATACAACCTCTCACTAAAGGCAAGGCACTAAGCCAACACAAGATCAACCTCACAAATGAGGGATAGGCACTTAGCCAAATAAAGATCACCTCACACTTGAGGGATTCCAACTCAAATCACCTCTCACTAGAGGGTTGCAAACACCACTTCCACAATCACCTCTCACTAGAGGGATATCAACACAATCATCTCTCACTAGAGAGATATCTCAAAGTATGGAAGGTTTACAACTCGGTAGTCTCTCTCAACCACAAACCAATTTTCCCACAAAACAAAGATCCTATAGATAGGATAGATAGATAAGCTCAAGTGTGAGAAAATAAAGTGTTTAGAACAAAAAAAATCACATAGAAAAATCTCCAAATAGATATAGAAATTTAGATCAAAAATCAATTCCCAAAAGACTCTATTTTCTTTGAAATTTCAATACTTTAAAAACAAATAAAGATTAAAACTTTTGAACCCAAAAACTTTTGCTGAAAAACACTTAAGGGATGTGAAAATTTTCTCTCTTAAATTTTTTTTATCAAATCAGCAAAGGATATGGGGTATTTATAGCCCCAATCCTAAATCTGCCCGTTGGCAGCAGGAAAGGGCAAATTTGCCCTTCCGGTCGATCGGGCGGTTGACTGGCCAACGGTCAAATTTATGACCGTTGATCCCACCGGTCGACCGCTCGGTCGACCGGGCCTGGATTCAGATAGCAACAGCTCTCTGGCCGGTCGACCGTCTGGTCGACTGGAGCTGGATACAGAGAGCAGAACTCTCTGCCAGTCGGCCGGTCGGTCGACCGGGGACTAGAGCTGGATACAGAGAGTAGAACTCTCTGCCAGTCGGTCGATCGGGCCTTTTCCAGAGAGCAGAAGCTCTCTGGTGGTCGACCGACCCGGTCACCGGCCCACCAGCCTGGCTGCGTGCACGTCCTATGCACGTCGATCGACCGGACCGGTCGACCGACTTCTGCCTCGGTCGACCGGCCTCGGTCGACCGGCAAACAGCCAGTCTAGCCATTATAGGATTTAAAAACTTGAGTTTTTATCTTTATTAAATCCCATAAAATCACATAAATTTCACAAAAATCTGTTCTTATTATATCTTTGAAAAATCAATATGTGTGATAAAAATTCAACACATATTACAAACTATTTGAACCATTTTTGTGAGATTGAAAATTTACCTTAAAACTATTTCTGAAACTAAGATTTTTGAAATGGAAATCCAAAACACATGTAAATACAAAAACATGATATTTAAACAACTTTTAAGCAAGTTGTATATGGATAGAATTCAATATACATATAAATATTTATATCTATGTTTTTGACATGAAATCCAATATTGGTTACACCGAAAATCGAAAACCAATAAACTTAAAACAAGTGTGTATGTATTGTGAACTTGAGCATATCAACACTATCTAATCTTTACAATGATCTAAACAAATTCTTAAACTAAACAAACTGATGTTTTCTTGTAGAACTTCTTCTCCAAGTCGACTCGATCCAAACGTGATCCACCGAGCTTGACTCCATCTGAGTACTAGATGTGAACATGATGCTCGAGCTCTTGAATCACCATGTGAAAGCTTCAAAACACCTTTGTTGAAGCTAATCACCTACTAATATCTTGATCAAATTTCTGAAACTAAATATCACAAGATTATTAGTAAAGTATAACTACATGAGTTAATCTCATCAAAATTAGAGTGAAGGGCCTCTGGGCTAACACCTAATATTATTACTACTTGGGTATTACATTCTTATGTTATTCTTGTCCCTTTCCCACCGGCGTCCCACAACACCGACAGTTCACACTGGAGCCCACACTTCTAGTAGAATTCATCCGAACTCCGATATGCAGGTACCATTATTCGAATAGGGAGAGACCAAATAACATATGCTCATGGTGTTATTATTATACAGGTATGTGTGGGTGTTAATATATACTGAGAATGCTTATCACGCTAATACCAGGCAGCACAGGCAGGAGGGAGGAAGTAGCCCTATAGATTCAAGAGGTGGCTCCCATAGATTCTAGAGGTGGCCCCCACCACGTGCGTGGTGTGGCACTTTACTCCATGTGACACTTTGCTCTGTGGGTTGATTCAGGAGGTGGCCCCCACAGATTCAAGAGGTGGCCCCACAGATTCAAGAGGTGGCCCCCACCACGTGTGTGGTGTGGCACTTTGCTCTGTGTGACACTTTGCTCTATGTGGGGAATGAATTCTAGAGGTGCCCCCCACAGATTCAAGAGATGGCACCCACCATGTGTATGGTGTGGCACTTTGCTCCGTGTGGCACTTAGTTCTATTCAAGATCCGCCGGACGCTAACACGATCGTGGGATACATCCTCGTCATCCCGACACCAGGCATGCTTTGTCGGACGCCGGTATGACTGTGCTATTAATAAGAGTAACAGTACAGGGGACAGGAGTGCAGGAGATACATAAGTTCAGGAGTTCAGGAGTATCAGATGTCTGGTAATAATATAATAATCATGTCAAGTCCTCGTAAAAGTGATAATCATGAATATGCCATGTAATACAGGTGTCAGGTGAGTAGTATCCGGTCAGGTGTCACAGTATCAGGTCAAGTGTACTAGTACCAGGTGAAAACATGTCAAGTGAGTGATAGCATATCAATTATCAAGTATCATATACTAGGTGTCAGATATCAGGTGTCAAGTGATAATATGTCAATTACCGGTGTCAGATATCAAGTGTCAAGTATAGCATGGCAAGTACCGGTGTCAGATATCAAGTGTCAAGTATAACATGGCAAGTACCGGTGTCAGATATCAAGTGTCAGGTGAACATGGCAAGTACCGGTGTTAGATATCAAGTGTCGGTGTAACATGGCAAGTACCGGCGTCAGATATTAAGTGTCAGGTGAACATGACAAGTATCGGTGTCAAATATCAAGTGTCAAGTATATCATATCAAGTACCGGTGTCAGATATCAAGTGTCAGGTGAACAAGGCAAGTACCGGTGTCAGATATCAAGTGTCCAGTGTAACATGTCAGTGAGAGTCACAACATCATGTATCAGGCAATAATCCAGTCATATAACATGGTACAGGGGAACAGTATAAATAAACATTTCAAACTCTTCACAACCATATTTATAACAATAATAATTTAGTCTATTAATTAACCATGCGAAGCTGAGCGAAGCGGGAGCAGATCTAGGCATATCTAGTATAATACCGGTTTAATGAGTCATAATAACGGTCGACAGGTAATCATAAAACATGCTAATTTTAGAAATCACTCGTATATCATATACCAACTCGCATAATGAGACATCATGTATTAAAAGCAAGATAATAATTATTAGACATGTAACGATGGTAATAAAGTATGAAACAACATAAGAAATGTACTCGCCTAACACCAGAACGAAAATACCGAGAAAAATCTGAGAAGTTCGCTAACACGTGCGAGCATGCTACTAGCCTATATATATATATATATATATATATATATATATATATATATATATATATATATATATATATATATATATATATATATATATATATATATATATATTAGAGAGAGAATGAGAGAGGAGAGAGAGAGTGTTGTAGGAGAGAGAGGGGGTGTGTGCTGGTTTAATGTAAGGGGGTAGGGTGTGTAAATAGTGGTTTAAGGGGGGGGTATAAATGGAAAGGAGGGAAAATAAAGGATGGAAAGAAATAAGAAAGGAAGAAAGAAAGGAGGGAAGAAAGAGAGGGGCGGCCGGCCACCGCCGGCGGCTTGGGGTGGCGGCGCGCGCCGCCGGTGGTGAGGGGGACGGCAGCCCGGGCCTGGGGAGGAGAAGTTGGGGTTTGGGTTTTCTTTTAGTGATTGTTGTTGTTGTGTGTGTGGTGAGTTGTTAGAGATGGCGGTGGTTGGTGATGGTTATGGTTGTGGTGGTTGTTGGTGGTGTTGGGGAGTTGGAGGAGGAGGAGGAGATAGTGGTTGAGGGTTTGGAAGTGGAGGAGGTGGTGGGTTGATGGTGGATTTTGGAGAAGAGGAGGAAGTGGTGGATGGGTTTGTTTGAAATTGAAGGAAGTGGGTTAGAATTTAAGGTGGAGAGAAGTGGGGAAGTAGGGGCGGCGGCGGCGCTGGTGGTGCTGGGGTGGTTGGCGGCCATGGAAGGGAGTGGATAGGGGGAGAGATGAAAAGGAATTGGAGAGAAATTGAGAAGGAAGAAGGAAAAGATGATTTAAATAGAAAGAAAGTGAGTGGGGGAGTATGGAGTGGGTATGGGGGGAGAGATGGGCTGTAGCAGCAGCTCGTCATGCTCCTGCTGCTGCTGCTGATGTGTTAGGGGAGCAGGGCATGGAGGAGGAGTAAGGGGGAAGAAAAGAAAAGCATAAAAAGAAAGAAAAATAAAGGAAAAAGAAAAAATAAGGAACAAAGAAAAAATAATAAATAATTTTATTATTAAATAATTAATTTATTAGAATATTCTGGGAGTATAAAGTAGAGGAGTGGAGAAGAAAAAGGCAAGAAAAGAAAAGGAAGGTAAATAATATTATTACTTTATTAGGGCAAAAATTCGACTGTTTTAGAAACGTTCCGAAAATTCTCAAAAATAGCAAATATTATTTTAAGATGCTCGATGAAATTGGATTTGATAAATTCAATATAGTTTTCAAATTAAAAAATCTTAGAATCTTCCGGCGATACTGGCCGACACAGAATCGGTCAAATTTTGATAAATTTAGAAAAATTCAAAAAATGTATTTAAATAAAAAATAAGATTCTAGGAAGTAACGTGAAAACCGTTTCTAAAAATCTAATCCCGTTTGAAAACAAAAAATCTGAGAATCAGTCAGCGATGCCGACCGATACCGTTTTAGAGATTTTGCACAATAATTCTGAAAATTTCCAGAAAATTATGAAAAATCTTAAATATTGAAAAACAGTGTTGAAACTGAAATCGGTGAAATCGGACTATCAGAAAGGTCAAACGGGCGGTATGTCGGTATCGGATTCCCGGTCCAGGTCAGGGCTGACTCTAAGACTGAGAATTCAGATCCGATACCAAATAATATAAGTAACACAAACCCAGAAACAAAATATTGGAAGAAAATTGAAATAATATGGTCAAAAAAATTGGGGCACGTATCTGAGTACGTATCCCGGGAACGGGGTGCTACGGTCGGTTTCTCACCGGCAACTACAATATACTAATCAAAACCGAGCAAAGCGAGGTTTTCTTC